>CM055122.1:1122659880-1123059880 GCA_029206835.1 Rana muscosa | reverse complement strand
ATGCAGAGTCTAATATAAAAGTACATCTAAAATAACACCATCTCTTCCTAAAAAAAAAAATGGAATACTCTACCTGCCATTGCCTCTTCTTTTATTAGTGAGTATCATTTTTAGTACATAAATGACACATCCAATGTTATAAAATTCATTAGTGTACGCTAAAGTAGCAGAAGTACTTGGAAAAAAATATTATTTAAATCTTCAGCCCGTTCCCCAAAACAAACCGAATTCTCTCTAGAAATAATGAATTCTAGGAAATAATAGTAGAGTAATAATATTATGAGATGTGATGTTACATTGTTAATTTTTAGGTTATCTGTTGATGATGATCCGTTTTCACACAAAGGCTAATTTTAAAATAATTTGCCATTTCATTTTTAACATTGGGTGATATAGATATAAAGCACGCAGGACTATTATAAATATGATTTGTGTGTTACTTATTTCTGAATATAATTAGTTTGATATGTGCACAGCCCTGCTGCATATACATATATAAATATAGGCTGGTGGGTAATACAGGTGAAAGAAAAGTTCTCTCTCCAGATTTTCCTTCCCAGAGACCTGCAGATGAACTTTTATTTGCCAGCCTGAGGCTGTTTATACTGAGCTAGATATCCACTTTTCACTCTGCTACCCCCTCTCTTAATAAACAGGCGGCTTACTCAGCCGCATTACCTCAGTCCTTGCTGTTCTCCTGGCCAGGCTGGGAACAAGTAAAAGAGTCAAGGCAGAGGGGAGGTAGGAGACCTCTGTGACTGCAAATCCGGCTCCAGACATTTCACTCTATGCACTAACATAGCATGGAAACAGCAACAACACGGGGAAAGCAACTATTCTGTGTACATTACTAAACGCTACTTTCAATTTGAATTAAAAAAAAATAAATAATATATAACTAGTCATGGCCTTGCATTTTTCATTTACATAAATAATAATAATAATAATAATAATAATGAAATAATAATAATAAAAACTAGTAGTAGTAATAATAATAAATATAATAATAATAATAATAAATATTATGATACTACTACTACTACTACTACTAATAATATTTTATGATGATAATACTAATGCTACTATTACTGATATGAATCACAGTAACAGCAACAACTGTAATCATTTTTTTTTAAGAGATTTTACTACAACTATTACGGATTTTAATAATAATTCCAATAATGATGATGACTCAATACTACTAAAAATATTATTAACAGTAACAACAATAATAATTGTAATATTGATACTACTACTACTTTTACTTATATTAATTTTAATAATGACACTGCTACTACTGTTACTAATAACATTTTAATAATGATATTAATACTACTACGACGACGACGACTACTACTACTAATAATAATCATAATAATTTTAATAACAATACTACTACTATTTTTTTTTAATAATGACACTAGTACTACTAATAACATTTTAATATTGATACTACTGCTATTACTTCTACTACTACTACTAGAACTACTACTAATGATGATATTTTAAGGGCTGCAAACAATCTCGATGAAACATGACCAGACGTTGTTTTGACTAAATCATTTTTTCACAGCTAAACTGTAAAATAGGAAATATCAAAGGAAAGGTGATTTTTTATTTATTTTTTGCAGAACAAGGTTTCGTTTTTTTTTTTTAGCATTAATACAATAAACTGGTTCCCAACGAATCCGTTTCTAGATTATTTTTGTTATCTCCCAAATCTATTAGAATACAATGATTTCAGCCATGCATATAGTGTACATACATGTTACTTGTCAACTTTGATTTAGCATTGTGCCGGGCTGAAGAAAGTGACTTGGGGTGAAAATAAATAAATTGCTGTTGTTTCATATAATGTTAATAATGTTTCCATCAGACAGATGTCCTGGTTGTATTTTAGTGAGGAGCAGTGTTTGGTCCTGGGTTGTTGTAGCACACATGTGGCACAGATTTGTGAACATGGATTGGATGCTTGGTTGAGTTTCCTTCATCAGTAATATGACAATATACAGTATCTGTACCTATAGAGATACAACGAATATGGCAGCACTGAGCAAGAAGATCAATGAACGTCTGTCACCTGTTTCCTAGTTATGTGTACAGTATGTGTATATATTTGTTTATATTACAACGATGTTCTTTTCATCTGAGCACCAAATAATAAAATACATCCGTTAAATAATGTTGTATTCATTATAATGGGCTGTGGGTGGTTAGACGTTCCTCCTAAACACAGTTTGGGGACAGACTTGTGCGATCTGATCTTTAGCAAGCTTTCTTTTTAGCTAAGAGGATAGAAGTGTAACAAAATACTGCCATGATTTAAATGGTCCTGTTAGCATTTTCTTAGTGTCGTTTTTTTTATTATTATTTAAAAAATGATCGAATCAACTATAATGACGATGATACCTGTGTGCTCAGTGACATCAGACAGAACACAAAAGTGCTGAGTACTACTCAGAGTCATGACGTCATACATGTGACTTGTGACATCAATGCTCATGTAGGGACAGAGCCCCACACTTCTCTAATGGTCTTTCCTTATTTCTCCCTGACTGGTGACACTTCTACATTATGGATGCCAATTTGTACCTGGTAATTCAGGCTGCCTTTCAGGAGTGATGCTTTGCAGAGGGATAATTACTCTAATCCGGTAAATGATTGTAATTACAATGTAGCGCTATAATAGCAGGGGATGATGAAGGATTCACCCTCCTCCTCCTCCTCCTCCTCCTCGGTGTGTGTGTAATTTGTCCTCTAGTTTATTGTCAGACTGTCATCTCCAGTTGTTAGAAAACACAATAATCGGCGATCAGTAGTAGGCGCTATGATCACATCGTCCATGGTGACATTGGCACAGGCAGTGAAGGTTTCTCGGACAGCTGATCGGTAATATTATGTCGGGGAGGTTTTGTATTGGATGGAAAGTGCTGACGCCTGCTGCATTTCTGGGGCTTTGCTCACAATGAGCCGGAGCCACCTGTACGCTATGGGGCTGGCCTGGAATCGCGGAGCTCGGGCGCCCTCTCCTGCTCACTATTGGAACCGCGTGTTTCTACTATATTGAAGAATGGGCCGTTTTATACAATCCAGTGCATAATATAGTATAGTGTGGGTCATTTCATCTAAAAACTCCTGGATATGGGGACATTTATTATCAGCACTTCCTAAAAACTCTTTTCACACTAGCATCAATGTTTAGCACTCTCCTTGAAAAGCGATTTGTGGTGAATCACTTTTTGAAGGATGGTGAAAGAAGGTCTGCAAACTTTCAGAGGACAATACTGGCGCCTACTGATGCCTTTTTTTTGTTTGTTTTTTTTACTGCTAAATGGAGATTTTGCTTTCTGGGACCATGCCGCAACTGCAAGCCAATCATTTGGTTTCCATTTATTTACATGGGAGAGTTTGACAGGCGTGACACCTGTCAAACTCGGCATGCTGCAATGAAGTTGCTGTGGCAAAGCTATAAAAACACACACAAGAGGGCGCAACTCCTCGTGCATTACCACCATACAATTTATCGAGTCCCAAAAGACAAATGGATACTCACAAGCGATTAAAAACAGCAGTTAACAAACTTCAGCTTTGGGCGATAAGTCCCATCTTGAGACCATCTGCTAAAAAAGCCAACGCATTTCGGGAATCAAACTCCCTTCCTCAGAGCTGTCACCTCTTAAATAGCCACGGATCACAAACCGCCCCCTCCTCTGTCAACGAGCCAGTAGGTGGGGCTTGAAGGTGCCTGCCCCCTGCCCCATAACAATAAGACAGCACCCACCACAATGCATGCCTGTTGGTGTAAACAGACCCGTACTCTCCATGGCAGATGTCAACTGAGGTTTTTTAAACAATCACTATTGTGAAGGGGTGCTTAAAATTGTTACTTTTTCTTGACATTGTTTAAATCTATTAGATTGTAAGCTCACAGGAGCAGGGCCCTCCTAACAGGGGAGAGCTGGCAGTCTTAGGCCTGGGGGAGGGGGCAAGTCCAGTCAAGTGGCGCATTGAGCCGGTGGTGATGGATTGGGAAAACAGTCTAAGGTTTTCCATGATCACAAATGTGGGGGAGGACAATGTGGCCCTCCAGAGCCCCTGGCAGGGGCTGACTGGCAATTTTTGGCCTAGGGACAAGTATAACCTAGAGGATCATGGTGGAGTGACTCAGCCCCACTCTCCCTCTTCCCTGCCTCTTCCCAACCCCCACCTGCCACTTTCTTCATCCATGTAAATTTAACTTTTCATTGCCAGAGCCGTTTTTGCGTTTTTTGCACACGTTTAAAAAATCTATTTTATTCCTAAAGATTTTATAAAACGCCCAAACATTATATATTTTCTGAAAGCAGACACCCTAGAGAATAAAATAGTAATAGTTCCAATTTTTTATGTCATGTTATTACAGCAAAGCTCTAGGAAACGCAACATTTCTGTACAAAAACACACTAAAGTGAATTTTAGGGCAAACAAACGCAATAAACTACCCAAATTTTTGGTAATACAGTGGAACCTTGGATTACGAGCATAATCCGTTCCAGGAGAATTCTCGTAATCCAAAGCACTCGCATATCAAAGCAAGTTTCCCCATAGAAGTCAATGGAAATAAAAATAATTTGTTCCGCATTGACTTCAATGGCATGCAATACCGCATGTGGCCAGAGGTGGGGGGGGCGCCGGAGAGCCTCGTAAATGATCGGGAACAGCTCAGCTGACCTTCAGTAAGATCAGACAAAACAGTGCAGCAATGTTCAGGCTCTGCTTGCTCACTTACCCACTCACAGTAGTGGATGCAGGGCTGGCCCAAGACATTGTGCTGCCTGGGTCCAAGAATGAAAGCCCCCCCCCAAAAGAAATCACACCCACCAAAAGTGCCGCCTATCAGTGCCCATCAATGCCACCTTATCAGTGCAGCCTCATCAGTGCCCATTAGTGCAGCCTCATCAGTTCAGCCTATCAATGCCCACCAGTGCAGTCTCATCAGTACGGCCTCATCAGTGCAGCTTATCAGTGCCACCAGTGCTGCCTATCAGTGTCCACTAGTGCCACCTCATCAGTGCAGCCTATCAGTGCAGCCCATCAGTGCCACCAATGCTGCTTATCCGTGTCCACCAGTGCTGCCTATCAGTGCAGCCCATCAATGCGATCTCATCAGTGCTCACCAATGCAGCCTATCAGTGACTACCAGTGCAGCCCATCAGTGCCACCTCATCATTGCCCACCAGTGCTGCCTATTAGTGTCCACCAGTGCCACCCCATCAGTGCCCACCAGTGCAGCCTATCAGTGTGCACTAGTGCAGCCTATCAGTGACCACCAGTGCAGCCCATTAGTGACCACCAGTGCAGCACATCAGTGCCACCTCATCAGTGCCCACCAGTGCTGCCTATTAGTATCTATCAGTGCCACCTCATCATTTCCCACAAGTGCTGCCTATCAGTGTCCACCAGTGCAGCCTATCAGTAACCACCAGTGTAGCCCATCAGTGACCACCAATGCAGCCCATCAGTGCCACCTCATCAGTGCCCACCTGTGCAGCCTATCAGTGCCCACCAGTGCAGCCAAACAGTGCCTACTAGTGCTGTCTATCAGTGCCACCTCATCAGTGTCCACCAGTGCAGCCCATCATTGCCCCCTCATCAGTGCCCACCAGTGCTGCCTATCAGTGTGCATCAGTGCTACCTCATCAGTGTCCACCAGTGCTGTCTATCAGTGTCCATCAGTGCAACCTCATCAGTGCAGCCTGTCAGTGCCCACCAGTGCAGCCAAACAGTGCCCACCAGTGCAACCTATCAGTGTCCACCAGTGTCACCTCATCAGTGCCCATCAGTGCAGCCTATCAGTGCCCATCAGTGCTCACCAGTGCAGTCTATCAGTATCCATCAGTGTAGCCTATGAGCTGGCAGAATGGTGCTTACCGTGCCTGAGCCTCTTATTCCGTCTTGCAGTACTGATGATGAGCGGGTACTTGTGCTGTGCCTGCAGTTTCCCGCTGGGAAATATGATCCGCTCTGCTCTGTTCTAACCCATGCCCCACTTTGTCTCTGGGCCACAAGCCATGCCCACCATACTCAGCTCCACAACCAATGCCTCGTCCCACTCGGCTGCTCCGCAGTTGTACAGTGTACACGGGAGGTGACACTGTATGCTGAATGTAGAGACATGCGGTGCCGGTGTTTTGTATATTGCTGTTCCCGCCCGGCCACCTATCAGTGCCCACCAGTGCAGCCTATGAGTGCCAACCAGTGCTGCCTATCAGTGCCACATCATCAGTGCAGCCTATCAGTGTCCACCAGTGCTGCCTATCAGTGCCACCTCATCAGTGCCTGCCAGTGCAGCCTATCAGTGTCCACCAGTGCTGCCTATCAGTACCACCTTATCAGTGTCCACCAGTGCAGCCTATCAGTGCCCATCATTGCCACCTCATCAGTGCCACCAGTGCAGTCTATCCGTGTCCATCAGTGCCACCTCATCAGTGCCCAACAGTGCAGCCTATCAGTGCCCATCAATGCAGCCTATCAGTGCCTCCTCATCAGTGCTCACCAGTGCAGTCTCAGTGTCCATCAGTGTAGCCTATGGGCTGGCAAAGGGGTGCTTACCATGCCTGAGCCTCTTATTCCATCTTGCAGCACTGATGATGAGTGGTTTCTTGTGCTGTGCCCGCTGTTTCCTGCCAGGAAACATAATCCGCTCTGCTCTGTTCCCTAACCCATGCCCCGCTTTGGCTCTGCCCCACAAGCCATGCTCACCATATCCGGCTCCACAACCAATGGCTGGTCCCACTCCGCAGTTGTACAGTGTACACGGGAGGTGACACTGTATGCTGAAGGTAGAGACGTGCGGTGCCAGTGTTTTGTATATTGCTGTTCTCGCCTGGCTGGCCGAGTGCAAGAAGCGCCCCTTGTTAATCCAGCCCTGAGTGCGGCCCTTTTCCCAGAGATCAGAGCGGCCCGGGGGGAGAATGCCACCCTGCCCCCTGACCCAGCCCGCCCCTGCCCCCTAACCCTCTTATATTCAATTGTATTGTTGCTGTATTGTCCCCCTTTATATTTTAAAGCGATGTGCAAACAGTTTGGGCCTTAAAAAGCTTGTATAATAATAATAATAAAGCTGAACACGGAGTAGGCCCAATGACTTCCTTGTTTGGTAATCCACAGTTTCTCTCTGCGGTGGTCTGAAAACGCTTTCTATCTTGGAATAAGGAATGGCATCGCCGGTTGGTCCAAATCCTTCATCAGGGAACTCTCCCACCCTTGTCGAATCTGATTTCTATACAGCCGCCCTCATTCACGCACTCGTTGCTACTTTGGCAACTGTAGTCTTTTTTTCTCTTCTTTTTCTCTAACTGATTTATTTACTAGGGAACCTGATGCTCTTGAGTGCCTTGTCCTGCAAGATTCTACACCTGACCATGTCCTTTCAGTGGTATATAAAGCCCTTCTTTTGAAACGCCATTCTGATCTTTTGGAATTTAAATGGGCATCCGAGTGGGAGTAATCGTTCCCTCTTACCCACTGTCTGTCATTGGTGACTAAGGCCCACGAGACAAACTTTAAGCCCAATGCTGCTCCACCGAATATACTTGGATGCTTCGGATATATGTTGGCGCTGTCTTTCCGTCAATGGCTCCTTCTTGCAAATTTGGTGATAATGCTCCCTTGATCATGATTCCTGGGATGAATTATATTGGGAGGATGTAGTCCCTTCCGGCACGTCAATTGCATACATATGAGATATGAACAATGCCATCAAACATAGCTCTCTTGTAAGTCGTTCAGGGAGTCATCTGAAATGCAAAATCTCCTCGTGGGACAATTATAGGGCCTGAACCTGGTCTGAGGTTGTGTGAAGTTTCTTCTGGTTGACCAGCTCTGGCTGTTTCAATTTCTAAATTTTTAAATTTGGTTTTGTCATTGTTTACTCTCCATTTTCTTTGTTTTAAGCTGTCCTTCACTGTTCCAGTCCCCACCCCCCACCCTCCTCTTTTTTTCTTCTTGTTTTCCCTCACCACCACTAATACCTTTTATAATTTTTTTTTCTCTTTTTCATCTTCTTCTTTTTCCTGTTTTTTCTTTTTGCCCTGTCACCCACACCCTTTCTGGAGTTTGTTTAATGCTGTTTAAGACTGACGTGCTATGGATCACAACTTTTTCAGGTAGTATGAGGTTGTAATGTGCCAACCTCCCTCTCAAGCCGAACAATTGATGTGGTTTGGTACACCATCTTTTGTTATAGCTATTTTCCTGTACTGGTCCATCCTCTTTATTAGCACTAATCTATATCATATATGTGCTATGTCCTCCGTGGGGTGTTTATATATCGTATATCATGTGCACTTTTATACTTCAGTACCTTCCATTGTCTTGTGAATAGTCTAATGTTTTTGTTGTTTTTCCTGGTATGTGTATACCACTTTTGTATTACGATTTTGTTTGTTAAAATGTTTTTCAAGAAACTTAGATTAAACATACAAAAAAAAAAATTATAATAATAAAGCTGAACACTGGGAAGATATTAAAGGCATAAATGAATGCAGCTCTTTATTCACTGATACACCATCAATATATTTACACACAGATATATAAAAGGGGTCTTCAAAAAGTTTCCACAATTTGTTATATTTAGTGTTAAAAAAAAAGTGTGGAAACTTTTTGAAGAACCCTAGTATATATGCAAGCAGTTTAGTTGGTATCAGCCACTTGCAGTCCCTATTTTAATGATCAAGAAAAAGATTACAGCGCACACATACTAAAATGACATTTAAATCCTGCAAGGCTATTTAAAACACCTGAACATATTCAGCAAATAAGCAAAAAATATGGGGATTTGGTCACACTATATGGCCACATAGTGCTTAAGCCTTAAGCCCACTACTGCATCAAAGCACCCCATTATCAGTGGGTCCAGATTCTTAAAAGCATAGGACCTTTGAACCCTCAAAACGTTGCTCATCCCAACGCTGGGGTACCATGGGTCATTCGCAAACTTATCCCTGGAGTCAAGTAACAATACCACAATTCTGACACCGGAATGTCTGGTAACAATTATGTAGCTTTCCTGATCTCCAGTACTTGTTCCACACTTCAGCATCCATCTAGGTTTCCCCAGGGCACTGGTTACCGACACGGGTCCCCCAATGCACCTGAAGTTGTGGAAATCGCATCCAGGTCAAAGCAAGGCACAAATGGTGCTTTGCAAATCCCTAGGAGCTCACTAGTACCAAGGTCACAAAGGCAAACATAGCTACCAATTGTGAGAGGTATGTCTGGACCACCAGGTTTTGGCGCCATCAGAGGAACGTACTGTGCGAGGGACCCAACCAAGGCATTTAGGAAAATAATCTTAAGCAAAACAGGTAACCCATACCAGGCACCCAAAGTCTCAGGAGTAGGGATGGGCCCGAACACCCCCCGGTTCAGTTCGCATCCAGAACATGCTAACGGACCGAAAGTTTGCACGAACATTCGAACACCGTTAAAGTCTATAGGACTCGAACGTGAGAAATCAAAAGTGCAAATTTTAAAGGCTAATATGCAAGTTATTGTCCTAAAAAGGGTTTGGGGACCCGGGTCCTGCCCCAGGGGACATGTATCAATGCAAAAAAAAGTTTTAAAAACTAAAGTTTTTTTCGGGAGCAGTGATTTTAATAATGCTTAAAGTGAAAAAGTGGAATATTCCTTTAAATATCGTATCTGGGGGTGTCTATAGTATGCCTGGAAAGTGGCGCGTGTTTCCCGTGTTTAGAACAGTCCCTGCACAAAATTACATTTCTAAAGGAATAAAGGTAATTTAAAACTGCTTGCGGCTTTAATGTAATGTTGGGTCCCGGCATTATAGAAAAATGGCATTGGGTACCCACCCTCCCCCAAGCCCATTACCAGGCACTTTGGGTCTTGTATGGATATTAAGGGGAACCCCGCACCCAAATTAAAAAAAGAAAAAGCGTGGGGCCCCCAGGCCCTATATACTCTGAACAGCAGTATACAGGGGGTCCCAAGAAAGACAGGGACTGTAGGTTTGTTCTTAAGTTGAATCTGTTTTTTTAATTTGGAACAGATACATTTTGTAAGTGTAGCTCCAGCCAAAAAATCTATTTTTAAGCTTTTTGGATATCATAGGGAAGGGTTATCATCACCCCTGTAACATTTGTTTTGCTGTCTGTGCTCAGAAGATTTCACCTCACTTTCTGTCCCAATGACAATTGGATTTTGAAAATTTGTTTTTTTTAGGGAAACAAGGATTGGCGATAACGCATCAGACACCTTTTTCCCATATTAATACTTACAGGAGAGAATTTCCCTTCCCAGAGGTAGATTTCCTCTCACTTTCTGTTGTCTCCCTCCGTTTGTAAGTAGGACTCGTTTGTAAGTCGGATGTTTGAAAGTAGGGGACCGCCTGTATATACTATACGGCCTGCCATTATAGGGGAGGGCTGGCAGCCTTAGGCCTGGGGGGCAAGTCCAGTCAAGTGGCCCTTTGAACCACCGAATAAGCTCACCATCCCAAGTGCCCATCAGCGCAACCTCACCAGTGCCCATCAACGCAGCCTCACCAGTGCCCATCAGCGCAGCCTCACCAGTGCCCATCAGCACAGTCTGTTCAGTGCATGGGGATTAGAGAGGAGAGCAGCCGGATTACACAGAGCGGAGATCTCCCACTTGCCCAGCGTGGCCGCTCCCATGATGGAAGTCATCAGTGTGCTGTCTATCATAAGAGCCAGTCCAGGAGGCGGGACTTTGTATGACAGTGGCCACCAGGTAAGTGGGAGATCCCCACTCTGTGAAATCTGGTGGCGCTCCCCTCCGAGGCAGCCCAATGGGCACAGACCCTGGGCGCCCTCTCACTGCCCCATCTCGCGGTGCACCCGCTCCCAATTTGCCAGCCTTGGTCCAGGGACAGTGTCCTCAGTCCGGGGATGTCTGGTCACCCTAGGCTAGTGGCCAGCAGGACCCACAGGTCAGTGGCCAGAAGGACCCACAGGTCAGTGGCCAGCAGGACCCACAGGTCCGTGGCCAGCTCCCAGCAGGACCCACACCTGTGGGTCCTGCTGGGAGCTGCCTGTGCACCTGGGGGTCCTGCTGGCTACAGACCTGTGGGTCCTGTTGGCCATGGCCTGTGGGTCCTGCTGGCCATGGCCAGCTCCCAGCAGGACCCACAGTGTTGAGGGCGATTTTTAGGTTACTGGGTGGGCACTTGCCTGGGGCAGGATAAATAGGGTGTATGGGGGGGTAGATGGGATGTGGGGTTCAGCTGCTGGTGTCAGGGTCTCTCACCTCAGTGATGGCAGCTGCCCTTGCCAGTACCAGCTCAGCATGTCCTTGCATGGCCTCCTCTGATCCTGGGGGTGTGAAGTGATGCTCCTGTCCTGGGGTCAAGTAAACTTTCAGCCCAAGCCAGTCATGTGGGTCCCAACTCCCTGGCGCACCTTGCTGCCCAGGGGTGGACTGACAACACCCAGGGCCCCCAGACCAAATAAAGCAAGGGCCCCTGTCAGGCCCTGCCCATGACCCATTCCTGGCCCTATCATGACCCACCCCTGGCCCCGCCCCTTCAATTTGTACAATGTACTACCTTTTAAAAAAAACAACACACTGTTTAACAACAAAGTCTAATGGGACCTGGAGGGGGGTCTTTTTCTAACAGTGTCCCATGGACAGTCTGTTAGAAAGTGTCCCCTCCAGGCCCCATTAGGGGCTACAACAGAGTCTAATGGGACCCCCTCTTTGTGCCATGACTCTAATCCCTGCCCCAACCTCTCACAAAGTAGAAATAAAATTGTAGCACTACTCTTTCCTTAACTATGGGTGCTGTAGCTGTGGCTGGCTCCCGCTTCCTCTGAGGCTGGTTCCTGTGGGTGGCTAGCTGGCACCTGTTGGTGGCTGACCGGCACCCTGCTGTGGCTGGCTGGATCCCTGGTGTGGGTGGGTAACCGTAAGTGGCTGGCTGGCATCCTGCTGTGGATAGTCACCGTGGCTGGTTTGCTTCTGTGGGTGGCTGACTGGCTCCCTGCTGTGGGTGGGTCACCGTGGCTGGCTGGCTCCTGTGGGTGGTTGGCTGGTTTCCTAGTGTGGGTGGGTGGCTGGCTGGCACCCTGGCCCTGCTGTGGATGAGTCACCATGGGTGGCTGGCACCCTGGCCCTGCTCTGGGTGGTTCACCGTGGGTGGCTGGCTTCTGTGGGTGGCTGCCTGGCACCCTGCTGTTGGTGGCTGGCCTGGCTCTCTTGAGTGGGTCAGTGGGTGGGTCGGTGGCTGGCTGGCACGGTGCAGCCTGCTGTGGGTGGCTGGCCTGGCTCCCTGCTGTGGGTCAGTGGGTGGCTTGCACTGTGCACCCTGCTGTGAGTGACTGGCCTGGCTCCCTGCTGTGGGTCAGTGGGTGGGTGGGTGGCTGGCTGGCACAGTGCACTCTGCTGTTGGTGGCTGGCCTGGCTCCCTGCTGTGGGTCAGTGGCTGGCTTGCACGGTGCAGCCTGCTGTGGGTGGGTGGCTGGCCTGGCTCCCTGCTGTGGGTCAGTGGGTGGGTGGCTGGCTGGCTGGCACAGTGCACCCTGCTGCAGGTGGCTGGCCTGGCTCCCTGCTGTGGCTGACAGAGAGGGGGTGGGCTGACAGAGGGGGGAGTGAGCTGACAGAGGGGGGGTGGGCTGACAGAGGGGAGCTGATAGAGGAGGGGTGAGCTGAGAGGGGGGGTGGGCTGACAGAGGGGGGTGGGCTGACAGGAGGGGTGGGCTAAGAGTGGGGGTGGGCTGACAGAGCAGGGCTGACGGGGGTGGGCTCACAGATGGGGGAGTGAGCTGACAGAGGGGGGGTGGACTGACAGAGAGGGGGGTGGGCTGACAGAGGGGAGCTGATAGAGGAGGGGTGGGCTGACAGAGGAGGGTGGGCTGAGAGTGGGGGTGGGCTGACAGAGCAGGGCTGATGGGGGTGGGCTCACAGATGGGGGAGTGAGCTGACAGAGGGGGGGTGGACTGACAGAGAGGGGGGTGGGCTGACAGAGGGGAGCTGATAGAGGAGGGGTGGGCTGACAGAGGGGGGTGGGCTGAGAGTGGGGATGGGCTGACAGAGCAGGGCTGACGGGGTGGGCTGAGAGGGGGGGTGGACTGACAGAGAGGGGGGTGGGCTGACAGAGGGGAGCTGATAGAGGAGGGGTGGGCTGACAGAGGGGGGTGGGCTGAGAGTGGGGGTGGGCTGACAGAGCAGGGCTGACGGGGTGGGCTGAGATGGGGGGTGGGCTGACAGAGGAGGGGTGGGCTGACAGAGAGGAGGTGGGTTGACAAAGGGAGGGTCGGCTGACAAAGAGGGGGGGCTGACAGAGAGGAGGTGGGTTGACAGAGAGGGGGCTAGGGGAGGGGCGCTGACAGAGAGGGGGGTAGATGAGACTTAGAGACCTCAGAAACACGCAGAGAGGCAGGACTCCAGCAAGTGGTCACGACCAGCCCCGCTTGACCGCATCCACACATGACCAGCTCTGCCGATCCATTTGCAGGGAGCGCGCAACACAAATGCCCTGTGATTGGCCGAACAGGGTCATGTGCGGCCGCACGCTGTGGAATTCTGGGACTTGTAGTCATGACTTATGATGCGAGTCTCGCATCATGACTACAAGTCCCAGAATTCCGCAGCGTGCGGCCGCACATGACCCTGTTTGGCCAATCACAGGGCGTTTGTGTAGCTTGCTGCCTACAAGTCCCAGAATGCCACAGCATGGGGCCGTGCATCTGGCCGACTTCATAAAAAAAAATGCCACGGCCATTTTGGATATAAGTCAGGACGGCCTGGGGGGAAATCTCCACCTTGCATCCCGGCCCAGCCTGCCCCTGCTGCCATATATACTCTGCAGAAAATTGGGCCTTAGGTGTTGGTGGTACCAGAACACTATAAGCCCTCACAGTTACTCTTGGTGGGTGCTGGAACAGGCCCTGCTGTGAAATATTATATAAAGAATTGTAATTACACGCCCCTGTTGAACAGGGGTAGAAAAATTGGGTCTTTGGTGGTGGTGCCACAACACTGTAAGACCTCACAGATACTCTAGTTGAGCGCAGGAACGAGCCCTGCTGCAAAATATTACAGCAAAAATTGTAATTACACGCCCCTGTTAAACAGGGACAGAAAAATTGGGCCTTAGGCACTGGTGCCACAACACTGCAACCCCTCACAGATACTCTAGTTGAGCGCAGGAACAATCCCTGCTGCAAAATATTACGGCAAAAATTGTAATTACACGCCCCTGTTAAACAGGGGCAGAAAAATTGGGCTTTAGGCACCTGTGCTGGTGCCACAAAACTGCAACCCTTCACAGATACTCTAGTTGAGCGCAGGAACAAGCCCTGTTGAAAAATATTATGGCAAAAATTGTAATTACACGCCCCTGTTATATAGGGGCAGAAAAAGTGGGACTTAGCCACTGGTGGTGGTGCCCAGAACCAAAAATTTTCTTAGAAGCTATCAACATGAACATTGAGGAGGAATAGGATAGTCACTCAGCATAACAGGATAGTCACTCAGCATAGGCAGTCTTGAAGGGATCTCACATTCATAAAAAAATTAATCGGTTACATCAGCATCAGGTGCTTGGTAGCTGGTCATCCAAGACTGATTCATTTTTATGAAGGTGAGCCGATCAACCGAGTCGGTGGACAGGCACACTCTGTGATCGGTTACAAAGCCTTCAGCAGCACTGAATGTGCGTTCCGAAAGAATGCTGAATGCAGAACAGGCCAGTAGCTTAATTGCATACTGTGCAAGCTCTGGCCAGTGATCCATCCTCAAGACCCAGTAAACCAGTGGATTTTCGGTTGGAAAGTTCTCCAAGTCTGATCTTGCCCCTAGGTATTCCTGCACCATGTAAATCAGACGCTGGCAATGGTTGCTGGAACCGATCAGACCTTGGGGCTTCGGACTAAAAAATTGTCTGAACGCATTGGTCAGACGGCCACCTTTTCCACAGCTCCTTCTGTGACTGACCGAAGCCTCAGCAACACATTGTCCAGGACTAGGAATTTGTAACCTCCCAGGCTCTGGAAATGCGTTGCACAAACCTTTCTGCAAGGCCTCCTGAAGATGTTTCATCCTCTGCTCCCTCTGCGACGGCTGGATAAGTTCTGCAACCTTACCCTTGTAACGTGGATCAAGAAGGGTTGCCAGCCAGTAATGATCCCTCTCCTTGATACCACGAATCCGAGGGTCCTTTCGCAGGCTTTGCAGGATCAGGGAGGCCATGCAGCGTAGGTTTGCTGAGGCATTCGGTCCGGAGTCCTCTGGGTCACTAAGGATGACATGATCCGCAGCCACCTCCTCCCAGCCACGTACAAGTCCATGGGTTTCTGGGGACTTAAAACGATCCCTTGAAGACTGCTGCTGATGCTGAGTGCTAGGCTCCACCTCCATGCTGACACAATCCTCCTCTTCCTGTGAGATCGGTGGGCCCACAGGAATACTGTCTGGATAAAGGGGGCCTTGAGAGGTAAGGAAGTCCTCCTCTTCCTCCCTCTGTTCTGTCTCAAGTGCACTGTCCATTATTCCACGCAGCGTGTGCACCAACAGATAGACAACAGGGACAGTATAACTGATGCATGCACTGTCACTGCTCACCATCCTCATGGCCTCCTCAAATGGTGACAGGACAGTGCATGCATCCTTGATCATGAGCCACTGGCGTGGCGAAAAAAAAGCCAAGCTCCCCTGACCCTGTCCTGGTGCCATACTCGCCACAGGTACTCGTTGATGGCCCTCTGCTGCGTGTGCAGCCACTGCAGCATTGCCAACGTTGAGTTCCACCTGGTGGGCATGTCACAGATGAGGCGGTTCTTGGGCAGGTTGCATTCCTTTTGGAGTTCAGCCAGCCAAGCACTGGCATTATATGACCGGCGGAAACGCCCACAGACTTTCGTGGCCTGCCTCAGGAGATCCTGTAAGCCTGGGTACCTGCACAAGAACCGTTGTAACACCAAATTAAGTTTGTGAGCCAAACAGGGCACATGGGTCAAGTGTCCCTGTCGGAGGGCGGAGAGGAGGTTGGTGCCATTGTCGCAAACCACCATTCCTGGCTGAAGCTTGGCGTGGCATCAACCACCTCTGAACCTGCCCCTGCAGAGCTGTCAGAATCTCTGCCCCAGTGTGGCTCCTGTCTCCTAAACAGACCAACTCAAGCACCGCTTGGCATCTTTTTGCCCTTAGAATGCCTACGGAGCACCGCTGGTTCAGAGGACAAATCTGCATAGGAAGAGGCCATAGAGGAAGAAGAAGAGGAGATGGTGGAGGAGAGAGGTGTGGTAGAATCACCAGTACCAGCATTTTGGAGGCGTGGTGGCGGAACAAGCTCCAACAATACTGCACCCTGTCCTGCATCCCTCCCAGCTGCCATGAAAGTTACCCAGTGCGCTGTGAAAGAAAGGTAATGTTCCTGTCCATGCCTGCTGGACCATGAGTCAGCGGTAATATGCACTAGACATGTGCAATTCGTTTCGTTCCAAATTAGTTTTTTAACGAATTTCGACAAATTAGTTAACTCAGAAATATCCGAATTAACGAAAACTCATTTAACGAATTTTAACGAATATTCGTAAATTCGAATATCCGAAAATTCGTACATTCATACATTCGTAAATTCGTACATTCGTAAATTTGTACATTCGTAAATTTGTACATTCGTAAATTCGTACATTTGGAAATTAGTAAATTCGGAAATTCGGAAATCTGAAATAATAATTAACTAATAATAACTTAACTATTACTAACTATTGAATTATAGGTATTGGAATTTCCTTTTAAATTTGGCTGTTAGTGAACTTAACAAAGTTACGAATTGTTTTCCGAAATAATGAATGCCGTATCTAAACGAATGGAACGTAATGAATTAATAATAATAATAAATAACAATAATAATAATAAAAACGTTTTATTATTATTATTATTAATTATTAATTTGTTCCGTTCCATTTGTTTAGATGTGGCATTTGTTATTTCAGGTTATGAGTAACTTCGGATAAATTTGTATTCGCTTGTATATATATATATATATATATATATATATATATATATATATATATATATATACATACACAAAACCGGGATGCATATATATACTAAATACACTGTAGCTAACTGAATCGCCTGCCTGCTCAAAGTAAATGAAATGACACCCTCTCTCTCTCTCCATCTCTATCTCTCTCTCCGCCAGAACACACTACAGAAGGCCGACGTGCAGGCGGCCTTATATAGTGTGGGGCGTGTACTTAACCCCCTGAGCCATAATTCGCCAAAGGCACCCTGCCTTTGACCAATTATGGCTCTCTTCGCTGACGGCGCTGTGATTGGCCAAAGCATGCGGGTCATAGTGCATGCTTGGCCAATCATCAGCCAGCAATGCACTGCGGTGACGCAGTGCATTATGGGCCATGACGCGCCGCTCAAATTTGGTGCGAACGGCCCATAATGTTCGATCTTCGTCGAACGATCAAACAGCCGATGTTCGAGTCAAACTCATGTTCGACTCGAACAGATAGCCCATCCCTACTCAGGAGTAGGGATGAGCCGAACACCCCCCTGTTCGGTTCGCATCAGAACATGCGAACAGGCAAAAAATTTGTTCGAAAACCGTTAAAGTCTATGGGACACGAACCGGAAAAATCAAAAGTGCTAATTTTAAAGGCTAATATGCAAGTTATTGTCATAAAAAGTGTTTGGGGACCCGGGTCTTTTTTTGGGAGCAGTGATATTAACCACTTGCTTACTGGGCACTTAAACCCCCTTCCTGCCCAGGCCAATTTTCAGCTTTCAGCGCTGTCACGATTTGAATGACAATTGCGCGGTCGTGCAACGTGGCTCCCAAACAAAATTGACGTCCTTTTTTTCCCACAAATAGAGCTTTCTTTTGGTGGTATTTGATCATCTCTGCGGTTTTTATTTTTTGCGCTATAAACAAAAAAAGAGCGACGATTTTGAAAAAAACACAATATTTTTTATTTTTTGCTATAATAATATCCCAATTTTTTTAAAAAATAAATATTTTTTTCCCTCAGTTTAGTCCGATACGTATTCTTCTACATATTTTTAGTAAAAAAAACGCAATAAGCGTTTATTGATTGGTTTGCGCAAAAGTTATAGCGTCTACAAAATAGGGCATAGTTTTATTGCATTTTTATTAATATTTTTTTTTTACTAGTAATGGCGATTTTTATTGTGACTGCGATATTATGGCGGACACATCGGACACTTTTGACACCATTTTGGGACCATTGTCATTTTTACAGCGACCAGTGCTATAAAAATGCACTGGTTACTGTAAAAATGACACTGGCAGGGAAGGGGTTAACACTAGGGGGCGAGGAAGGGGTTAAATGTATTCCCTAGGAGTGATTACTACTGTGTGGGGGAGGGGACTGACTGGGGGAGGTGACCGAGCTGTGTCCCTATGTACAAGGGACACAGCATCGGTCCCTCTCCCTGACAGGACATGGATCTCTGTGTTTACACACAGAGATCCACATCCCTGCTCTGTGTACACGTCGATCGCGGGTACCTGGCGGACATCGCGGCCGCCAGGCACGCGCATCGGCATCTCAGTGATGCGCCGGGCGCGCGCGTGCCCCCTAGTGGCCAGAATACCCGAGGCCGTATAATGACGGCCTCCCGGATTTCTAGATCCGCATTGAGGCCGTCATTTGTACATGGCCCGGGTCTCAAGGGGTTAATAATGCTTAAAGTGAAACAATAAAAGTGAAATATTCCTTTAAATTTCGTACCTGGGGGGTGTCTAAAGTATGCCTGTAAAGTCGCACATGTTTCCCGTGTTTAGAATTGTCCCTGCACAAAATGTCATTTCTGAAGCAAAAAAAGTCATTTAAAACCACTCGCGGCTATAATGAATTGTCGGCTCCCCGGCAATACAGATCGAAGTCATTGAAAAAAACAGCAGGGGTCCCCCCACAGTCCATTACCAGGCCCTTTGGGTCTGGTATGAATATTAAGGGGAACCCTGAACCAAAAAAACAAACAAAAAAAAAAACATGGGAGTCCCCCCAAATTCCATATCAGGCCCTTCAGGTTTGGTATGGATATTAAGGGGAACCCCGCACCAAATTTAAAAAAAAAATGCAGTGGGGTCCCCCCCAAAATCGATACCAGACCCTTCAAGGTCTGGTATAGATTTTAAGGGGAACCCCGCACCAAAAAAATAAAAAAAACATGGCGTGGGGTCCCCCCAAAAATCCATACCAGACCCTTATCCGAGCGCGCAGCCTGGCAGGCCGCAGGAAAAGAGGGGGGACGAGAGAGCGCCAGGTTGCATGCTCGGATAAGAGTTTGGTATGGATTTTTGGGGGGGGAACCCACTCCATTTTTTTTTATTTGGTGCGGGGTTCCCCTTAATATCCATACCAAAACCTGAAGGGCCTGATACGTTTTTTTTTTTTGGTTCAGGTTTTCCCTTAATATTCATACCAGATCCAAAGGGCCTGGTAATGGACTGTGGGGGGGACCCCTGCCGTTTTTTTCAATGACTTTGATCTGTATTGCTGGGGAGCCGACAATTCATTATAGCCGTGAGTGGTTTTAAATGACTTTTTTTCCTTCAGAAATGACATTTTGTGCAGGGACAATTCTAAACACGGGAACCATGCGCAACTTTACAGGCATACTGTAGACACCCCCATGTACGCAATTTAAAGGAATATTTCACTTTTATTGTTTCATTTTAAGCATTATTAAAATCACTGTCCCGAAAAAAACTAAAATTTTTAAAACTTTTTTTTTGCATTGATACATGTCCCCTGGGGCAGGACCCAGGTCCCCAAACCCTTTTTATGACAATAACTTGCATATTAACCATTAAAATTAGCACTTTTGATTTCTCCCATAGACTTTTAACGGTGTTCCGCGGCTTTTCGAATTTGCCGCGAAAACCCCAAATTGTTCGCTGTTCGGCGAACGGGCGAACAGCCAATGTTCGAGTCGAACTCATGTTCAACTCGAACATAATGAAAGTATTTGATTGCAATTGGCCCTCAGGTGGTAATCTACACCTATTGGTAAGGAATGTGCCACATCCTATAAGAACTGAACAAGGGATTGTGGAAAGAATGGACTTTATAGGCACACGTAGTTTTTAGAAAAATAATAAAATTTGAATTACATACATACATACATAACATGAATTTGACCTACGTCACCAGGACAATTGCAGGTACATAATAAATGCCATGTAAATAGCTAAATAGACACAAATACATAAATTACAACACATGTAGTGTGGACATTGCCAAGGAGATACCCCACAAGATTGCGATGGTTCCTTGAATAGAGGTTCACTGTGTGTTGATGCACTTTAAAACTTGGAGCTCGACATGTTTCGCGATCTGATCGCTTCCTCAAGAGCTTCACTAGTCGTCTGTAGGGAGTGAGTGTGATAAAGTTATTGCGACCCTCTAAACTCTGTGTAAACTACACGAGGAAAGGGGTGGCCCCAAGAGGGGAGGCCTAGACTCCAATGTGGAGCGCTGCAGCTAAACAACCAGCCATGCACCAACACGTGGACAAATATGGAGATGCTCACAGTAGTTTTCAAGAAGATATCCAGAAAAGCATTTAAACTGGACCAGAACTCAACGAGTGATATGAAGCCTGGACAGGAGGCTTAGAATAGATTTTTTGCAATAAGCCAACCCAATTGGATGATGGTTAGAATACCCAAGCTTTTTTGTATGACTGGCATAAATGCTGATTAATAATCCCAGCTGGTGTGATAATTCAGTTGTAAATCCTGAGGGCAGGGTACTTGAGAGTGAAAAACCAAACCCTCCACCATCCAAGGGATAAATGGTCAGATACTGTGTGAGTGGGGTCTAATCACTCACACCACAGAGTAAGATAGCACGATGGTACTCCAGAGCTCACTCGTGTCCAGTCCAGTAAAATCCTTACTATGGAGGCTGCCACACACCTCAACAACCTGGTTGTTGAGGTGTGTGGCAGCCTCCGTAGTAAGGATTTTACTGGACTGGACACGAGTGAGCTCTGGAGTACCATCGTGCTGTCTTACTCTGCGGTGTGAGTGATTAGACCCCACTCACACAGTATCTGACCATTTATCCCTTGGATGGTGGAGGGTTTGGTTTTTCACTCTCAAGTACCCTGCCCTCAGGATTTACAACTGAATTATCACACCAGCTGGGATTATTAATCAGCATTTATGCCAGTCATACAAAAAAGCTTGGGTATTCTAACCATCATCCAATTGGGTTGGCTTATTACAAAAAATCTATTCTAAGCCTCCTGTCCAGGCTTCATATCACTCGTTGAGTTCCGGTCCAGTTTAAATGCTTTTCTGGATATCTTCTTGAAAACTACTGTGAGCATCTCCATATTTGTCCACGTGTTGGTGCATGGCTGGTTGTTTAGCTGCAGCGTTCCACATTGGAGTCTAGGCCTCCCCTCTTGGGGCCACCCCTTTCCACGTGTAGTTTACACAGAGTTTAGAGGGTCGCAATAACTTTATCACACTCACTCCCTACAGACGACTAGTGAAGCTCTTGAGGAAGCGATCAGATCGCGAAACATGTCGAGCTCCAAGTTTTAAAGTGCATCAACACACAGTGAACCTCTATCCAAGGAACCATCGCAATCTTGTGGGGTATCTCCTTGGCAATGTCCACACTACATGTGTTGTAATTTATGTATTTGTGTCTATTTAGCTATTTACATGGCATTTATTATGTACCTGCAATTGTCCTGGTGACGTAGGTCAAATTCATGTTATGTATGTATGTATGTAATTCAAATTTTATTATTTTTCTAAAAACTACGTGTGCCTATAAAGTCCATTCTTTCCACAATCCCTTGTTCAACTCGAACATAAAGCTCATCCCTACTCAGGAGTATCAGACCCAATGGCAGATAGAATCCTACCCTCTGCAGGACAATCCAGCTGGGCAGTAGGTATAGAGTCAATAAGCGCTAACTGAGCAGTAGGCACAAAGTCAGTAGAACCCGGCTGGTTGGTATGTAGCAGGTCATTAACAACAAGCTGATCTTTGGTCACAGGATCATCAGTGGTGGCCCGGAAAGCAGGCATTGGATCATCATGCTGGGCAATGGCAGAGGCACATCAAGCTGGGCAGCGGGCAGAGGCACAACAGGCTAGGGAAACAGGCACTGCAACATTAGACTGAGCAACGGGCACAGAATTATCAGGCTGGACAACGAGCACTGGGACAGGTTGAGCATCAGGAACCGGATCATCAGGAACCGGATCATCAGGCCGGGTATCAGGAACAGGATTATCAAGTTGGGCATCAGGCATTGGGTCATCAAGCTGGACATCGGGCACCAGAACAGCAGGCAGGGCAGCGGGCACTGAAACAGGCTGGTCAGCGGGCACTGGAACATCAGGCTGGACAGTGGGCCCTGGAAAATCAGGTTGGCATCAGGAACCGGATCATCAAGAACTGGATTATCAAACTGGGCATCAGACATCGGATCATCAAGCTGGACATTGGGCATCAGAACAGCAGGCAGTTCAGCAGGCACCGAGACAAGCTGGTCAGCGGACAACGGAACATCAGGATGGACAGTGGGCACCGGAACATCAGGTTGGGCATCAGGAACTGGATCATCAGGCTGGGCATCAGGCATCAGATCATCAAGCTGGACATCAGGCACCAGAGCAGCAGGCAGGGCAGTGGGCACCGGAACATCAGGCTGGACAGCGGGCACAGAACATCAGGCTGGACAGTGGGAACCGGAACATCAGGCTGGACAGTAGGCAGAGGCACTGGAACATCAGGTTGGACAGTGGATACTGGAACATCAGGCTGAACAGCGGGTGCTGGAACATCAGGCTGGACAGCGGGCACTGGAACATCAGGCTGGACAGCGGGCACTGGAACATCAGGCTGGACAGTGGACAGAAGCACCGGGACATCCAGCTGGACAGCGGGCACTGGAACATCAGACTGAACAGCGGGCAGAGGCACTGGAACATCAGGCTGAACAGCAAACGCTGGAACATCAGGCCAGACAGTGGGCACTGGAACATCAGGCTGGGTATCAGGAACTGGATCACCAGACTGGACAGCAGGCAGAGGCACTGGAACATCAGGTTGGGCAGCGGGCACTGGAACATCAGGCTGGAAAGCGGGCAGAGGATTAGAAAAGTCAAGTGGGTCATTAGGTTCAGGACCATCAGAGGCTAGCCTAACCTCATTGGCATTCATAAAGGCAGGCTGGAGCAGATCGGCTGGTGTGAAGGCAGGCTGGAGCAGATCAGCTGGCGTTAAGGCAGGCTGGAGCAAATTGACTGGTGTGGAGGCAGGCTGGGATAATGGCAAGATTGTATGGGTTGAAAACCTCAGTTTCTTTTTAGGTTTAGCCACTGAAGTTCTGCAAGTGACTGCAGGGCTGTAAGTAGGGGGTGCAGCTGATGGAAGAGAAGAGCTGGAGTACGGTAAAAAAGAGCAGTGGCTAAGGGGGATTTTTGTGGGATTGTTGCAAGCAGCAGAGAAGAGGCTGATGGGTTAAAGGCAGGGTAGGTACAGCAAGTGGAAACAGGGTACTGATCCTTAGTTGGTAGTAGGGTATATTTAGCTGCAAATGTGGTTGTTGTGGGTGATGGAGAGAGAGACATTTGAGCAGGCAAGTGTCTGGCAGCAGGAATGGGTTGTTGCAAGCTGACTGAGGCTAAGTGCAAAATGACAGATCATGCTTGTAGTAATGGTTGAACAAAATTCAGTTTACATGCTGCCTGTCTGACAAGAGACTGCACTGCATTAACACACTCCACTAGCACTTGTTGGGAACATGCTGAATAATGCTCAAAGAAATACGCTGAGTCATCATCCAATAACCACACCAGAGATTCTACCTGAGCCATACTGAAGGGGGGAGAAAAGTCATCACTACCATTAGGGGCACTGGACAAAGCCAACTCTGCACAGACTTGAATCAACGGCTGAACATCTTCAAACAACATACTGCCCTGATCGACTAGGGAATGAGCCAGACGAATACATTCTAACAGCTGGTCACTGGTCAACTCCTTCAGTATCTGGCGGTAATATTCTTTTTCCTCTGTTGCCAGCAAAGAAAAGTATATAACCTCCTCGGGATGCATCTTGCTATAAACAGCAGAGCCAAAATGGCTTCCCTGTGCAGCCACTTCTGGTCAGGACTGGCCTTGGTATTATGCCATGGACCAGTGTGAACAGAAATGTGTGGACTGCAATAGAATGAACCAAACACATGTAAAGTATAAATAATATGATTTATTAAAAGAATAAGTAAACGCACCTCTAATATGGCAAACAATAAAACAAACCAGCAACCAACCGCATTGACACACAAAAAATAACTACCCAAACCAAATGTATATACAGGTGTGAGATACAATCATAATTGTAAACAAGCCAGGGTCATACATGGGAGATCAAGCAGATAGGGCAGGGAGCAAGACAGAACAGGGAGAGGGTAACAGGAGACAGGTGGAAGGGATCAGGCTGCAGGGCAGGGGTCCAGGAATGGATACAGGGTTCAGGATCACAGGATACAGGGTTCAGGATCACAGGGACACAGGGTAGCAAATGCAAGTCAGGGCACAATGAAACAATACCAAGGCAATGAGTGCAAGTGATCACCAGGTTTAAATATGCTTCTTGCAATCGGTAACAGGTGATGCCTGTTATGGATGACATGTTTCTTTAAATGCAACTCTATGGTGCATCTCTGTTGTACTTCTTCCTGTGTTGTGTTTCCTGTTTCCCGCTGGTTCTTTCAGTAAACATGGCTTTTGTACAGTAATGGTTTGTGCTGTCTCTCTACATATATCACGACAAACATGGTGTCAGAAGATTTGGATCCATGCTCTTTCTACACATTTGATGCTGAGAGCCTGCCAGCCTTCATGTGAGTGTTCTTGGAACTGATTGTGCCTCCTGACAATTGCAGTCCTGTCCTGGATGCTGAGTGTTTGCAGCAAGGAAAACAGCATCATGGCAGCTAACAGCATTCCACTGCCTGAGGCAATGAGGGTGAGTGGAGATGTTGGCAGTAACTGGGACAATTTCAGGGCTGAGTTTCAGGACTATTCCCTAGCCACAGGGTTAAATGAGAAGTATGCAGCAGTGCAAGCAGCCACGCTGAGAAGGATAATGGGCAATGAATGCCTCCATGTTTACAAGCATAATCTGAACCTCACAGAGGAGCAAAAGAGTGACACCAAAACCATTCTGGATGCATTAGAAGCTTTCTTCAGACCTTCTAAAAATGTCATCTATGAAAGATATATATTTGGCTGCTGTAAGCAAGAAGACTGTGAATCAATAGACAGGTTTGTCACACGGCTAAGAGTAAAAGCTGCAAGCTGTGAGTATGGCTCTCTGAGAGATGAACTTATTTGTGATAAAATAGTTTTGGGTATCACCAGTGAAAGCACACGCCGCCACCTATTGAGGAAACATGATTTAGATCTACAAACAGCAATTGAGATATGTCGCACTGATGAACTTACTGACAAACATATGAAAGCTATGGAGCAGGATAAACTGATTGACAATATCAATGCAGCCTCTAAACAACAGCAAAACTTCAAAAACCACCAGCATAAGTTTCAGCACAAGGGTCACCTACACAACTCACCTGGGAGGAAGCCTGCATCATGAAAGTATTGCGGCAATGTGCATGTACGAGAGAAAGAAAAGTGTCCTGCATATGGGAAAATCTGTACTGCATGTGGTAAACCAAATCACTTTGCAAGAGTGTGTCTCTCCAGTAAAATGGAAGCAAGGAAGCTGCACACAATTGAGAAAATGTCAGATCCGGAGAATGCACACCTGCTTAGCACTGATATGGTTTACTCCTCAGAATGCATTGGTGCTGTAAACACAAAGGGCAAAAAATGGTTTGTAAACCTCAGATTAAACAATATAATCCAACCCTGCCAGCTGGACTCGGGTGCAACGTGTGATGTCATGAGTATAAAGGACAAAATGAAACTGGCACCCAGAGCACCCCTTCAGCCTAGTAGCACCAAACTAAAGTTGTATTCAGGGGAACTAATGGAATCATTGGGGCTATTCCAAACAGAATGCAGCATACGTGATTGTATACACAAACTGAACTTTGAGATTGTTGATGCCGATCAGAAACCGCTATTATCAGGTTCAACATGTGAGCGCCTTGGACTGATGCTGTTCACCATTCCTGCTGAGCTACATAATGTTGATAATCAGCCTGCAAAATCTCTGACTAGGCCACTGACAAAACAGCAAATTCTTCACACCTACAGTGATGTGTTTGAGGGCCCGATAGTCTCTGTTCCAGGAGAGGTTCGTTTTGAACTTGATCCTACCATTCAACCTGTACAATGTGCCCCACGCAATGTGCCTATCGCCATTAAGCCACTGGTTAAAGCTCAACTAGATAAATATGAAGCTGAAGGACATCTAACTTCAGTAACAGAGCCTACAGATTGGATCAGTAACATGGTTGTTATCAGAAAGCCTGAGAAGATCAGAATATGCATTGATCCCAAGTTTCTGAATATGGCCCTGAAACGGTCACACTACTTAATGCCAACACTCGATGATATTTTGCACAAACTACCTAAAGCACGTGTCTTCACACTTGTGGATGCTAGAGATGCCTTTTTACAGTGCAAACTGGATGAAAAGAGTAGCTACATGACCACGTTCTGGACTCCTTGGGGCAGAAAGAGATGGCTCAAACTACCATTTGGAGTCTCTGTAGCACCGGAGGTATACCAGCGAAAGCAGCATGAACTATTAGGTGGTCTTGACGGAATTGAGCCAATAGCTGATGACATTCTTATAGTTGGCTGCGGGAATACAGATGAGGAGGCTGAGCAAGACCATGATGAAAAGTTAATAGGGCTACTGGATCGTTGTAGGCAGGTGATGCTGAGGCTTAGTGTGAAGAAATTGCAGTTCAAGGTGGAAGAAGTCCGTTTCCATGGACATATCCTGTCTTCACAAGGCTTAAAAGCTGACCCGGATAAGATTAAAGCCATTGTGGACATGCCACAACCTGCTGATGCCAAAGCGGTACAGAGATTTATTGGCTTTATTACATACCTAGCAAAATTCCTGCCACACTTATCTGAGGTATGTGAGCCACTAAGACGACTTCTGGACAAAGATGCAGTTTGGCACTGGCTTCCCAAGCATGACTGGGCAGTAGAGGATATAAAACACTTGGTCACCTCTGCCCCAGTGTTGAAATACTATGATGTCACAAAGTCTGTTACCATACAAAGTGACTCCAGTAAAAATGGTCTAGGCTGTTGCCTTTTGCAGAAAGGTCAGCCAGTTGCATATGCGTCCAGAGCTCTTTCATCAGCTGAGCAAAATTATGCTCAAATTGAGAAGGAATGTTTAACCACTTAAGCCCCGGACCATTTGGTAGCTAAAGGACCAGAGGTGAATTCAGAATTTTGCACTGCGCTGCTTTAACTGTAAATTGTGCGGACATGCAATGTTGTACCCAAACGAAATTTGCGTCCTTTTCTTCCCACAAATAGAGCTTTCTTTTAATGGTATTTGATTGCCTCTGCGATTTTTATTTTTTGCGATATAAACGGAAAAAGACCGAAAATTTTGAAAAAAAATGATATTTTCTACTTTTTGTTATAAGAAAAATCAAATAAACTCAATTTTAGTCATACATTTAGGCCAAAATGTATTCAGCCACATGTCTTTAGTAAAAAAAATGTCAATAAGCGTATATTTATCGGTTTGCGCAAAAGTTATAGCGTTTACAAACTAGGGTACATTTTCTGGAATTTACACAGCTTTTAATTTATGACTGCCTATCTCATTTCTTGAGGTGCTAAAATGACAGGGCAGTACAAAACCCCCCCAAATAACCCCATTTTAGAAAGTAGACACCCCAAGGAAATTGCTGAGAGGCATGTTGAGCCCATTGAATATTTTTTTTTTTTGTCCCAAGTGATTGAATAATGACAAAAAAAATAATAAAAAAAATTACAAAAAGCTGTCACTAAATGATATATTGCTCACACATGCCATGGTTATATGTGGAATTGCACCCCAAAATACATTCTGCTGCTTCTCCTGAGTACGGGGATACCACATGTGTGGGACTTTTTAGGAGCCTAGCCACGTACGGGACCCCGGAAACCAAGCACCGCCTTCAGGATTTCTAATGGCGCAAAGTTTTGATTTCACTCCTCACTACCTATCACAGTTTTGAAGGCCATAAAATGCCAAAATAGCACAAAACCCCCCCAAATGACCCCATTTTAGAAAGTAGACACCCCAAGGAAATTGCTGAGAGGCCTGTTGAGCCCATTGAATATTTTTTTTTTGTCCCAAGTGATTGAATAATGACAAAAAAAAGAAAAAAAAAATAACAAAAAGTTGTCACTAAATGATATATTGCTCACACATGCCATGGTTATATGTGGAATTGCACCCCAAAATACATTCTGCTGCTTCTCCTGAGTACGGGGATACCACATGTGTGGGACTTTTTAGGAGCCTAGCCACGTACGGGACCCCGGAAACCAAGCACCGCCTCCAGGATTTCTAAGGGCGCAAATTTTTGATTTCACTCCTCACTACCTATCACAGTTTTGAAGGCCATAAAATGCCAAAATAGCACAAAACCCCCCCAAATGACCCCATTTTGGAAAGTAGACACCCCAAGCTGTTTGCTGAGAGGCATGGTGAGTATTTTACAGCTCTCATTTGTTTTTGAAAATGAAGAAAGAACATTTTTTTTTCCTTTTTTTTTCAATTTTCAAAACTTTGTGACAAAAAGCGAGATCTGCAAAATACTCACAATACCTCTCAGCAAATAGCTTGGGGTGTCTACTTTCCAAAATGTGGTCATTTGGGGGGGTTTTGTGCCATCTGGGCATTCCATGGCCTCCGAAACTGTGATAGGCAGTGAGAAGTGAAATCAAAAATTGACACCCTTAGAAAGCCTGAAGGCGGTGCTTGGTTTTTGGGGTCCCGCACGCGGCTAGGCTCCCAAAAAGTCTCACACATGTGGTATCCCCGTACTCAGGAGAAGCAACAGAATGTATTTTTGGGTGTAATTCCACATATGCCCATGGCATGTTTGAGCAATATATCATTTAGTGACAACTTTGTGCAAAAAAAAAATAAAAAAAAATAAATAAATGTTTTTTTCCGCAACTTGTGTCAACATATAAAATATTCCATGGACTCGACATGCCTCTCAGTATATAGCTTGGGGTGTCTACTTTCCAAAATGGGGTCATTTGGGGGGGTTTTGAACTGTTCTGGCATTTTATACACAACATTAGGAAGCTTACATCCACTCTTCTAACCACTTGAAGACAAAGCCCTTTTTGACACTTTTTGTTTACATGAAAACATATTTTTTTTTGCAAGAAAATTATGTTGAACCCCCAAACATTATATATATTTTTAAAGCAAAGGCCCTACAGAATAAAATGGTGGGTGTTGCATTTTTTTTTCTACACAGTATTTGCGCAGCGATTTTTCAAACGCATTTTTTTGGGAAAAAATACACTTTTTTTTATTTTAATGCACTAAAACACACTATATTGCCCAAATGTTTGATGAAATAAAAAAGATGATCTTAGGCCAAGTACATAGATACCAAACACGACATGCTTTAAAATTTCGCACAAACGCGCATTGGCGACAAACTACATACATTTTTAAAAGCCTTTAAAAGCATTTACAGGTTACCCCGTTAGATTTACAGAGGAGGTCTACTGCTAAAATTACTGCCCTAGATCTGACCTTCGCGGTGATACCTCACATGCATGGTGCAATTGCTGTTTACATATGACGCCAGACCGACGCTTGCGTTCGCCATTGGGCAAGAGCAGGGCAGGACAAGGGTGCTTTTTTTTTATTTTTATTTTTTTATTATTAATTTTGCTTTTTTATTTTATTTTTAAACTGTTGCTTCCATATTTATTTATTTTTATCACTTTTATTGTTATCTCAGGGAATGTAAATATCCCCTATGATAGCAATAGGTAATGACAGGTACTCTTTTTTGAAAAAACTGGGGTCTATTGGACCCTAGATCTTTCCGCTGCCCTCAAAGCATCTGACCACACCAAGATCGGTGTGATAAAATGCTTTCCCAATTTCCCAATGGCGCTTTTTATATCCGGGGGGGGACATTCCCTCCCACTGCTTGTAAAAGCAGTCCAGAGGCTAATTAGCCACTAGGATTGCTTTTACATGAAAGCCGGCCGCTGGCTGAAAAGAATGATACCAAGATGATACCTAAACCCGCAGGCATCATTCTGGTATAAACATTCAAAGTCCAGCAACATACCAGTACGTTGCTGGTCCTTGTTGGACATGTATTGTAATCTTTTTTTTCATGCAGCCTGTTGGCTGAACGAAAAAAAAAGATTGATCGGTGGGTATGCCCACCATTAGAATACCGCCCTTCATCCACCCACTTCTAATGATGGGCATACATGCACCATTTATATATGCCGAAGCATGGGGGCATCTTCCCGCAAAAGTTATGCCGCGTACACATGGTCAGACTTTTCCACGGGCAAGCCTCCGTCGGAATTTCGACCGTATATACGCGGCATTAGGAGCAAAATCGCTCCTCCGCTCCTGCTGCCCCAATGCTTCGGCATATATGCTTTTTTTTTTAACTGTGGTGGTGAAATTACCTCCTACAGCACTGGAGTCGCAGGGATCAGGCCTGTCTCTGCGAACGCTGCAGTTATGTGTGTTGTGTTTTGCAAGTGACAGTGATCGATCGACACTGCACTTCGGTGGCCTGGGCTGGACGGAGGGGCAAAACGCAGGTGCTAGCAGGTATCTGGGCTGATCCCGCTAACACTGCGTTTTTGGGAACCCTAAACTGCTGGGGACGCTAGTATAGATCTGATCAGATCAGATATTGAGCTGATCAGATACTATACCACTAAGGGGGGTGTATGCTTCACGTGTGGGTGTTAGCGCTACTGGCACTAACCTGACGCTGCCTGGGGTGTGACGCAGACCCTCTCTGATGCTAAAACCTAACTGATATCAGCCGCCGGGCGATCAGGGGGCTAAACCTTTATTGGGTTATATACGGCGGGTGCCCTGACACTATAAAAAGCAAACTAACTAACCAGTGTCACCCGTAACACTTATATGATGATCACTGGTGAAAGGGTTAACTAGGGGCAATTAGGGGGTTAAAACCTTTATTAGGTAATATATGGGGGTACCTGACGCTATATAAAAACCTGACGGCGAACCTAAAAAAAAATTACTGGCTACCTATCGGCATCACCGACACTAAGACAACGATCATAAAAACGATTGCTTAGCGACAGTGGTGATAGGGGGTGAAAGGGTTACCTGGGGGGCGATCAGGGGGTTAAACCTTTATTAGATAATATATGGGGGTACCTGACGCTATAAAAACCTGCGGCGAACCTAAAAAAAATTACTGGCTACCGATCAGCATCGCCGACGCTAAGACATCGATCAGAAAAATTATAACTTAGTGACAGTGGTGATAGGGGGTGAAAGGGTTACCTGGGGGGCGATCAAGGGGGTTAAACCTTCATTAGGTAATATATGGGGGTACCCAACACTATAAAAACCTGCGGCGAACCTAAAAAAAATTACTGGCTACCGATCAGCATCACCGACGCTAAGACATCGATCAGAAAAATGATCGCATAGTGACGGCGGTGCTAGGGGGTGAAAGGGTTACCTGGGGGGTGATCAAGGGGGTTACACCTTTATTAGGTAATATATGGGGGTACCCGACGCTATAAAAACCTGCGGCGAACCTAAAAAAAATTACTGGCTACCGATCAGCATCGCCGACGCTAAGACATCGATCAGAAAAATTATCGCTTAGTGACAGTGGTGATAGGGGGTGAAAGGGTTACCTGGGGGGGCGATCAAGGGGGTTAAACCTTTATTAGGTAATATATGGGGGTACCCGACGCTATAAAAACCTGCGGCGAACCTAAAAAAAAATACTGGCTACCGATCAGCATCACCGACGCTAAGACATCGATCGGAAAAATGATCGCATAGCCACGGCGGTGCTAGGGGGTGAAAGGGTTACCTGGGGGGTGATCAAGGGGGTTAAACCTTTATTAGGTAATATATGGGGGTACCCGACGCTATAAAAACCTGCGGCGAACCTAAAAAAAAATACTGGCTACCGATCAGCATCGCCGACGCTAAGACATCGATCAGAAAAATTATAACTTAGTGACAGTGGTGATAGGGGGTGAAAGGGTTACCTGGGGGGCGATCAAGGGGGTTAAACCTTCATTAGGTAATATATGGGGGTACCCAACGCTATAAAAACCTGCGGCGAACCTAAAAAAAATTACTGGCTACCGATCAGCATCACCGACGCTAAGACATCGATCAGAAAAATGATTGCTTAGTGACAGTGGTGATAGGGGGTGAAAGGGTTATCTGGGGGGTGATCAGGGGGTTAAACCTTTATTAGGGGGGTTAGGGGGCTACACTGGACCTAAAACTAAATGTAGTGACACTTTTACAGTCACAAATGTCACTGATTGCAGTGATCACTAAATAAATGGTCACTGCAATCAGTGACACTGTGACTGGGGGCTGGGGGGGGGCTGGGGGGTGATCTGGGGGTGTCTGGGGGGCCTGGGGGGGCGATTTATGTGCCTATGTGTCCTGGTGTCAGTGTGCTGTTTTGTGTACTAACCTGGCATCTTCTCCTGTACGGCGCTCGGTATATGTGAGCGCCCCAGGAGAGATGACATCACTTCCTCCTTCCTGGCAGGCAGGGGAAGCTCTCTCATTCGCCGGGAGCGATCGAGAGGGGGTGGCCGGAATCGAACGGCCGTCCCCTCATGTCGGATCGCTCCCGAAGGTAAAACGACCGCTCACTGTAAAGAAGGGGGGTCCGATCGGACCCCCCAACTATACAAAGGCAATCACGTACATATACGTGATTCTGCCTGTCGGTGCCATTCTGCTGACGTATATTTACAGTGGGCGGTCGTTAAGTGGTTAAGCATTGTATTTGCTTGCCAGCGTTTCCATTATTATCTTTATGGACGGGATTCAATTACAGCTGAAACTGATCACAAACCTTTGATAGCCATATTCAAAAAGCCCCTTTTGTGTGCTCCCAAGCGTTTGCAGAGCATGATGCTTACATTGCAGCATTACAACCTCAATGTTGTCTACAAGCCAGGATGTGAAATGTATATCAGCGATACCCTGAGCAGAGCTACGTCAGATAATGTGGCACCTGGAGGTGAGCATGAGCATCGTACAATTTGTCTGCTGGAACAGGAACAAAATTTCTTTGCCGATATCAATCAAGCAGACTATCTTAATGTCACAGATCAACGACTACATCAACTCATACAGCACACTGACAGTGATGCAACTTTACAAGCTTTGAAGTCTATTGTTTTGAGTGGGTGGCCAGATGAAAAAGATGCAGTACCTGGAATTGTAAGGGAATACTGGACCTTTAGAGATGAGATCAGCATACAAAATGGTATCTTGTACAAAGGTCCAAGGGTCATCGTGCCGAAGTCACTGAGAACAGAGATGTTATTACGCATACACTCCAGCCATATTGGTGGTGAAGCATTCTACAGGCAAGCTCGTGATTCCAGGAAATGTCAGCTCCTGACTGCCAAGATCCACCCACTGGTGGACACCAGAACTGCAGCCCATAGGTCTGCAGTGCCACCAGCAGGTGAAACCTTTCCTGACAAGCAGATTACAAAATCTTGTCCAGTTGCCTTTTTCCCCTTGATGAGCTTGCATTGTACAGTATGTGTTTGAAGCCTTCTTCTCCCATCTCTTGTGCTGGCCAGTACAAATACAAGAGGACAGTCACTTTTTTTCTGAACATCTAATCAACTTCTAGTATCTTTGTCTAGTTTTCCCAAAGTTGGAAAATTGCATGCAAACTCAAGCATAGTTCGAATCCAAGTACAAGATCTGAGTTTTATGCATAGTTCTAGGAAAGTCAAAAGTAAATCAAATGTCGAAAAACTGTTATACTGAAAATGAAGTGTGTTTGAAAGATTAGATGAGGCAATTGAGCCACAGGTGCCACTGAGAACACTACAGACAGAATATATGAATGTAAAGTACAAATCCAGGAGTGCTCAACAAATTCCACTGCATGAAATATTGACCTTTTGTGTGTGCATAAGTATAGACGAGTACAAAGTGAAACAGAACCATGGAAAGAACATCAGTAGGATTGACAATAAGATGGTCTTGTTACTCTGATGCATTACCATATGTATTGAATACGAAAGATTTATTTAGTGTTTCACTGCAGGAGAATTAATATCCTAAATAGCAAAAACAGTGAGTAAATTCAATCTATGTTTTATGTCAGTATTACTGAATATGGCTGAAACAAAGTTAGAGTAAATAGTAACTCTTTTTTTTAATTTTTATTAATAGTAATAAATGTGCAAATTGTCATCTCTTTTATTACTACTAGTTCTTCACTCAGCTTTCACCTTCTAAAAGTCGAGGTAACTGAAACAAAGCACTTACAACTTACAGTGTAAAGCTGGCCAATGGCCATAGACAGATCAATATTTTGATTAGTGTGTGGTTGTCCTTGTTCAAAAGAAGTCAATCATTAGAATGGCTTTTCTTGAACAGATACGTTGAAAAACATTTGTCAATCAGAGGCTGCAACTGATTGGTTGGGTTCTGTCAGAATACAATGTTCCAGTGCAGTTACATTTAACCACTTAACGACCGCTCACTGTACATATACGTCGGCACAATGGCACCGACAGGCACAATCACGTACAGTGTACGTGATTGCCTTTGTACAGTTGGGGGGTCCAATCGGACCCCCCTTCTGTACAGTGAGTGGTCGGAATTTGTCTGGGAGCGTTCCGAGATGGGGGGGGCGGCCATTCGATTCCGGCCACCCCCCCGCGATCGCTCCCGGCGAATGAGAATGCCCCCTCTGCCTGTGTAATGTAAACACAGGCAGAGGAAGCAGGAGGAAGTGATGTCATCTCTTGTGCGGCACTCACATATACCGAGCGCCGTACAAGAGAAGACATCAAGGTTAGTGGACAAACACAACACTAACACCAGCACACATAGGCACATAAATCGCCCCCCCCAGGCCCCCCCCCAGATCACCCTCCAGCCCCCAGTCACAGTGTCACTGATTGCAGTGACCATTTATTTACTGATCACTGCAATCAGTGACATTTGTGACTGTAAAAGTGTCACTACAGTTTAGTTTTAGGTCCAGTGTAGCCCCCTAACCCCCCCCTAATAAAGGTTTAACCCCTTGATCACCCCCCAGATAACCCTTTCACCCCCTAGCACCGCCGTCGCTAAGCGATCATTTTTCTGATCGCTGTCTTAGCGTCGGTGATGCAGATTGGTAGCCAGTATTTTTTTTTAGGTTCGCCGCAGGTTTTTATAGCGTCAGGTACCCCCATAAATGATCTAATAAAGGTTTAACCCCCTTGATCGCCCCCCAGGTAACCCTTTCACCCCCTATCACCACTGTCGCTAAGCGATCATTTTTCTGATCGCTGTCTTAGCGTCGGTGATGCAGATCGGTAGCCAGTATTTTTTTTTTAGGTTCGCCGCAGGTTTTTATAGCATCAGGTACCCCCATAAATGATCTAATAAAGGTTTAACCCCCTTGATCGCCCCCCAGGTAACCCTTTCACCCCCTATCACCACTGTCGCTAAGCGATCATTTTTCTGATCGCTGTCTTAGCGTCGGTGATGCAGATCAGTAGCCAGTAATTTTTTTAGGTTCGCCGCTGGTTTTTATAGCGTCAGGTACCCCCATAAATTATCTAATAAAGGTTTAACCCCCTTGATCGCCCCCCAGGTAACCCTTTCACCCCCTATCACCACTGTCGCTAAGCGATCGTTTTTCTGATCGCTGTCTTATTGTCGGTGATGCAGATCGGTAGGGAGTTATTTTTTTTAGGTTCGCCGCAGGTTTTTATAGCGTCAGGTACCCCAATATATTACCTAATAAAGGTTTAACCCCCTTGATTGCCCCCCAGATAACCCTTTCACCCCCTAGCACCGCCGTCGCTAAGCGATCATTTTTCTGATCGCTGTCTTAGCGTCGGTGATGCAGATTGGTAGCCAGTAATTTTTTTTAGGTTCGCCGCAGGTTTTTATAGCGTCAGGTACCCCCATAAATTATCTAATAAAGGTTTAACCCCCTTGATCGCCCCCCAGGTAACCCTTTCACCCCCTATCACCACTGTCGCTAAGCGATCATTTTTCTGATCGCTGTCTTAGCGTCGGTGATTTAGATCGGTAGCCAGTAATTTTTTTTAGGTTCGCCGCAGGTTTTTATAGCGTCAGGTACCCCCATATATTATCTAATAAAGGTTTTAACCCCCTAATTGCCCCTAGTTAACCCTTTCACCAGTGATCATCATATAAGTGTTACGGGTGACGCTGGTTAGTTAGTTTGCTTTTTATAGTGTCAGGGCACCCGCCGTATATAACCCAATAAAGGTTTAACCCCCTGATCGCCCGGCGGGTAATATCAATTAGGTTTTAGCGTCAGAGAGGGTCTGCGTCACACCCCAGGCAGCGTCAGGTTAGTGCCAGTAATGCTAACACCCACGCGTGAAGCATACACCCTCCTTAGTGGTATAGTATCTGAACAGATCAATATCTGATCTGATCAGATCTATACTAGCGTCCCCAGCAGTTTAGGGTTCCCAAAAACGCAGTGTTAGCGGGATCAGCCCAGATACCTGCTAGTGCCTGCGTTTTGCCCCTCCGTCCAGCCCAGGCCACCCAAGTGCAGTATCGATCGATCACTGTCACTTGCAAAACACAACACACATAACTGCAGCGTTTGCAGAGACAGGCCTGATCCCTGCGACTCCAGTGCTGTAGGAGGTGATTTCACCACCACAGTTAAAAAAAAAAAGCAAATATGCCGAAGCATTGGGGCAGCAGGGGCGGAGGAGCGATTTTGCTCCTAATGCCGCGTACATACGGTCGAAATTCCGACGGAGGCTTGCCCGTGGAAAAGTCCGACCATGTGTGTGCGGCATAACTTTTTTGTGGGAGGATGCCCCCATGCTTCGGCATATATAAATGGTGCATGTATGCCCATCATTAGAAGTGGGTGGATGAAGGGCGGTATTCTAATGGTGGGCATACCCACCCGATCAATCTCTTTTTTCATTCAGCCAACTGGCTGCATGAAAAAAAAGATTACAATACATGTCCAACAAGGACCAGCAACGTACTGGTATGTTGCTGGACTTTGAATGGTTATACCAGATTGATGCCTGCGGGTTTAGGTATCATCTTGGTATCATTCTTTTCAGCGAGCGGCCGCCTTTCATGTAAAAGCAATCCTAGTGGCTAATTAGCCTCTGGACTGCTTTTACAAGCAGTGGGAGGGAATGTCCCCCCCGGATATAAAAAGCACCATTGGGAAATTGGGAAAGCATTTTATCACACCGATCTTGGTGTGGTCAGATGCTTTGAGGGCAGAGGAAAGATCTAGGGTCTAGACCCCAGTTTTTTCAAAATAAGAGTACCTGTCACTACCTATTGCTATCATAGGGGATATTTACATTCCCTGAGATAACAATAAAAATGATAAAAAAAGAAAATATATGGAAGGAACAATTTAAAAATAAAATAAAAAAGCAAAATTAATAATAAAACAAAACAAAAAAAAAAGCACCCCTGTCCTGCCCTGCTCTTGCCCAATGGCGAACGCAAGCGTCGGTCTGGCGTCATATGTAAACAGCAATTGCACCATGCATGTGAGGTATCACCGCGAAGGTCAGATCGAGGGCAGTAATTTTAGCAGTAGACCTCCTCTGTAAATCCAACGGGGTAACCTGTAAATGCTTTTAAAGGCTTTTAAAAATGTATGTAGTTTGTCGCCAATGCGCGTTTGTGCGAAATTTTAAAGCATGTCGTGTTTGGTATCTATGTATTAGGCCTAAGATCATCTTTTTTATTTCATCAAACATTTGGGCAATATAGTGTGTTTTAGTGCATTAAAATAAAAAAAAAGTGTATTTTTTCCCCAAAAAATGCGTTTGAAAAATCGCTGCGCAAATACTGTGTAGAAAAAAAAAATGCAACACCCACCATTTTATTCTGTAGGGCCTTTGCTTTAAAAATATATATAATGTTTGGGGGTTCAACATAATTTTCTTGCAAAAAAAAATATGTTTTCATGTAAACAAAAAGTGTCAAAAAGGGCTTTGTCTTCAAGTGGTTAGAAGAGTGGATGTAAGCTTCCTAATGTTGTGTATAAAATGCCAGAACAGTTCAAAACCCCCCCAAATGACCCCATTTTGGAAAGTAGACACCCCAAGCTATATACTGAGAGGCATGTCGAGTCCATGGAATATTTTATATGTTGACACAAGTTGCGGAAAAAATATATATATATTTTTTTTTTGCACAAAGTTGTCACTAAATGATATATTGCTCAAACATGCCATGGGCATATGTGGAATTACACTCAAAAATACATTCTGTTGCTTCTCCTGAGTACGGGGATACCACATGTGTGAGACTTTTTGGGAGCCTAGCCGCGTACGGGACCCCAAAAAACAATCACCGCCTTCAGGCTTTCTAAGGGTGTAAATTTTTGATTTCACTTCTCACTGCCTATCACAGTTTCGGAGGCCATGGAATGCCCAGATGGCACAAACCCCCCCCAAATGACCCCATTTTGGAAAGTAGACACCCCAAGCTATTTGCTGAGAGGTATTGTGAGTATTTTGCAGATCTCGCTTTTTGTCACAAAGTTTTGAAAATTGAAAAAAAAAATGTTCTTTCTTAATTTTCAAAAACAAATGAGAGCTGTAAAATACTCACCATGCCTCTCAGCAAACAGCTTGGGGTGTCTACTTTCCAAAATGGGGTAATTTGGGGGGTTTTGTGCTATTTTGGCATTTTATGGCCTTCGAAACTGTGATAGGTAGTGAGGAGTCAAATCAAAAATTTGTGCCTAGAAATCCTGAAGGCGGTGCTTGGTTTTCGGGGTCCCGTACGCGGCTAGGCTCCTAAAAAGTCCCACACATGTGCTATCCCCGTACTCAGGAGAAGCAGCAAAATGTATTTTGGGGTGCAATTCCACATATAACCATGGCATGTGTGAGCAATATATCATTTAGTGACAACTTTTTGTAATTTTTTTTTTTTGGTCATTATTCAATCACTTGGGACAAAAAAAAAAAAAATATTCAATGGGCTCAACAGGCCCCTCAGCAATTTCCTTGGGGTGTCTACTTTCTAAAATGGGGTCATTTGGGGGAGTTTTGTGCTATTTTGGCATTTTATGGCCTTCAAAACTGTAATAGGTAGTGAGGAGTGAAATCAAAAATTTGCGCCCTTAGAAATCCTGAAGGCGGTGCTTGGTTTCTGGGGTCCCGTACGTGGCTAGGCTCCTAAAAAGTCCCACACATGTGGTATCCCCGTACTCAGGAGAAGCAGCAGAATGTATTTTGGGGTGCAATTCCACATATAATCATGGCATGTGTGAGCAATATATCATTTAGTGACAACTTTTTGTAATTTATTTTTTATTTTTTTTGTCATTATTCAATCACTTGGGACAAAAAAAAAATATTCAATGGACTCAACATGCCTCTCAGCAATTTGTATGTATAAAATATGTGCAGCACCATGGCAACTGCAGATCAAACAGAGGCTAAAATGGCAGGATCCTTGACTGTAAAAGAAATGAGGGTTTAGTTTCACTTAAGGGCGGCTCACTACCCACATAAAAGATTTGCTCAGGGTTGTACACATGCCACTGTAAAAAAAAAACTAAAAACGATAACCCTTCACGTGAATGGGGCCATGCCCTAAGCAGGAGGCACATGCTTGACTCATGGTTGCGGTGCGATATTTACATGCAAAATCCCCATCCAGCTATCAAAAAAATGTGCATTCAGGAGACAGCAGTATTGCCTCCTTAATGCCTGGCAGCCACTGCTCTATTGTCCTCTGAAAAGTGATTCACCGCATGGACAGCAAGGGCTTACACCCATGTGAACGAGTCCCAGTCCATTTTTAAAAAACGAACATTCGGCCATTACAGCAAACGATGGTGTCATCATGTAATGACCGATAAATCGTTCAGTGGACATAAATGAATCCATTTTTTTTTAAAAAAATTTTTTACATATACCTAATGCAAACAATTCGGACGGAAAACACATTAACCTTTCAATTTATCGCTCGTTCGGCACAAAATTTCCAAACTTCTCCTTCGTTTTTTCAGCTCAAAAACGTCCTAACGATTACCGATTTTATGGCCATTAACTTGCCGAAAAAAGAACGGACTGACCAAATGACCGAATTTCGGCCGATTTTTTGTATAGTGTATGGCCAGCATAAGACATTAGGGAGCAGAAATCCTACCTTTGACAAGTGTGATGGTAACAGGTGTGTCAACTGGGTGGGACATTCCACCTCTGCTTACCTTTCACTGACAAGTGTCAGCAGTGACATTTTCCCTCACCCTCTATCCCAGTGTCAATTTATAATCTCCACTAGAGAAATAAAGCCTGAAAAAGGTTTTAACCCTTCACCGCTTCATCAAAGGCTAATGCAATAACTCATTCTCATGTCCATTACCTCCACGATATAACAAACTACAGGGTTTCTTTTATGCTCTCCCCAGAAACAAAAACTCACTTTTTCTTTATTCCTGCATCCCCCCTCCCCCCCAATTCAGTCTTCAAGAGTAAATAAATGACCTGGTACTTCTGTGTGCTGAAAGGCATGTGATTCATTCTATCCCTTGTGCTAGTGGATTGGCTCAGTGCTGTCACAGGTGGGCCAAGGTTTATTCTCCTCACTCTTAAGCCTCATACACATGATCGGATTTTCAGCGGACAAAGCGTAGGACTTTTGTCCGAAGGGCGTTGGCCAGGAACTTGTATTGCATACAAACGGCAAAGAATTGTCGGCCAACAAACACATAACTACGTAGTTTTTCAGCTCTTTAGCGCCCCCCTTTGAGCAACTTCTGCTAATGTTGTGTTATGGCGAGCATTGCTTCTGAGCATGCGTATTTGTACTTTGGAGTTTTGTCTGACGAACTTGTGTACACACGATCGGATAATCCGACAACACACATTTGCTGGGGGGGGGGGGAGAGATTTTTACCGCTCCAGGTGGATACACTCCAACAATCTGTAATAACAGGACTACCGTGGGTGCCAGCAATGTACGTAGCATATGAAGAGGAAAAAATAAAAAATATGGACAGCCGCACTTCAAAAAACCTTTGACGGTCGCCTTTATTGTAAAAAGATGGAAAATTACACCAAAATTCATCACAGCATAGCCAGGGTAACTGCTTACATGTTTCACACTGAAGGTCAGTGCTTAATCATAGCTTTGCTATGCTGTGATGAATTTTGGTGTAATTTTCCATCTTTTTACAATAAAGGCGACCGTCAAAGGTTTTTTGGAGTGCGGCTGTCCATATTTTTTATTTTTTCCTCTTCAAACACACATTTGCTGGCGGACAATTTTAAAGCATGCTATCCCACATTTGTCTGCGGAAAATCTGACAACAATTGTCCGATGGAGCACACAAACGGTTGGATTTTCCGACAACAGCCTGTCATCGCACAATTCCTGTCGGATAATTTAGGTTCCCATGGCCCAGCCATTGTTGACGATCCCTTCTCTGCCCTGCAGTAGCTGCTCTCTAAAACAAGGACGCTGGAGCTGCTGGATCATGTGAACTCCCATATTCCTCCCACTACCACCAACGATGGGGCACTATTCCCCCCACTGCCACCAACGATGGGGCACTATTCCTCACATTGCCTTCAACGATGGGGCACTATTCCTCTCACTGACACTAATGAAGGGGCACTATGCCTCCTACTGACAGTAACGATGTGGTACTATACCACCTAATACTGCCTACAGGTGCTATGTAAAATTTTTTACTCCCACTGACCATCTAGCCTGAGACCTTGTTTACTCCCACTGGTGCCAGGGTATTTTCTACTCCCACTGGCTACAGTTTATCCCCCTAAGGTTTAAAGGACAGTAAACTAGTACGTTGCTTAGAAAGTTTGCAGACCCATGGTATACTGTACACTTTCATTTTATGACATCACCATTGTAATAGCAATGCAAACACTAGGAATTTTTGACAATCCAATATGAGTTTACTAGAAAATTCTTCTTTCATCTTGTGAGTGCTGCCCAGGGGCATAGATAAGAGGGGGTCAGGGGGGGGTCTAACCCCCCCCCAGAGTGTTTTGCCCAAGTACCAAGGGTTGCCGAAAAAGTAGCATTTGTCTCCTGTCCGTAACGGTCTATGGATGGAAGCAAGCGACAATACTAACATTCCCTATTCCAGGTTAATCACATTGTGCATGCACAGGCTCTGAGCCAGCCAATTCTAGATCAGCTGAGCTCTGGCATGTAGTGACTTGTTACATGTGATGTCAGAGCTGGCCTGGAGGCTGTACAGTGTGGGCGGCTTATTCAAAGTCTGCCTGCCAGTGCCAGTCAGGAAGCCAGCCAGGACCAACCAATGCACTTATTCCTCATGTGTAGCCTGGCATCATGGAGGAAGCTGTAGTCAGGCTCCCAGGGGTGCAAAGCGTACAGATATTTTTGCTGCTTCAGTGCTTCTTCTGTGACTGCTGAGAAATGAGGGTAAGACCGTGCTGCACGAGTAAATATTTTTTTTAGCCAGGCACAACACTGTTTGGGGGAGCTTTTAAATTAAAGTGGAACTTCACCCTCTCAATCGACATTGACTATTTTTAATCCTTATGCTGCTAGCATTAGTATTTTCTTGTGTTAAACTTTTTTTTACATTTCTTCAGTTACTTCCCAGGTTTCCAGGCCTAGGCAAATTATGTCATACACCCCAGGAGTCTTCAGGAGGGGAGGAGGGGTTTTCTCAGCTAAGCACACCATCCTGCATGCCTGAGCTAAGAACAGATGGATTCTGGGAAGTAAATGCTACATAAATCATCTGCCTTTACTCAAGATGGCCATGTCCAGAAATGCTGGGGGGTGTTTTTCAAAGTAATTTCTCAGAAATGTAAAGCATGGAGACATGGATGGATAGGTGAGTATGCTTTGAATATTAAAAATTAAATAGCGTTTTTGGTTTGTGGATCTCTGTGGGAACACTGAAAGTAAAGTATTTGCACATCAACTTTCTTATATAAGCCTTATGTGAAATATGTGCAAATACTTTGAGGACCCACTTGTGCATTGTGATTTTGCACAGTAACACACTTAGCATGTCTTAGTTCGTTGCAGTGCAATTCATTCAGTGCCATTTTAAGAGCATTATAGCCCCCCGGGCAAAACAGTGCACTGGGGCTCTGTCTACACAATCACGCACGAGAATAAAAATGGCACTTCCAACAAAATCAGTGTTTAAACATTAACACAACGTTTGGACAATATAACACGAGCTTGAAAAGCAAGAAATTGAAAAACAAGAAATTACAGATTGAAATGGGACAGTACAAAAGCACTAATTATTTATTAAATTTGTGATACTTCTTTGTAGAGAATTCCTTTATAATTGGCTTGAAGTCAATGTTTTTTAGGATGTCATTTTCTATACATGAGTGAAAGCCAGTTCAAACGCTGATGCCACATTGTACTGCGAAGCAAATTTTTTATCAGTTAGGCAGCACTGATGTTAGGCAGCACTGATGAACTGCACTGATTGGCACTGATGAGCTGAACTGATGGGCACTGATGAGCTGTATTGATAGGCAGCACTGATAGGTGGCACTGATGAGCTGCACTGCTGGGCACTGATAGGTGACACTGCTGAGCTGCACTGATAGGTGGCACTGAGGGGCTGCACTAATGGGTACTGATGAGCTGCACTGATAGGTTGCACTGGTACTGATAGTTGGCACTGATGAGCTGCACTGATAGGTGGCACTGATGAGCTGCAGTGATAGGCACTGACAGGCGGCACTGATGAACTGCACTGATGGGCAGCACTGATAGGTGGCACTAATGAGCTGCACTGCTGGGCACTGATAGGTGACACTGATAAGCTGCACTGCTGGGCACTGATAGGTGACACTGATAAGCTGCACTGCTGGGCACTGATAGGTGGCACTGGCACTTATAGGTGGCACTGATTGATGAGCTGCACTGATAGCCACAACCCCCCCCCCCTACCCAAAGTTAACCCACTTCAGCCAGAAAACACTGCTGCCCAAATAGGAATGCAACTTATCTACCTGACAGTGATTTCCCCAGCACCCATTCAGAGCTTACTTGAGTTTTACAGCTTCCTTCTCCTCGCTCTCAGCACCGCCCGCACAGCACTTTCTAATTGAACCTGCTGGGCCGGCCTGTGAATGACGTCACGCTGGCCAGGACGTCAAGCTCCACCCTACCGTGTGTGTTGGAAGGACTCCAGGGGGAGTAGCGTGCTCAGCCGAGTCGGCGCACTGGTACCACGCCGCAAGAGGCTGTACATTGGTGACTGCAATGCAAGGCAATGAAAGTAATAGCGGCGAATCAGCGATTACTTGTAATGCAGATGCCTGGACAATGTAGCGGCCGACGGCCGGCGGTGAATGTATTTAGAGAGTGACTTACTGATTCGGGCCCCTGGGCAAGTGGGGCCCCTGGGCAACTGCCCACCGTGCCCATGCGAAAAGACGGCCCTGAATTCATTTTAGGTGGCACCTCAATGCACTAAGGCAGAGTAGTGTTTTGTGGCCTGTTGTTTTAAAGCTGAACTCCAGCTTTCTATTAGTTTAACCACTTGCCTTCACGACCAAGCCATTTTTTGCTATTCGGCACTGCGTCTGGCACTGGCAATTGCGCGGTCATGCAACACTATACATAAATGAAATTTATATAAATTCTTTCCCACAAATAGAGCTTTCTTTTATTTGACCACCACTGGGTTTTTTATTTTTTGCACTATAAACAAAAAAAATCCCAACAATTTTTTACTTTCTGCTAAAAAAACATATCCAATAAAAAAATTTAAAAAATCAAATTTCTTCATAAATTTAGGCCAATATGTAATCTGCTACGTATTTGTGGTTAAAACAAAACAACAATAAGCGTATATTGATTGGTTTGCGCAAAAGTTACAGTGTCTACAAACTAGACATGTGCAATTTGTTTTGGTCCGAATACAAATTCGAATGTTTGGTTATTCGGCGATTCGAATGTATCCGAATCTCCGAATTAAATAGTAATGAATAGTAATCAATTTAGTTAATATCCGTTAAAATTTGTTTTATTTATTGGTTTTTAACAAATTGCAACTTTTCACAACAATTAGAATTAGAAAAACCAATTAGAATTCAACTGATTTGAATTCTGTGTGAAGAATAGCTGGTTGTTAAGCAGCAGGCCGGGAAGCCGGCCACCCACGTCCTTAACAACCATGAGTCCTCATCTGTCAGTGGGCTTCCCCACTGACTGATGAATGTAAAGAAAACAAGTAAAAATAAACGGCGTGGGGTCCCCCCAAGCACCTTGTCTTCATGTTGATGGGAACTTGATGGCCTTATCCTGCCAACTGTCATGTACCGAGTGTGACCAGAACTGTGTGGCTAGCAACAGAGGAACACCAAACACAAATAAGTGAAAATATATAGATTTATTTAGGTGAGTGAATAATATAAGTATAACCACCTCCAATATGATACAGTGCAGCAAACCAACCAACAGACAGAGACTCACAAATAACAACAGATATGTGCAATAAATGGGAAATGCCAGAATCATATACAATAGCCAGGCCAGGGTCATACACAGCAGGTAGGCAGATGGACAAAGGGTTATTCCAGAAACATAAACGTTAGCCAGGCCAAGGTCATACACAGGGAGATCAGCAGATGGGGTAAGGAACACAGGACAGGGAGAGGAAGGATGGATGGGTCAGGACAGGGAGACAGGATCAGGAACTCAGGAACTCAGGTAGCAGATACAGAAACAGGTTCAGGTAAACAGGCAGCAGGTACGGATCAGGGCACGAGGACGATACCAGGGCAGTGTGTGTGTGCACTTGCCGGGTATTTATATTATACCTGCTAACAGGCTCAGGTGACCACTGATTGCAGGAAGTAACATCTGCACCACACTGCCAGGATCCATCCGCTGGTGGATGCCAGTACTGCGGCCCAAGGATGACATAACACCAGCAGACAGAAGTTCCCCTGACAGTTCAAAACTGCCAGGAGACACCTGCTGGTGGACATCAGTACTGCACGCCAGATGATAAATATTACCAGCGGATGGAACCTTTCCTTACACCAACCCTGGGTGGGGGGCTTATCGGAATCTGGAAGCCCCTTTAACAAGGGGGCCCCCAGAACCCAGCCCCCCCATGTAAATGAGTATTGGGTAAATATTACCCCTACCCATTCACCAAAAAAGTGTCAAAAAGTAATAAACACAAGTTTTTGACAATTCCTTTATTAAAAAATAAAAATAGTGTCCCTCAGTGTAAATCCTTTGAAAATTATGCCGCCCGCCGACTCGAAAAAAAACAAAAAATGCTCCGCCTCCTGGGAGGCCTTCTGCCGAAGCCCTGGTCTTACCATTTCTTATATAGGTAAGAGGCTACATCACCCGGTGGCACAGCCCACTTTGATGTTATAGATTGGTGCATGCTGGGTCTGTAACGTCAGAAGAGGCGGGCCACTGGGTGATGTACCCAGGTGGCCCCACCCCTTACCTATATAAGAAATGTCAAAGCGCACACGAGGGATTCGTGTGAGGTCTCCCAGGAGGCAGAATATTTTAGATTTTTTTTTTTTTTCAGGTCGGCGGGAGGCCTGATTGACGATGGATTTACGTAGAGGGACACTATTGTTTATTTTTTAATAAAGGAATTGTCAAAAATGTATCTCTTGTTTTTATTACTTTTTGGCACTTTTTTTTTGCTGAATGGATAAGGGTACTATGTAGTAGAGGAGGGAGGCGGGATCTGGGGGGCCCCCTTGTTAAAGACCCTGACAACTACAGCCCAGGGTTGTTGGAAAAAGGCCTTTGTCCCCATGCATTAAGATAAAAAGCCTTCTGTGTGCAGCAGCCCCCCTCAGCCCTCCTAATACTTACGTGAGCCCCCTCTCTATCCAGCGATGTAAACGAGTGCCCTCCAGACACAGCAGTGGTGCCACTGGCTCCCGCTGCTGTCAATCAAAGTCTGTTAGCCAAGCAGGAGAGAGGGGGCGGGCCGAACTGGGGCTCTGTGTCTGAATGGACACAGGGAGCTGTGGCTTGGCTTGGGTGCCCCCATAGCAAACTGCTTGCTGTGGGGGCACTCAACGGGAGGGAGGGGCCAGGAGAGCCTAAGAGGGACCCAAGAAGAGGAGGATCAGGGCTGCTCTGTGCAAAACCACTACACGGGGCAGGTAGGTATAACATGTTTTTTTATTTTTATAGAAAAAAGACTAGACTTTACAATCACTTTCATTTAATTTTGTTCCATAAACAAGATGGGAATTACTCATCCACACAGCTTTTGCAGCACATAGCTGTTGGTAGACCTAAAGGAAACTCCTGAACCGAATGAGGACAGACATGCTGTATATACTGTACTACTGTTTGATACTCCCAATTCTCAAGAACAGTAGTGAAGGATCGAGGATTGCAGAGCACGCAGATTTGATCTAGCTTGTTCTGCTTGAGGAGTTAGCACCTGCAACAGAGCCAAGAGATTAATTTCACTCTTTACTGAGATGCAGTAGTGCTAAATATTGTGCTGTTATTTCTTAATATACATGCCTCGAAAAGGATACCAGTTGCCAAATGATAGTTTGCTAAAAATTTTATAAATAACATCTGCACAATGTATTACAATATAATCCAGTTTGAAAACTACCCCTGACTAAACCTTAGAGGTGTGCCTTGATAACATGTACAAATATCTTTAGTGGCAGCTAAAGTTTTAATGACATGGTAACATTTGGTCATTTGGTTTAAATATGTTATTATTAGTCCGCTGAGCCCATAGCGCCGAGATAGTGAAAGAAGGCCGTGAACTTCACTACTTTTTGTACATTTATAATACAGTTCATTTAGATGTGAAATTAGCAGGTCGGGAAGAAGTATTCATGGTAACCTCGGACGTAACATCGCTATATACCGTGATACAACGCGATGATGCCTTATTGGCCCTTAACTGGACTCTAAGTCAAAGGGAAGATTTACCCCACCATCAAAGTGTTTTTAAGGGACTCGTTAATTTTTTGTTTATCACATAATTACTTTTGGTTCAACAATTGTTTTTATACACAGAAAAAAGGTGTAGCGATGGGCGCTAAGTTTGCGCCGAGCATCGCCAACCTTTTTATGGGTGAATGGGAGGATAAATATGTTTTTGCTAACAGAAGGGTGGAATTGTTGTTTTAATGACGTTTTATTGATGATGTGATGTTTTTATGGGAAGGTTCGGAAGCATCTTTAGGTGTCTTTTTAACTTATCTTAATAAAAACATTAACAACATCAAACTCATTAGCCAGTGGAGCCGGGAAAGAATAGACTTCCTGGATGTGAGTATATATAGAAATGGTGATGTTTTGCAGACTCAAGTTTTTTTCAAGCCAACTGACTGGAATCGTTTTTTACCAATACAGAGTGGCCATCACCCGGCATGGCTTAAAAATATCCCTAAGGGACAATTGCTGCGTATAAAAAGGAACTGTTCTTCAATGGAAAGTTATTTATCCCAGTTTAAAATATTGAAAAAACGTTTCAAAGAAAAGGGATATAATGCCCAGCAGTTGGATAAGATATCCGAAGAGATTAAATTAATTCCACGAGAAGAGGTCTTGAAAGATGTGGTTAAAACTGGATCTACCGGAAACCATGAATGGGGATTTATCTTGTCTTTCCACGCTCAAAATAAAGAGGTGGAAACTGTCCTTAGGGAACATTGGCATGTGCTGTGCCTGGACAAAACCTTGAAACCGGTACTCCCAGCAGCTCCAAAATTCATATACTGTAAAGCACCAAGTGTTGGAGACAAAATAGTTAAGAAGGTGCTATATCCACCAGCCAGACCACTATCATTTTGGGACAAAAAGGGTTACTTCTCGTGCCAGAAATGTAAAGCCTGTAGATCAGTAACAGACCCAGTGAGAGGTATAGATAGTTTCACATATACCGTGAATAAAAAATAATTTGCTATCAAGGAATTCATTACGTGCAATATCACACATGTGGTGTATGTCTTATTATGCCCTTGTGGGCTGATGTACGTAGGCCGGACAAAGAGGTGCCTTAGCCCAGGTTCACACTGGGGCTGCGGGAGTGAAGCCGATTTCACTCCTGCCTGTCAGTCCCGATTTCAGCTCGATTACAGAGACATCTGACACAGATGTCAATGTAAATCGCGTCTGAAATCGCAAAAAGTAGTACAGAAACTACTTTTTGAAATCGGTGCAGCGCCGCAGATGTGGCGTCGCACCGATTAGGACGGTGCCATTGCCCGCAATTTGCGGCAAATTTCGCCGATTTGACATGCGATTTGACATGTCAAATCGCATGTCAAATCGCACCACTGTGAACCAGGGCTTAAGGTGAGAATAGGTGAACATATTAAAAACATTAGATTGGGCTTTAAGGACCACAACGACCACTCACTCCACTTTAAGTTGCACCATGGCCAGGATCCCACTGGGTTGACATTTTGGGGGGTTGACCATATTAAGCCAGTGTGGAGGGGCAGTAATCTGATTAGGGAGCTGTCTAAGCGTGAAACCCTGTGGATCTATTTATTAGACACACTCACCCCGAAAGGGTTAAACGCGGAACTAGATATTAATTGCTTCATAAGCGACTTTTAATATTACTAATATTTTAATGTTCTATTATGTGACTAGTGACAAGTTGATATAGATTCACTGAGGTGTGGCTTACTTTATATGTGTGATAATATATTGTTTATAGCACCTTTTAGTATCTCTGAATATTTCTGAATATTTTTGATATTTTTTGAAATATTATAAATTATTTTAATAACTTTATTCAACAATTTTAATTTCTTCCAATATTTGTAGTTTTTACTATAGCCCAATTTTTATTAGAATATTGTGGTTATAGATTGGAAGTATTTCCTTCCGTTTGAGTATTCTTGTATTATGATCCTTTAGGTAGTATAGTAAGGAGATTTTTGAACCCTTACCTCTTTCTTCTATTTGATTTTTATATATAGCCTTTGAACCTTTGTACATGTTTTTAATAATATTAATAATTTTAATATTTTTAATATGTTACAATCATGTTAATGTATCCTTGATGAATTTTAATATAGGTAGATCATTTGATGTTTATTATTGATGTAATAGCTTGTTATGTAATATACATGTGAATATTAAGATGGCATATGATAAATGTTTACATCGGGCATATTAACGAGTGCCCCGTGAATGTTCACATGCATAATGAGTATAAGGTAATGAGGCATCACAAGCACCTATACATCTCCGGTGAAATATAGTCCTGTAAGCCCCGGGGAACTCTGGATGAGTCAACAGGTATATGAGGAGTTAATATGCTGGGTTGCTGTGTGTGCTATATATTCCTAGATGCCGCACTGTGAGGACGCGCCCTCAGAGGAAGTCGAAAGGACGAAACATCAGGGCGTGAACTCACGGCAATAGGAAGTGACGTTTTGCGTTCCATCTGCGCTCCAGTGTCAGGAAGTGGTGAGTGTGTAGGTCTACGGTGGACGGGACCCGCACACAAGTACACACCCACACCAGGAGCCAGGAACAACACGTCTTTTAGGGGTAGTAGTGGCTGTCTTAAATGCCTGATGTTAGTGACTGATGTCAATGGAGATTTTTGAATAAAAAGGTTAAAGCGGGACTACACTATCTCCGTTTTTTTCTTGTCACTCTGAGACCATCAGGAGAAGCATCCAGGGATTCCGGACTGCGTGAGAGGCGGAGGATGAATGGATGATCCAGGTTTGCAGTAACTGCTTAATTCAACTATTTGGTGAGTAGGAACCCCTAAGGGGTGTGTGACACAAGGGAGAAGGTTTGTGGTGCTGTGGACACGGTGGAAGCTGTTGCCAGTAGAGACTTTTTCCAGATTCTACAAACACCTCTTTTCCTGTGTGGACGTTGATATTTCTGCCACCCTTTTGAATTATACAGTTTACTTTTATATCTCTTATGGACTTCCATAGAATAGAGTTGTCATGTTTGCCTTGTGACCAATAAGCACTGCTTTAGTAACCAACATGTTTTACTTGTTATAGCTTTACTAACTGTATGTTTTTTGTGTTATAAATGTACTTAAAACATCTCAGATTGTTTTCTAATCTTATAGCCAAAGAAATAGTGTATGGTCATAATCAATTTTATTTTTTTAAATATTCATGACTTATTTAAAAAAAAATTAAATTAATTTTATTTTTTTAAATATTCATGACTTATTTAAAAAAAATTTAAAGTTCATGATCTCTGTTAGTGTTATAAATGTGGTACTTGTTATAGCTTTACTAACTGTATGTTTTTTGTGTTATAAATGTACTTAAAACATCTCAGATTGTTTTCTAATCTTATAGCCGAAGAAATAGTGTATGGTCATAATTAATTTTATTTTTTTAAATATTCATGACTTATTTAAAAAAAAATTAAAGTTCATGATCTCTGTTATCTAGTAATATAAAATCCCAAATTAAATGTGCAAAATCATGGCTGATGTACAAGGTACAGTGATGTCAGGCAATACAATTTCAGGTCAGTGAAAGATAAATGCTACTTTATTTTTCTCATTTACCATGTTTTAGTCTTTATCTTATTAAAATCACACACATATGATATACACTGTATACGTAAATTCTATGATTGTCATGGACACTCACAGGTCTTAGCACATACATATTTTACAAAGGGTTATTTTAATGGTAGCCCAAGTATGGCATACACAGATCCTTTGTTTGATAAACAACACAGATAACCACAGACCATTTCATGACATTTCATATTCAAGTAGACTTAAATATATCTTTTCACTGTAAAGTGTTTAAAAAAGGCATACTGAAAACTTTTTTTGTCTCTCTTTTAGGCCCGGTTCACACTGATGCGGTGTGGGAACCGCAGCGATTCCTGTGCGGTTCCTGCACTGCATCAGTATCGCAGGCACTTCACACTGTGCTTTGCAAACTGCTGCGGGTGTCATTATAAAGTTAATGACACCACTAAATTGGTTCGCAGAACACAGTGCGAACTGTGGAATCAGATGGAATCGGATCGCATGGGTCTGAACACCCATGCAATTTAATTCCAGTGCGGACAAAAAAAAGGGTTCTGCACGTTTTTGGTGCGGATGCAGTGCGAATTGAGCCATACCTAATGTGCGGTACATAATGTATGGCTCAATTCGCACTGCACTGAGTTTACATGTCATTTGTATAGGAATCCAGTGCGATTCCTGTACAAATGACATGCGATGTGGCATACCGCATCAGTGTGAACTCAGCCTTAGCCTCTGATAACCTGGAAGCAACATGTTTTGGAAGCTCTTGCCTGGCATTGGATCACATCCTACTTTCATGATATATTGATGACTTTTTCCCCCTTTTGATAAGTATTATTCTACTGCTCCTTCATTAAGAGCCAGCTAAATAAAGGTTTTCCCCCAAATATACCCTCCTACTGTAAATCCTCTCCCCCAAATTCCCCCTCATAGCGTAAGTCCTCCTCCCAAATCCCTCCTCCTAGCGTAAGTCCTCTCCCCCAAATCCCCCCTCCTAGCATAAATCCTTCCCCCCAAATCCCCCCTCCTAGCATAAATCCTCCCCCCAAATCCAACTCCTAGCGTAATTTTCCCCCCAAATCCCCCCTGCTAGAATAAATCCTCTCCCCCCAAATCCCTTTTCCTCGTACAAATCCTCTCCCCAAATCCTCCCTCCTAGTACAAATCCTCCTTTAAATCCCCCCTCCTAGCACAAATCCTCTCCCCAAATCTCCCTGTAGCGGGATGTCATTTTGCAGACTTAAAGACTATTGTTATTTTGAGAAGTAATCCCAGCTCCCTCCGTAGTCCACTCATTATATTACAGTAACTGTGGTTTAACTACATGGAACAATGCATTGTGGAACTTATGGTACAGGAAGAAATGGACTTCATTGCCAGGGGTGTCAAATAGACTATGGTACCCACAGTGCAGCTGTACTCCCAAAGTGCATTGCATCTTCGCACAGCTTTCTGGGGGAGGTTACTTAAAGCAAGGGAGGAGCTACGCTCGCTTTCTCTGGACTTCGCCTTCTATCAAGCAGGAAGTCTGTGTGTGGCCTGCTGCTGGAGCATCTAGGCCTAAAGCCTGGGCCTACAGCTTTTGCGGAGGATCACTCAGCTTAAAGAGGGATCCTCTCCCGTGTGTTCAGCCCTCGCTTCCCAAAGACCGGAGTCATCCATCCACCGACATCCAGTGCGGCTGTGAGAGGAACCGGAGACTGCGAGTTGTGGAGAGGCCGGTGATCGAGGCACCGACAGCGGGACGTGTTATCGGCACAAGGCCTACTTTGGTGAGAGGGCACCTGCCCAGAATCCATTAACTGTTCTGTGTAGGCCTGTGACTTTGTTATGGCCCACTAATATTAGTAGTGCGCCACACGCCAGGACATAGCACATCTCGTGGTGGCCGCATTGGTTAAAGTTGGTGTTCGCACTGCAAGAGAGAGTTCACATCTATAAACATTGTGAGATGTCAGTTTGTTTCTTTCTAATTACCCTTCGGATTACAAATGTTATGTGCACCAACGTTTGCTAGCGAAGACTCCCACCGTTGAAGGAACTATACTAAGAAATTAGTCAGGCCTGACTAGAACTGTTTAGTGACGGGACACGGGTGTAGTGTTGCCCATTAGGGGGAGCTCGCGAGCATAGGTAGTTACTTACGAAAGAAGTGTGCATTACTGCTGTGTTTTACTCCTAACCTATAGATATATTATTGACTTTGCAGGGCCCTGCATTAGTCAACTGTAATTCTGTTTGACTCTGCTATTGTCAGGAAAGGTTCCATCCGCTGGTGATAGTTATTATTTGTCTTGCAGTACTGTGGTCCACCAGCAGGAGTCTCCTGGCAGTTTGGAACTGTCAGGAGAACCTTTCCCTGCTGGTGTTGTATTATCCTTTGGTCGCAGTACTGGTTTCCACCAGCGGATGGATCCTGGCAGTGTGGAGCAAACTGCCCTTCCTCCGCTCAGCTGTGACCTGAAGCTAATCAGCCTTTCCATTAATGCCCGGCAAGTACAAGCACTCCTTACCCTGGTATCTCTCTCCCTGACCTAGGACCTGTTATCCCTACCTTGAGCCTGCATCCTGCTTGACCCGATCCGACCTGATCCCTACCTTGAACCCTCATCCTGCACCCTGCTTGACCCGATCTGACCCGATCCCTACCTTGAGCTCATCCTGGATTTGTCTCTCCGGTTACCTAGATCCCTGCTCTGCAGCCAACCCATCCGTCCTCTCCCTGTTCCTGCTTTATTCCCATCCTTATCCATCTGCTTGATCCCCTTGTGTATGACCTCGGCCTGGCTTTCCACTACGATTCCGGTATCTCCCATATTTGTATATACATTGTTTATAGTCACTGTTTATTGTTTGATTTATTGCACTGTGTTCTATTGGAGGTGGTTGTATGTTGTCTATCCACTACAATAAATTGTTATACTTTCACCTACACCTGTTTGGTCTCCTCTATGCAGTCACACAGTCTGGTCTATTAGCCTTCCCTGACAGTATACCAGGGCCATCCCTGATCAGACGTGACTTCATTAAGGAACCATCCTGTTATTGTGTGTTCAGCCGATACGGATTACAAAGAGATCTTTTACTATTCTCTGCTGGCGGCAGAGGATGTCAAACATTGTCGCCAGGTTTTAGAGGGATGGACTAGTGACCAGCTAAAGGAAACATTACGATCAGCTAATTTTTGGGTGGATCAGGGTTACTTGCAGCCTGAGGATATTCTGCAGTTAACCCGGTTATGTGTAGAACCAGCACTGTCACTTGTTCCCAAAGGAAGTGATGACTTCTCTCCCCCTTTCAATGGTGACCAAGTTGAATCCCTAGTCTGGTTGTTGGAGGATGATCCAGCTTCTTTTTATGAGCATTATTCTCCCTGTTCCCAGCAGGTGTTATATGATTGTGTTAGGTCAGTGCAATCTCTGATTAAAAGGCGTGAGTGCGGATCAGTTTTTGTTCAATCTTTGCTGCAGGCATGGTCAGATCTCCTCCCGAATTCAGCCAAGCCACTACATCCTGTCCCCACCATTAATCACCTGCCTTCCCAAGAATGTATCCACCCATCGCCTATGGCAACCTTAGCTACCGCCCAGTTTGCTCAGCCCCCTGCCAAATATTACTACCCAGTCTCTACCTGTTGCACCTACCCTGCCTTCAATCCACCTGCTTCCTCCCTCCTATCTGTAACCAATCCACAAGAGCCTCCTCCAGCCTCTGTCCCCGTGTCTCTGCCATATTCTTCCATTTGCTCGATTCCATCTTTTTCATACATTCCCCCCGTTATTTGCAAACCTGCAGTGACTAAATCTAAGAAGAAGCGAAAGTACTTCCCGACCCACACTATCCAACCCGTAACCCAACCTACCTCCACACCCACCAACCTGCTCCAGTCTGCAGTTCCAGAGCCAGCCTTCCAGCCTGCAGTTCCAGAGCCAGCCTTCCAGCTTGCAGTTCCAGAGCCAGACTTCCAGCTTGCTGTTCCAGAGCCAGTCTTCCAGCCTGCCATTCCAGAGCCAGCCTTCCAGCCTGCAGTTCCAGAGCCAGCCTTCCAGCCTACAGTTCCAGAGCCAGCCTTCCAGCCTGCAGTTCCAGAGCCAGCCTTCCAGCTTGCAGTTCCAGAGCCAGCCTTCCAGCCTGCAGTTCCAGAGCCAGCCTTCCAGTCTGCAGTTCCAGAGCCAGCCTTCCAACCTGCAGTTGCAGAGCCAGCCTTCCAGCTTGCTGTCCCAGAGCCAGTCTTCCAGCCTGCCATTCCAGAGCCAGCCTTCCAGCCTGCAGTTCCAGAGCCAGCCTTCCAGCCTGCAGTTCCAGAGCCAGCCTTCCAACCTGCAGTTCCAGAGCCAGCCTTCCAGCCTGCAGTTCCAGAGCCAGCCTTCCAGCCTGCAGTTCCAGAGCCAGCCTTCCAGCCTGCAGTCCCAGAGCCAGCCTTCCAGCTTGCAGTCCCAGCCTTCCAGCTTGCAGTCCCAGAGCCAGCCTTCCAGCTTGCAGTCCCAGAGCCAGCCTTCCAGCCTGCAGTTCCAGAGCTAGCCTTCCAGCCTGCAGTTCCAGAGCTAGCCTTCCAGCCTGCCGTTCCAGAGCTAGCCTTCCAGCCTGCCGTTCCAGAGCTAGCCTTCCAGCCTGCCGTTCCAGAGCCAGCCTGCCGCTCCAGAGCCAGCCGTCCAGCCGGAGGTCCCTGTGCCAGTCTGCCAGCCGGAGGTCCCTGTGCCAGTCTGCCAGCCGGAGGTTCCTGTGCCAGTCTGCCAGCCGGAGGTTCCCGTGCCAGCCAGCCAGCCTGAAGTTTCCGTGCCAGCCTGCCAGCCTGAAGTTTCCGTGCCAGCCTGCCAGCCTGAAGTTCCCGTACCAGCCTGCCAGCCTGAAGTTCATGTGCCAGCCTGCCAGCTTGAAGTTCCTGTGCCTGTCTCCCAAACAGGAGTCCTGATGATGGTGTCCCAGTCGGTAGATCCGGTGTCCCAGTCGGTAGATCCGGTGTCCCAGTCAGAAGATCCGGTGTCCCAGTCGGTAGGTCTGGTGTCCCAGTCGGAAAATCCGGTGACCCCGCCTGAAGATTCGGTGCATGAGACCCCGCCTGAAGATCCTATGCCCGTTTCCCGGCCTGTGGTCGTGGTGCCCGTTTCCCGGCCTGCGGTCCTGGTGCCCGTTTCCCAACCTGTGGTCGTGGTGCCCGTTTCCCAGCCTGAGATTGTGGTGTCCGTTTCCCGGCCTGAGGTTGTGGTGCCCGCTGTGGTGCCCGTTTCCCGGCTTGAGGTTGTGGTGCCCGTTTCCCGGCTTGAGGTTGTGGTGCCCGTTTCCCAGCTTGAGGTTGTGGTGCCCGTTTCCCGGCTTGAGGTTATGAATCTTGTTTCTCAGTCTGTGGAGCCTACTGCCCAGCCTGACGTGTTCCTGTCTGCTGCCCAGCCTGAGATGTTCCTGTCTGCTGCCCAGCCTGAGAGGTTCCTGTCTGCTGCCCAGCCTGAGATGTTCCTGTCTGCTGCCCAGCCTGAGAGGTTCATGCCTGCTGCCCAGCTCGATGACCCGGAGCCTGCTGCCCAGCTCGATGACCCGGGGCCTGCTGCCCAGCTCGATGACCCAGGGCCTGCTGCCCAGCTCGATGACCCGGCGCCTGCTGCCCAGCCCGATGTGTTCCTGTCTGCTGCCCAGCTCGATGACCCAGAGCCTGCTGCCCAGCTTGATGACCCGGAGCCTGTACCCAGCTCGATGACCCGGAGCCTGCTGCCCAGCTCGATGACCCGGAGCCTGCCCCCAGCCCGATGTGTTCCTGTCTGCTGCCCAGCCTGATGTGCCACTGTTTGCTGCCCAGCCTGGTGTGCCCCTGTCTGCTGCCCAGCTTGATTTGACTGTCTCCTGCCCGGATGTGCCTGCTTACCCGTTGGATGTGCCCACTGTCTGCCCGGATGTGACTTTGCCTATTACCCAGCTTGTTGCCATGAACTTTCCCCGGCAACAGCTAGTTGGAGCGTCCGGAGGCCGCTCCTTTGAGGGGGGGTACTGTCAGGAAAGGTTCCATCCGCTGGTGATAGTTATTATTTGTCTTGCAGTACTGTGGTCCACCAGCAGGTGTCTCCTGGCAGTTTGTAACTGTCAGGAGAACCTTTCCCTGCTGGTGTTGTATTATCCTTTGGTCGCAATACTGGTTTCCACCAGCGGATGGATCCTGGCAGTGTGGAGCAAACTGCCCTTCCTCCGCTCAGCTGTGACCTGAAGCTAATCAACCTTTCCATAAATACCCGGCAAGTACAAGCACTCCTTGCCCTGGTATCTCTCTCCCTGACCTAGGACCTGTTATCCCTACCTTGGGCCTGCATCCTGCTTGACCCGATCCGACCTGATCCCTACCTTGAACCCTCATCCTGCACCCTGCTTGACCCGATCTGACTCGATCCCTACCTTGAGCTCATCCTGCATTTGTCTCCCCAGTTACCTAGATCCCTTCTCTGCAGCCAACCCATCCGTCCTCTCCCTGTTCCTGCTTTATTCCCATCCTTACCTATCTGCTTGATCCCCTTGTGTATGACCTCGGCCTGGCTTTCCACTACGATTCCGGTATCTCCCATATTTGTATATACATTGTTTATAGTCACTGTTTATTGTTTGATTTATTGCACTGTGTTCTATTGGAGGTGGTTGTATGTTGTCTATCCACTACAATAAATTGTTATACTTTCACCTACACCCGTTTGGTCTCCTCTATGCAGTCACACAGTCTGGTCTATTAGCCTTCCCTGACAGCTATTTTCTGCCAATAAGTAAACTGATATTTGATTAAGCAGAATACTGTGTGAAGTCATCTGTTATCCTGCTGGACGAGTGTTATACCAGGTAACAATTTTATGTGCCATTATACTGTTGTGTGGTATTATTGTGTTCCCAACCATCAGTGGGTTCACAATTACAGTGCAGGACAGTTGTGCCAAGGGAGGGTTCGAGACAGTTTTGTGGGGTTGATAGCTAGGGTACAGGCCCGAAACAAAACCAGCAGCTCTCTTAACTGGGGGTAGTGCTACACCCCCTTATAGCACAAATCCTCTTCCCCAAATCCCCCTCCTAGTAAAAATCCTCCCCCAAATGTATGGAAGAGTGTTCCACTGACAGGATGGGAGAGAGCACCTCCTCTTGGCTATCTTCACGCTGCCGCTGAAACTTCTCCTGTCCCCTGCCCCCTCACTCCTTGTCCCGAACCCCTGGGCGCCAGGATGCGGATTTGTCGAGCCCTGTAAAGGAGTATCTGTAATCATTTCATACAGTTTTTTTAACCACTTGACCCTTTTTATTTCATATATATTTTATAACAACAGTGTGAAACAAAGAAAAGCAATGACTGGTTAACAATGCTGGCCCTTACTTTTTTAGTTGAAGTTCTGCTTTGCAAGGATTCTGATGCACCAATATAAAGATAAACTATAGTACTTATAGTAGCTACAGTATATTTAAAAATGCAGTTGTTTATTAAAGTGATACTAAACACACACTGTTTAATTTACTGTACCCATTCTCTTTCTGTATATGAATGATGGCCTGTAATCTAAGTACCATTTTCCTAATCGATATACAGCTGTCACATGACCTAGATATTTCCATGCCTGTCTGTAGGGATACAGTCACAGGAGGAGCTTTTAGTCCTCTGCTACAGGTCACATGTTCAAAATAAAAAAAAACAGCCTTTGGGATACTAAGTAAAAATAAATAATTCATATCAATAAACTGTTTTAAATTGTCATATAAATATATATATATTTGAAATCAAATCTTTACTGTTTGTGGAAATAACATGGTGGATTTCTGCAAGTCACAGGCTGTGTCACACCCCTCCAGTCTGTGTCTTAGAAGAACAGAGATGTGAAGCCACCACCAATCAAGATTTAATATCCCACCCCCATTGTGTTTAGCTGGTTAGTGGGCCTTTGATAAAGTCACAGGAGAGTGACGAAACGCATCAGGGGCGGGGCTTGTTACACCATTGCATTATTGCAGGAAATACAGGATCACCCACGAGGGCAACAGGGCCGAGGACTTGTGGACAATTTTGTGACCCCAGGGACGGATCTGTATTTGTTTGAACTCATCACCTGTTTGCACCAGGGCTAGTGCATTAGCAAATGTGAGTGGAATAGTGACATGTGTTTTAAATAAATTTTGTTTTGCAGTATTACACTATGCTAGCTACTTCTTTATCCTTATGTAACCATCACCTATGAGAGACCACACTTGCAGGAGTTTACTGTTGGGAGCTTAAGAGATACTGGCTTGAGACCCCAAAAGGGAAGGTGCTACTTGGCCTAATTGGGGGCCACTTTGGGAGGTGAGCACATAGTATGACTGGTGGAGGGTCCACTTGGTATCAAGTCACTCATTTACTAGTATTCACCGCTGGATTGCATGAAGATAGCAATTTATTCATAGGAGATATCACTGAATATATGGACTTTTTCTTGACACATCATGTGTTTTTTTTCCTTTGTCCACTAGAGGTCAGGGGTTACACACACTCTATTTGTGTTGTTTGTATGACCACTAGGTGCTATATTTAATACTCCCACTAGGAGCATTATTAATAATTCATAATTATATACCGTATTTATCGGCGTATAACACGCGCCGGCGTATAACACGCACCCTAAGTTTAGGAGGGAATTTTAAGGAAAAAAACTTTTAGGAGGGAAATTCAAGGAAAAAAAACGTACATTTAAATGCAGCAAGCAGCCTTGCCCAGTGTCCATCTGCAGCCTTGCCCAGTGTCCATCTGTCCATCTGCAGCCTAGCCCAGTGTCCATCTGTCCATCTGCAGCCTTGCCCAGTGTCCATCTGTCCATCTGCAGCCTTGCCCAGTGTCCATCTGTCCATCTGCAGCCTTGCCCAGTGTCCATCTGTCCATCTGCAGCCTTGCCCAGTGACCATCTGTCCATCTGCAGCCTTGCCCAGTGTCCATCTGTCCATCTGCAGCCTTGCCCAGTGCCTTTGCAGCCTTGTCAGTCTCAGCGTTTTTTAAATTTGGCGCCGATTTCTGTGGAGAGGAGCGAGCGGGGCCGAGTGTACTTCGGCTAGACTCGGCTCCTCTCGCAGTCCCGCCCATCTCCACTGACTGCGCCGCTGACAGAGAAAGCCGAGTGTACTTCGACTAGACTCGGCTCTGCTCACAGTCAGGGGCAGGACTGCGAGAGGAGCCGAGACTAGCCGAAGTACACTCGGCTTTCTCTATGTCAGCAGCGCAGTCAGAGATGGGCGGGACTGCGAGAGGAGCCGAGTAAAGCCGAGTGTACTTCGGCTTCAGCTCCGCTCGCTCCTCTCGCTCGTTTCAGCAGGGGAATCGGCGGAGTATCGGCGTATAACACGCACCCACGATTTTCCCCTGATTTTAAGGGGAAAAAGTGCGTGTTATACGCCGATAAATACGGTATTCATATTATTGAAGTAAATTTATAAATTTAAAAGAGGTACCACTAGGTGCTATATTCAAAATCTCCAACTGCATTGGGGACATGAACAGAAGGTGGAGATAGAGAGCATCAGGATCAACAAGATTTTTTTCAAGAATACAGAAAACAAATCTCATAGTGATTGAGTGGGTATGAATAGCATGTAATACAGCTTTTATTGATAGTTTTTATTGATGTGGGTTTAATGACACTTTAAGTAAAATACATAAGGGGGGTTAAAAAAATGAATTTTTATGGTTGCCTACAGTTTAGTTTTAAAAATAAGATGTGTCCCTACATTTATGTCCTTTCATTAAAACCTATGAATTTTTTTATATGCTTAATGTATGATTTTTTTTCTTTTCCACTCTTTAGATTCTTTTTCTTAAATGCTTGCCGACCAGCGCACGATTATATACGTCGACAGCATGGCACGGACAGGCAGAAGGAAGTATATATACGTCCCCTTTAAGATCGCGGCATTGTGGACGCGCGCGCGCGCCCACTGCGGGCTCCGTGACTCGATAGCCACGGGGATACCCGCGATCGTCTCTCGGTGAGGAAGAATGGGGAGATGCTAATGTAACAAGCATCTCCCCGCTCTGCCTAGTGACAAGGACAGTGATCACCGCTTTCTGTATACGGAAGCGGTGGTCACTGTCTTGTCACACACAGCCCATCCCCCCTACAGTAAGAATCACTCACTAGGGCACACTAAACCCCTACAGCGCCACCTAGTGGTTAACCCCTTCACTGCCAGTGTAATTTTCACAGTAATCAGTGCATTTTTATAGCACTGATTGCTGTAAAAATGACAATGGTCCCAAAAATGTGTCAAAAGTGTCCGATGTGTCCGCCATAATGTCGTAGTCATGATAAAAATCGCTGCTCGCCGCCATTACTAGTAAAAAAAAAAATATTAATAATAATGCCATAAAACTATCCCCTATTTTGTAGACTCTATAACTTTTGCGCAAACCGATCAATAAACGCTTATTGCATTTTTTTTGCCAAAAATATGTAAAAGAATACGTATCGGCCTGAAGTGAGGAAAAAAAAAGTTTTTTTTATATATTTTTTGGGGATATTTATTATAGCAATAAGTAAAAAATATTGCATTTTTTTCAAAATTGTCGCTCTATTTTTGTTTATAGAGCAAAAAATAAAAACCGCAGAGGTGATCAAATAGCACCAAAAGAAAGCTCTATTTGTGGGAAAAAAAAGGACGTCAATTTTGTTTGGGAGCCACGTCGCACGACCGCGCAATTGTCAGGTAAAGCGACGCAGTGCCGAATCGCAAAAAGTGGCCCGGTCTATAAGCTGACAAATGGTCCGGGGCTGAAGTAGTTAAAAGACGGAAAATTGCCCCCGACCAAAAGCACTGACCACATTTCAGATAGGTGATCCAGCGCAGAGCCGCCGCCCTGCCACAGTTGCTAATTAAAAATACATTTTTCCGTGTATATTTTTTAATTCAATAATTCAGGGATCTCCAAAGTACAGGCCCTCCAGCTGTTGCAGAACTACACGTCCCATGAGGCATTGTAAAACTCTAACATTCACAGACATGACTAGGCATGATGGGAATTGTAGTTTCTGAACAACTGGAGGGCCATAGTTTGGAGACCCTGAACATCTACATTTGCTCATGGGATCTGCTTCCTAGATGTACCATACACATAGTTATCTTACAACGTACTGTATTTGACATCTACCAGAAAAGGTTTATCTGGCTAAAACAACAGATTTTCTATTGCTTCTGGGGACATACAGTAAATATTGCAATATAAAAACATTATTATATTATTACATGTGGCTGTAGACCATGTGGTCCTTGGCTAAGTTTTAGGCTATACAAGGAAGCTCAGGAATGGCCTAATTTACCAATGCTATTATTATTAATCAATGTGAAATGTGAATTTCAATTATAGGTTCACTTTAAATGTTTACAGTATAGCATTGTATTGTATATCAATGGTAAAGCTAACATTTCACTGAATCTTTTTTTTTGATCTAAAGTGAAAATTATATCTGAAGTGCAGTGTCCTGCTACGTATCCTAATCTGATGATTCACTAGTAAAACACCACCATCTGCAAATTACTTAATTTAGGAACATGATTTGGTGTTTACAGCATCACAGAAATGATAACTGAACAAAACTGACTTGTAATAATTCTTCCTCTAACTGGACAGGGTCTCTACTTTATGAGAAAATGAAGAGGGACATGAGAATGTGCTTAGAGCCAAGGGAGAAATTACTATGTGGTTTCTGAGATTAAAATCTCTACAAGTAAATTTGTAATAAGATTCAGTGGCCAATAGACTCTCCTGTCTCTGATTTCATTGTTTATATGGGAAGTATTGAAAGAGTAAACAATTTTGAGAGGGCAGAAAGGTAAGGCATATGCTAACTCATAAGGGCATAAATGTCTGCCACTGTAATGGCATTTAACTTAATTAAAACAAATGTTTTTAAAAATACCAATATAAAATGAGTGTTTGGGAACATGCTTGGAAATTTCATCTGGGAGCTGAAATCCGTTGATTTATGACCCCCAGTGGAAAAAGGGCTGTAATATAGAAGAATGCACAGAATATATGTAATCCACCCTGTGGTGTTTACTGGAGTTTGTCATAAGATTGCAACAATGAAATTGAATGAAGTCAGCCCAGACCTCTGCACGGAGATCAGAGTTGTAATCCGAGCAGTGAAGCAGCCAAGTGGGCCTTACTCCAAAGAAGTTATAGAGAAGTTGATGTTTAAATCTGAACCACGGAGAGCTATGTCACACATACCAGCCAGCCAAGAACAGTCATTTAGAGTAATTAAATTACCTTGCAAAGTAAGGGATCTTTGCTGCATATTATTTTGCACTTTAAGTCAATAGGTTGTAAAACAGATGCGATTTTTCTGTATACATTTAGAATGTTTTCACATACATGAACTATTTTTTTCATTGTCAAAGTAAATCAACTTTGCTTCTACACTTTGTCACTGTGTGCTAATAGCACTTTAAACATAGATCTTGCAATATTTCACTATACAACGTAGTTTGAAGAGAATGAATAAAATCTAGCTAGCTGATTTCCCCCTGAGTATGCTCAACTGGTCACAGACAAAGCATTGTGGGAACTAGTGGCAGGCAGCAGAGGCACCTGTCCCAGGTGTAGTGAGCTCTTTAAAGGGTATATACACCATAAAATCACAATTTCACTCAGAGGCTGTGCTTTAAATTGTCTTATATAAGAACAGCTTCCAAATGGGAATGTCTGTTAATAAATTATTTTGACACCCTCAGAGACTTCTCCAGTAAATCATTAAGGTGATGAAGGGTGGATATAGGTTAACCGCTGCCATTGTAACTATGGTAATCTGGATTTCTCCTATGCCAAAGCTTTGTCAGTCTGTGGGACTACAATAAAGCACAAGATGATGGAATGCATTTTGGTTCACCAAAGTTGCCATAGCATACTATGTTTCACTATAAAAAAAGTATGGAGTCTACAGTGAGCAAACGCAGAGACTAATGTTAGCCAAAATTTGTGGAAGGTTAGCAAATTTCAAGAGCTTTCAATTGTAAAAAGATTGAAAGGATCAAAGAAAGGTGTCCAGATAAAAAATAAATAAAAAAAAACTGCTGGTTGTGGGTTACGTTGATTCATTTGTTTTTGTGAATAAAAGCTGCCACAAAATTGCTTAGCATACGTGTAATGCTAGTGCCCAGTATTAATCTACCTGAGACATAAAGTAGCAGGCTTGAGAAATATGCAAAGCAAGAATATTTTTTTTTTAATGAAACATTCTTACAACTGTATACATTTGTAAATGCAAAGATGTGGTATTCTGCACAGATTCAAAGAGTGCCCAGTTTACAGAAAAACATGCCAAACGTGTGGAGTATTATTTTGCAAAGTGCTGCTGGACCAGGATTTATAAACAAAAAGTCAAAGTAAAATTAGTCTATGGGGTTGATTTACTAAAGACAAATCCACTTTGCACTACAAGTGCTCTTGAAAGTGTGCTTGGAAGTACAGTCTCTGTAGATCTGAGGGGAACATTTAGAGAAAATAAAAAACAGCATTTTTGCTTGCACATGATTGGATGATAAAATCAGCAGAGCTTCCCCTCAGATCTACAGTGACTGCATTACCAAGTGCACTTTCAAGTGCACTTGCAGTGCATTTTTAGTGCAGAGTGGATTTGCCTTTAGTAAATCAACCCCTATGTTCTCTGTTTTAGGAGTGGCAAGGTGATGAATTGTATACAGTTGGCAAGAATAGATTCATATGTAGCACTACCCCCGTAGGAGCTGCTGATTTAGATGTTGGGCTTACGTTTTGCCTATCAACCCCAAGAACTTGGCTCGAACCCTTCCCTTGGCACAACTGGTTTGCACAGCTATTGTGGGACCCACTGGTGTAATGGGAGCCACAATAGTATCACACAATAGTAATACAGTAAATAAAACCATTACCTGATCATGGCACCTAATCAGTAGGACGATAGATAACTCCATACAGTTCTCTGCTATATCAAAAATCAACGTTTACTTGGTATTAAAAGATAGCAAATTAGACAGCATTACAGTTGACTTATGCAGGGCCCTGCAGAGTCAATAATATGAATAAGACAATGGTATCACACAATATTAATGCCTATTCTCTATGTATAAGAGTCCTATGCTCGCAAGCTCCCCCTAGCGGGCAGTACCACCCTGTATCTCTTCACTGTAAGTTCCAGTCAAGCCTGACCAAGATCAGTGTACAAGTTCCTCAGTGGTATAAGTCTTCGCTAGCAAACATTGGTGCACATACTATTTGTAATCCAAAGGGTGTTGAAGAAAAACTAAACTCCTGCAATGCTTTTGGGAGTGTGTAACTCTCAGGCGGTGCAAACGCCAACTTTAAACTACGCACTACACACGATGCACTAAGTTCTGGTGCGTGGCGCACTATTCTAGTGGCAGTGGGCCTTAACAGTCACAGGCCTTTACAATATTTAATAAATCCTGGGCAGGTCCCCTTCTCACCCAAATAGGCCTAGTCCGCCTGGCAGGTTCCGCTGCTGATGCTCCAGTACATGATCCCTCCACTCCCAAGGTCTTCTGTCTCTCACTCCGCCGCACGAGGTGTCGGTAGATGGAAGATAATTAGACACTCCGGAACGTCAGCTGGGCTTCCCAAAGGAGGATTCTTCTCGCCCAGGCAGGCAGGCCTCTCTGACAACAGTAGGCCCAGGCTATGCGGCCTATGCACACACAACAGGCCTCACCCACGCTCCTCTTGCTAGCAGGGCGATGTCCAAAGAGACCCTCTGTAGTTCCTCCCCTCCTTTAGGTAAACAGTCCCAGAATGCCAAGCGATGAGGCAATGCACTTTGGGAGTACAGCTGCACTGTGGGTACTATAGTCTATTTACCACCCATGGCAACGGAGTCTCTCTCTCCCTGTACTACAAGTTCCAGCATGCCTTGCTTTGATATCATTGAAAACGAACAAGTTGATGTAACATAACAATTGAACACCGGAGGGAGCTAAGTTCCTTCTAGTTTGTCAACTGTAGTCTATATCTACATAGGAAACGGGAACCTTGCTACACATACAAGCTGAATACTGGAGTAGAAATGTATGTGATACTGATTATCATGCCGCGTACACACGATCATTTTTCCCGTCGGGAAAAATGAAATTTTTTCCTTTTGGACGAGAAAAACGATCGCCTGTGGGCTTTTTGCCGTTTTTCCCGACGGGAAAAACTGCATTAATCACGATGAGAAAAATTAGAACATGTTCTAATTTTTCTCGTCGTTTTTCCTGACATTTCTTCCGCGGCAGTGTTTCCCATAGGGAAACACTGCCGCGGAGCCCATAGACGATCGTTTTTCTCGTCATTTTAAAAAATGACGAGAAAAATGAGCTGTTCCCTCGTTTAAAATGTCATTATTCACGGCGGTTTTTAAACCGCCGTGAATAATGATCGTGTGTACGCGGCATCACAGTTTGTTTATTGCCTTCTCTGTGAAAACTGAACCCACTGCCACATTATTAGTGTTACAGAGTGCTAATATGCTGACTTTCAAAGGACAAACTAGACTGCAATGCAGTGTAAAATCCATATACTGTAACTAGTTTATGTTACCCATGAACATGCAGCTCCTGCATGGGAAAAGTTATGATTTAGGTGAATAGGAAAAAAAAAGAACCTGTACATAAACACATACACAAGCACATTGGTGAACAGGCATTGTATCACGTGTTAGGGCCCATGATGCAGTTATATTCAGTGAAACATGTGTTTTACATTGCATTTAGCAGTATTGGTTCACTTTGACATTGCAGATTACCTGTCAAATTTCTTTCCTCTATGTCAGTGTTTCTCAATTCCAGTCCTCAAGGTGCACCAACAGGTCATGTTTTCAGGATTTCCCTCAGATGAAATGGCTTTGGTAATTACTAAGGCAGTGAAACTGATCAAATCACCTGTGCAAAATAATGGAAAGCCTAAAAACATGACCTGTTGGTGCGCCTTGAGGACTGGAATTGAGAAACACTGCTCTATGTACAGTATGTCAAAATATGGACTGACTTGCCAGAAATTCCTATTTATATGAAACTGAGCTTCTCCGGCACAGTGGCTAATCAGTTAGCACTTCCACCTGGCAGCATTACGGTCATTGGTTCGAAGCCCAACCACAACACTATCTGCCTGGAGTTTGCATGTCCTCCCCGTGCCTGCATGGGTTTCCTCCCACATTTCATTTTACCCCCTTCCTGACCAGAGCACTTTTTGCGATTCGGCACTGCGTCGCTTTAACTGACAATTGCGCGGTCGTGCGACGTGGTACCCAAACAAAATTGTCATTTTTTTCCCACAAATAGAGCTTTCTTTTGGTGGTATTTGATCACCTCTGCAGTTTTTTTTTTTCTGCGCTATAAACAAAAAAAGAGCGTAAGTTTTGAAGAAAAAAAAAAGCAATATTTTTTACTTTTTGCTATAATAAATATCCCCCAAAAATATATAAAAACATTTTTTTCCCTCAGTTTAGGCCAATATGTATTCTTTTACATATTTTTGGTAAAAAAAAATAAAAAATCGCAATAAGCGTATATTGATGGGTTTGCACAAAAGTTATAGCGTCTACAAAATAGGGGATCGTTTTATGGCATTTTCATTATTATTATTTTATTTTATTAGTAATGGCGGCGATCAGCAATTTTTATCGTTACTGCGACATTATGGCGGACACATTGGACACTTTTGACACTATTTTGGGACCATTGTGATTCATACAGCAATCGGTGCTATAAAAATGCACTGATTACTGTGTAAATGAGACTGGCAGGGAAGGGGTTAACCACTAGGGGGCGATGAAGGGGTTAAGTGTGTCCTAGGGAGTGATTCTAATGGTGTGGGGGCTGGGCTACGAGTGACACGACAGTGATCACTGCTCCCGATGAAAGGGAGCAGTAGATCACTGTCCTGTCACTAGGCAGAACAGGGAAATGCCTTGTTTACATAGGCATCTCCCCGTTCTGCAGCTCCGTGACACGATCGCGGGACACCGGCGGACATCGAGTCCGCGGGTCCCTCGGGCACAGTCACGGAGCACACGGCAGGGGCGCGCCGGCAAATTCAAAGCAACGTACAGGTACATTGCTTTGCGCAGCCGTGCCATTCTGCCGACGTATATATGTACAGGAGGTGGTCGGCAAGCAGTTAATAGTGTTCTAAAATATTGCCTGTTACTCAATCTTCTATTAAGCCTGTGTGCCATGATATTGTTAAATTTACTGTTTTAGGTGGGATGGTATTTCAGGAATTTCCTACAATACTTGTATGCCAGGGCTTGAGAGAATTGTCAGTTATGTGGTAATGATGCTCCTTTTCCCTGTACATGGAATATTGGAGCTGCTGGAAAAGGAATTTGCTGTTGCTTGTCGCCTCCTTTAGCATCAATTAGTTTTGTCCTGCATTGGTCCTCCTTTTTATTACTCTGTTGGGAGCCCTAAATGTCATACACGCTTTTTCTGGTAACTAAACTCCACAATGTCATCTTATGTGATGTTTCTCTGTTTCACAAGAAGCATGTTTAAGATGTTTAAGTTAAAAATTAACAGCTACAACTTATATTGGTCATATACAATGAGATTCTAGATCACTGGGCTGGTATCAAGTGTGTAATTACATAAAACTAGGGCAGGTCAACCATGTAAAGTTCGTTTTTTTTAAAAATCAATGTGTATTTATGCTCATTTATAAAAATAAAAAAAAGTGCTAGTCAGGAAAGTTGCATTTTACTGATCTCCACATGTAAGATTAAATTACTGAGAGAATGCTACACTCCCTCCCATTGTAAACTCCTACGTTATCTTCTAGTCAGACACCACACTGTGAAATGTATGACAGTATCTTCCATCTACTAAATCCTCCTGGTATTCCTTCCCACTGGGTGATGACTGAACATCTGATAACAACTCTACAGATGTACTATGACCTGCAGAATGCATCAGGCATCACACTACACAGATGTACTGGTAACTGATCTCATGTAACCTTGTCTGTATTTGCATTGACTCTATTCACCGTGACCTCTGTTTCCATGCAGCACTGTTAAAAACATGAGCCCTTTGTTACTTGGGCCTGATTCCATGGCTAAATTGAATCAAGTTCCATCTTTCCGGTCTAATGAAGTGCTCTTACTGGTCACTAAGGTAGTCTCATTAGACAGTAGAATGACAGTTGGATGGGGTTTGCCAGGGAAGTCAGTAACAGTCAGGGTCTAGTAGCAATGTAAAGCTAAATCAGTGAAGTACATGGACTTTTACATATCCATGTTTACAAATGAATGCAGGTATATGTATTCAATTATACAGGTCTGCATTCTAGTTCTAAGGCAGTGATGAGGAGCCTCTTCCTCCTTGTTACAAGCAATTGCTCTCTAAAGGTTGGAGAAAAGCAGATCATTTGGTTTGCCATTATGTAAAATGTGATTCAAAACATTATAATGTAAATATTCGTATTATTTACCTTCACTAAGATTTGTCCTGATTTTTTGGATACCCTTGTTCCAATTGGGTTCAACGCAGCCCTGTTGGGATGCCTTCCTTCAAGCAGGCACAGAGTTCTCCATTTATCTTTTCCGAAGACTTCTATCCAAGTGAACAGGAAGTCCACAGGTGGGGCACATGAACAGCCTTTTGCCTGTAATAAGACAAACACATAAATAAAATATTCCTAAACTGATATTAGTTCAATCAGGGAGAATGCTAGACTCGAATGGCCCGTAAACACGATCTGAAAATCGGGTGACAGATCGTCCGACTTTTTTCGCTTATTAGTCGCAAGTAGAAATTGAATAGGTTACTAAAGTCATGAAAATTCTCGTACGACAGAAAATAAAATCGGAAGTGATTTCATGTGTTGTAATGTATTTTCGGACAACAACTATACTGACTAAACGGAAATCGTACGATCTGGTATCGTACGAGGAAAATTTCCGTGCTTGTCCGTTTGAATAATATAGGATGAATTGTGGTGATCGGCTCTCGAAAAAGCTCTGTACTAACGATCCGATTATCGTATGATCGCGTCAAAAGCGGTAATTTTTTCCCGATTTTCAGATCGTGTGTATGGGCCATTAGTAAGCAGTAATCAAGTAATTACTAAACATTTACAACACTTGTTTTAATTTACAAATGTTTCTCTTTTTAACTAAGTGAACCAGGGTATGCCCAATTGGCTCTGTTTTGTATTGATTTATTATAAATTTCAATAAAAATAGAATTTGGAAAAAAAAAACATTTACAACACTTTAGGATGGAATAAATTGTACACAGGAAGTGTTATGATTTTTCTTTCTATATCCAAGTTTTCATAATACAAATAAATTCCTTCAAAAATCAGTAAATAAATAAATAAGCATCAGTGAAATATTTTCTTTTCATATTTCATAAAGCTTTTGCCTGCATCCGAAATTGAACAAGTGCTGTGCTTTTAAAGCTTCATGATGTCTTATGTATTGTGGGAGAAATACAGTGACTTCAGAGTCTAGTCTCTGAAGGAACCCAAGGGCAAGGCCTGCTGGGGTCACTTATGAAAAACAGCAAAAAGTGACAGAATTCAATCAGTCAGGAAGTGGAATCTCATGATTTCGCTGCTGAAGTTGAAACATGGGCACAAGACACCAACAGACATTTTATGAAGGTCTGCTTCCTGGCTGACAAAACACAGTATTGTCAGAAGACAAAGTGGATAGAGTGGTTGTCATGAATGGAGAGTCTCTGGACCAGTGTTTCTCAACTCCAGTCCTCAAGGCGCCCCAGCAGGTAATTTTTTCAGGATTTCCATCAGATGAAACAGCTGTGGGAATTACTAAAGCAGTTAAACTGATCAAATAACCTGTGCAAAACAATGGAGAGCCTGAAAACATGACCTGTTGGGGCGCCTTGAGGACTGGAGTTGAGAAACACTGCTCTGGACTATAATAGGAGTATGTTGCATCCCCACTGTCACCATTACATGTAACAGAGTGGATTGTGTGCAGCTCTGTGGTCTCTGTCCATATCTAGTATAATGTCTTTTATGAAAAGTTTAACAGTGCCCGGAATGTCCGTGACCGATTTAGGGATACCTCTGATACAGGAATTGTATCGCCTGCTTCTGTTTTCCAAATCATCTAGTTTGGCAAGTGCGATTTCAACTTGGTCTTGCAGCATTTGAATGCAAATTGTGTTTTTGTTTGTGCATGTGGCTATGTTATCTACTGCCTGTTCAATGACATCCATGCGGGCCCCAAGCCTCTGCAGGTCTGCTTTTATAGATGTGATCTGGGTGGCGTTTTGGGCCAGTCCTGCAGCTAGCATTTCTGAAAAGCTGTTCAAAAGCTGGACCAAATCAGTGGAGTTGGCTTGAGGCATGGGGTAGGCCTGCTGGGAGGGGAGAATTCAGCATGGGGGTATGCAGGAGGTCTGCCATTGTCCTGCTGAGAAGCGACTCAGTGGAGGCTGGGGAGGCAACGTAAGGAGAGAAGTTACTCACAGGAGTTGCCAGCAAGGAGTAAGCTTGCTGGTGTGTCAGTGGTGGGTCCGCAATGGAGTACTGGTCCTCCGAACCTCCGCATGGAGGAGCTGAAGCCGCTATCTTGGGAGCTGTGGGGGTGGATAGGCCGAAGTCGAGTTTCCGGCTAACCTCCTTCTTAGGGTGGTCTCCCGGCATGTAGGCAGGTGCACTGACTCTTCCAAGGAATGAGGAGGTCCGTTTTGGGGGGTCCCGCTGACTTTAGCTGGCGTGGGGGCCGTAGAAGGCTGGAGCGGGTCAAAACTTCCGGCTAGAACGTCTTTCCAGAAGTCCCGCGCATGCGCACTCACCAAAAGCATTTTCGACCACCCTTCTGGCATGAGAAAGTCTGTAATTAAAGATTCTCAGGGGTGAGGTTCCTCATAGGAAACGGCTTAATCAGATGTTCCCCCAGAGCAAACGCCTCATCTGCCACAAAGACAAAATTGAGGCCCTCCACACTCTAATCAACAGGAGGCAAGTTTAAGATGCCATTCTGGAGCCGCCTGTAGAACTCTGTCTGCATGATCACTCCTCTGTCAGAGCTGCGGCAGTTCTTCCCAACGTCCAAATACATAAACTCATAGTTGGCCGACACAACAGCTAGCATCACTATGCCGCAAAGGCCCTTATAATTAAAGTAATAGGAGTCACAGTTGGCTGGTAGTACAATCCGGATGTGCTTCCTATCAATAGCACCACCACAGTTGGGAAAATCCCATTGATGATGAAACTGGCTGCATTTGATGGGGAAAACTGGCAGTGTTTGATGGGGCAAACTGGTGGCATTTGATGGGGCAAACTTGCATCATTTGATGGGGCAAACTGGCGGCGTTTTATGGGGCAAACTGGCAACGTTTGATGGGGCAAACTGGGATCAATTGATGGGGCAAACTGGCATCATTTGATGGGGCACATTGGCATCATTTGATGGGGCAAACTGGTGGCAATTGATGGGCACAGTGGCTGCATTTGATGGGCACAGCGGCTGCAATTGATGGGCACAGTGGCTGCGTTTGATGGGCACAGTGGCGGCAATTGATGGGCACATTAGCTGCGTTTGATGGGCACAGTGGCTGCAATTGATGTTTTTTTTTCAGTTTGTTTGTGCCCCCTCCAAAAATTTTGAGCACCAGCCGCCACTGGTGTATGGGTTTTTAAAAGTCAGCAGATAGAGCATTTGGATAAGTGGACTTAGCATTTTTTTTGGGGGGGGAGGGTTCAGAATGAGTTTGGCCATAATAATAAGGCCTCTTGCACACTGCCTGATTTGGAGCACACAAATAACAGTTGAAAACATTTTAGGGGTTGTTAAGGGTAAGCCCCAAAATGTATCTGATAAAAAACATTGTTAAGTTACCAGCCTAGTGTGTATGGGCCCAGGATAGCATGCTGGGGAGGTTATTGTAGTAAAATATGCATGTAGGCCAAAAAAGGAGCTGAGTTGGAAAACCTTACAGCATGCATGAGGACAAAGAGGACATTCACAGCATATTACAATATTGATAATTATGTAATCATAACATTAAAAAAAAAAAACATTAGCAAACAGAAATACATAGAATGTTATCTTAAAGAAAAAAACCTACCCTAATATAGTCCTTCTGCAGCACTTGAATGATGGCCGAGCAGGTCTCTGGAATAATGACTCCCAGAGCCTGGGGGGAGATCCCAGTAGTAAATTTAAGATCCTGGAGGCTTCTCCCCATCGTCAAGTACCTCAAGGTGGCTATGAGTCTTTGCTCAGGAGTGATGGAAAGACTCATACATGTGTCCTGCTTTTTAATATAGGGTGTCACCAATGCCAAGAGGTGGTGCAAGCAGGGATCCGTCATCCGGAGATAATTCCGAAAATCATCCGGATTCTGCTCCTGGAGCTCCCGCAGCAAAGGCATATGGCATAATTGCTCATGATTGAGCAACCATTTTTTGGTCCAAGCACTCCTCTTTCTCCTGTTCCTGGTAAGGACTTGGGTCAAAGCAATGACTCCTAGTCCAATAACCGCACGTTCTCTCCTCTTATATCGCAACATGGCTGGTTGACAAACGAACGCTCAGGAATGATCTGAAAGTCGCAAATCAACGCTCACCAAACTTCTACTAACACAAAATTAAAGTCTCGTAGTACGTCACTGCGTTTGTGTTTGTCAAACGACAATTTGCGTACCCTTAATATGCTAGACAAAATCCTGCACACGCCCTTTTGACAAAAATCAGATGCTCGGTCGTCCAACAACCAGACCGTGTGTCCGAGGCTTTAGCTTGCCTATTTTGTACCATGTTTTGCTTCTGCCCGCTCACAGCTGTTGTGTAGCTGAGGGCCACAACCTGTGAGCAATCTGCAGCACAGCTCATCATCTCTTGCAGGGAGGTTTGGTGAACATTGAGTGGTTCTTTAGACCCCATGCCTTGGCCTTCTTTAGAACATGTATTAGCCTAACAGCACAGAGGGTGACACCTGGCGAACTACAGCTATACCTGAAAAGTCTAAATCATAGGTAGGCAGATGCCCTGTAAAAATTTAGAAATTAAAGGCTTTTTTCACTTTCAGTCTGGGTAACAGTGGTGACTAGGGCAAATAGAGAGACCAAATCTCCCAAACAAGGACACATACTTGTTAATAAAGTTACAGTGCCAGTTTTACAAACCACACAAGCAAATAGGTACCTTCTTAAGTCAATAATTTGCAATAACATAAGCACACGGCCTGGCTAGTGGCTACTAAATCACAATACACTGGGCATTACCACTGAGATCCATGTGCTTGCAGATATTGCTTTTAAATATTAATCTATGCAAATGTATGCCTGAACTTAAGCCCAATCTCTCCTAAAAATGTATAATAAGATAGTCTACAAAGGTAGATTGTTATTTGGCGTAAAGCAAGCAGATCTCCAGTATGAAAATAGATAGTTTTGCCCAATTGGGAAAAAGGGCTGTGTTCCTGAAGTGGTTAAACACAGTACATTATGCACCCTTGGTTTTTCTTTATGAGTATGTGATCCAAGTACATTAGGTTTTTAGATAGACTGTGAACATCCAATTGTGTTTGTTTGAAATTATATTATATTGATTATACTGAACTCCAGATAAAAATATTTAGATAAAACAAACTCTTTAGCTCCATCCAAGAAAACTGTTATTTTCTCACTGGCATATAATCTTCTGAACATTGAGTAGAGATGACTAATATTCAGTTAATATGCTTTGGCAAAGTAAAATTAGATTTCCTCTTTCAGTCTGTTACATGAAAATTAAAGGCAGATTCAAGGTTATATGTCTACATGTCACATGTCTTGTTGTTTTGATCCTATGGTAAATTAATCCTGATATATGTTTCCTGTGATAGTAAGTGAACTGGAACAGAATCATAGTCTTGGAACTGGGAACTGGAGCTTCTGGTTTTGCATCTGGTGTACATGCTGCATGGTTGGCAGTATAACCTTGAACTAGGATCCAAGACATGGAACAGAGGGAGGAGGAAATAAATCCATGCAACAGTATACCTATACCACAATATATATCAAATGGGAGAGGGGTTATATGCTTTTTAACAGATTTGGAATGAAGATTGTGCACTGAGCTATGCTTGCCATTCAGTATTAGAAGATATGAAAGTATAATTTTTGCACAAGAAATCTAGATCCTTTCTTTTTTCTTTTGATATTGCCTTTAATTTCAAAGAGATCTTCTCACCACACGACACGCCTTGAACTAGAGGTAGGCAGCGAAACTTAAAGTGCTTACAGAAACCCTGCTTAATACAGCGATGTAACCCAATCAGAAATATCTGTATTGTAAATCTAAAGCAAAATCAACACTTCTGAGAGTATTAGTAGGAGAATCTTCTGGGCATTCGCAGTGCCACCCCACTGACACTACATCATTACAACATTTTAAGAGCACAAAGAAAACTTTCATATGGCCAGCACTGAAATGCAGGTGCATCATAAACCTGCCACCAGGGCTTACTAGACTGCTTCTTTATTAGTAATGGACGAACAGTTCGGGCCGAACATTGGCTGTTCGCACGTTCGCTGAACAACCATTATCAGGGCGTTTGACCATTTGTTTGACCCGCTGAATGACCACAATGCACTCCGCCGCTGCACAGTGCATTGAAAGCCCTGAAAGCAAAACACAAAAAAGCAGTTGAACTGTTAGATAGATGGAAAATTGTTTATTGCACTAAAAAGATGACCAATCCCTGCACAGTTCTGTATAGGACCGTGGTATGTAAAACAAATTCAGAAAACAGTCATACAGCATAAAGCATCAAAGTAAAGAAATGTTTAAAATGTTTTAAAAAAACAAAAAAGTAAAACTGTACCACACAGTAAAACTGGGTAGGAGGAAAGTAGTATAATCCAGGTGGCTTGCTGGTAAGATGTAAAAAAATTATGAACATGGGAATCGGGAACAGCGCGGTGGAGAGGAGATGATGAACAGCCCAATGGCAGCACACAGGAGACCAAGCTCTGTGGGTCTGCAAGTTAGAAAACTGCACCTGCGAGATGACACTCTGCTAGCTGCTGATGAAGGGCTGGGGCTGATCATGAGGCATGGCCGTGCCAAGTTGCCAGATGTAAACGGCGTAAACCACAATGGAACGGTGGAACCGGGGGAGCCGAGCAAAGCCACGAGATCTGAGCGCGCTGGTGACGTAAAAAAATAGCTGTGTCTGGATGTAAAGGGATGGAAGCCTCGTTTTAGGGTGGTGAACCGAAAGCTTTGGTTGCCGTGACTGACATGTTTCGCCCGCATGCGCTTTGTCCAAAAATTTTTTTTTTAGAACATTTATAAGTATTTCTTTACTTTGATGCTTTATGCTGTATGACTGTTTGCTGCATTTGTTTTTGCATCCCACAGTCCTATACAGAACTGTACAAGGATTGTTCATCCTTTTAGTGCAATAAACTATTTTCCATCTATCTAACAGTTCAGATGTACTTTACATGACTTATGACTGTAGCGCTACCCCCAATTAAGAGAGCCGCTGGATTTGTTTGCGGGCCCTGAATACAGCACCGCCAACCCCCGGCAATCTACTCGACCCACCCTGGCACAGTTAGTCTAGGGATTGTCTTGTATCACAATCTATCTGTATTGTAATGCCGCGTACACACGATAATTTTTCCCGTCGAGAAAAATGAAATTTTTTCCTTTGGACGAGAAAAACGATCGTCTGTGGGCTTTTTGTCGTTTTTCTCGACGGGAAAAACGGCATTAATCACGACGAGAAAAATTAGAACATGCTCTAATTTTTCTCGTCGTGATTCCCGTCGTTTTTTTTCCATAGGGAAACACTGCCGGGGAGCCCACACACGGTCGTTTTTTTTCGACCAAAAAAAAAATGTCATTTAAAATGGCCGTGTGTGGGGGGAACAAGCTGTTCCTCGTTTTTCACGTCGATTTTCTCGACTGTGTTTTCACCGTCGAAAAAATCGATCGGGTGTACGCGGCATTAGGGTAACCTCTTTGTATAATGACAACACACTGATAGCAAGTGATGAAGTATAACGTTTTTTTTTTACTTTGGGTAAAAGGCACAAGGTTAATACATAACACATTTATGACTGCAGAACCCTACAGCAGAAAATATAGTACACCCTGATAATGCAGGCTATTTCCCTTCTAATGCAGCTATCTCTATCTATGCGCCCTTATGGCGCAGCAACAAAAAGTTCTAACTCCTGGTCAGGCCTGACTCAGATTTAACTCAGTCCCTAGCAGAACGATTTCTTCGCATGCAACTTGACTGGTGGTGCACAACAGGAACAGTATTTGTAATCCAAAGGGGTAGACAATAAAGAACACTTCACTGGAGACTAACTCAACTCAGTTCCGCCACTAGTCTCCAGTGAAACAGTAAATAAAGGACGGTGGGCCAAGGCAGTCTCTAGGCCTAACAACAGTACAGCCTATAGGATTGAGCAGGTGCTCACTCACCACTCCGGACGCGATCCCAGTCCGGGACTTCCACCTGCTGTGTCTACACACACAGCGTCTGTAATGGTCGGGTCTCCGATCCAACTGATGTAAGTAGTCAGCGAAGTCAGGTGTCACCCAGGTTCCGCAGTGGGGTGGAAGGCTCTCTGGAAGTTGTGCAAGGCCCTAGCTTCAGGCCCTGCACTGCAGCAGATCCGCACAGGAAGATCTGTTGATTGCAGCGCGGTGTCCAAAAGAGACCGAGCTCCGCCTCGCCCTCCTCTTATATAGCCCCTCCCATCAGTCCCTGCGGTGGCTGAATGCACCCTGGGTGCCGAACGGGGTTATGGGTAACGTAGTCCCGGGGCCTTAAAGAAGACCCCGCTACATGATTATACTCATGGAGTGCTGCTTTTTTGTGTTTTGTTGCTAGTCTTTCATTTTCCAGCGGTTAGGCAGCTGCACTGGGTTATTGATCCATTCATCCGGGCCCTATACCTACACATTGGACGGACAGTTTGAGAACTTGGTGTGTACATTGAAAGCCCTGATTGTCTGAAGCAATGAAAGCTTTGCCCAATCAGGGCACAGAGCACTATCAGAGCAATGCTTGTACGCTGTCATGATGCCTCTATCCAATCATGGCTCATTGCTGTTAGTCCGCCCCACACTATAAAAGTATTCTTTCAATAATGGCCATTTTCAGTGTGATATCGGTGTGGAGAGAGATAGAACAGGGCTCTGTTCAGTGCTTTTAGACAGTTAGTATGCTATAGTGTGCTATTCTGTTTCTATTGTCAGTGTAGAATATCAGTTTAGTGTGAATCTAGGGATAGTTCAGTCAGTGTGAGTGTAGTGCGACCACCATTTATCTTAATTCAGTTCTTTTCAGTGCGCTACTGCAAGTTTAATGCCGTACAGTTCAGTTCGTTACTGCAAGTTTAACGCTCTATATTTCAGTGCGTTACGTGCCATTTAACGCAGTACATTTCTGTGCCTTAGTAAACGCTCAACAAAGTATATTTCAGTGCATTACTGCAACTTTAATGCCGTACAGTTCAGTGCATTACTGCAAGTTAACGCTGTATATTTCAGTGCGTTATCTTAAGTTTAACGCAGTACAGTTCAGTGCGTTGCTGCAAGTTTAACGCTGTATATTTCAGTGCGTTATCTTCCGTTTAACACAGTACATTTCTGTGTGTTAGTGCATGCTTAACGCAGTATATTTCAGTGCGTTATCTTTCGTTTAACGCAGTATAGTTCTGACTCAGTCCTTATTAAAAGTTTGGGATAGGTCGGTAAGAAGATGGGGTGTTTCCTCAATTCCAGGCCCATTAACCCCAATAATGGGTAGCCCAGATTTCCCACCTGGTTTCTAAGATGGATAAAGCAGACTCCCTCTCCGATCATACAAGCTCCGTCACCAAAAGAACTCCAGCCACTTAACATGATAATGAACAATGAGTGCAAATATGCTGGTCAGTGGTTTCATTATCTTCAGCTTCAACATTATTACAGACATCTATCTAAAATGACTCTATTACATAGGGACTTAACACTGTTTGAGTCCCTATGTAATGGGGCTACAGGTTGCCCCAGCACTATTTCCACGATATATGATATACTTCTATCATACGCCTCCCCATCTAGCCCGTATTACATCAGAGACTGGGAGAGAGAATTGGGTTATTCGATTTCTGTAGAACAATGGAAGAAAGCTTTTTGGTTAACCTTTAAATCTAACTCCGCGACTTTCATACAAGAAAATAATTATAAAATATTAACTAGATGGTATAGATGTCCGGCGAGGTTACATAGAATTTCACAGATCTATCCTAGGTAATGCTGGCGATGTGGAGGAGACGTGGGCACAATGATCCATTTTTGGTGGACATGCCCCCAAATTAAAGAATTTTGGAGTCTGTATTCCAAATCTGCTCCTGTGTCACTGGTGTATCTTAACATAAATCTCCAGAAATAGCCTAAAGCCCTGTACACACAATCGGATTTCCGATGGAATCAAATCCGATGGATTTTTCCATCGGAATTCCGATGAAGCTGACTTCCATCAGTCTTGCCTACACACCATCAGACAAAATCCCGACCGTCCCAAATGCCTTGACGTACAACACGTACGACGGCACTATAAATGGGAAGTTCAAATCCAATGGCGCCACCCTTTGGGCTGCTTTTGCTGATTTTGTGTTACCACGTGTTAGTAAAAGTTTGGTGAGAGCCGATTCGTGCTTTTCAGTCTCCGTGCTTTTCAGTCCGTTACAGCATGACGAGTGTGCTATCTCCATTACGAACGCTAGTTTTACCAGAACGAGCGCTCCCATCTCCTAATTCAGTCTGAGCATGCGTGGGTTTTTTCTCCGATGGAGTTCCACACAGACGATTGGAATTTCCTATGTTTTTTTTGCCATCGGAAAAATTTAAAACATGTTCTATTTTTTTTCACAGATGAAAATAAGTCCGATGGGGCCCACACACGATCGGTTTGTCCAATGAAAACAGTCCATCGGACTGTTTTCATCGGTGAAACCGATCGTGTGTACATGGCTTTACTATCCATATATCCAGGGACATTGCAAGAGGCTACAAAAGGACTGCTCCCTCATTTAATCTCTGCCGCCCGAATAATTATACCTAGACATTGGAATACAATAGTTGCTCCCACTATTCAAGAGTGGGTAGCTGAAAATAACCAAATAAAAAGAATGGAGGAAATAACGGTAAGTAATCAGGGATACTATCATAAGTTTATGGAAGTGTGGTCATCTTGGATCGAGTTTTTAAACTCGGACAGCTTGAGATATTATTTGTGAGAATGAGCATGACTCGGATTTGACTGGGCTTGGCTGGCGTGGCATGGTGTGGTAGAGGGTTGGGAGGGGGATTCCCAGAGGAATTTGTAGGTTTGTCTAGGTCTGCATATGTTTGTATTTGTCTTTGTTGTTTTTTTTTTCTCCTCTTTCCTTTTTCTATCTCTTCCTTTTTCTTTCTTGTTTCTCTTCAGTGTTTTTTCTTTGTCTTCCGCGCTTGGGCAGATGTTAATTAGGAACACCCGACAGTATTAAGAAATTAATTTGGAAGATGGGGTAAAAATTCATATTATTTAGGATTTTGCTATTCCCAGTGGCATTTCTCTCTTTGTTTTGTATTCTTCTAACTCTTCCTATTTAGCGGTCATGTACTAGAGAGTAAGATCTTGAGCTTTGATCTGGGAATAATCCAATCTTTCATGGAATATACATGACAATGTTATCTAAAAAAAAAAAAGGAAAAAAAACCCCTGCAGTATAGTTCCGTGCGTTACTGCAAGTTTAACTCCATATATTGCAGTGCGTTACCTTCCGTTTAATGCAGTATATTTCTGTGCATTATTGCATGCTTGACGCAGTATATTGCAGTGCGTCAGTGCAATTTTACTGCAGTATAATATAGTGTATCAGTGGAGTGTGTCTGTGTAGTAGTGAGTACTCAAGTTAAAGTGCACCAAACACCATTTTTCATTGATTAAAATGCATCCACGTACACATTTCCACATCTATATTACATTGTGTTAATAAGCACCCCCCCCCCATTATGTCTGGGAGGACAAAAAGGAGAGGCAGATGTTCCCATGGCACCAGCATGGGGGCCAGCAGCGTATGTGTCCATAGGTAAAGGTGGGCGTGGTCAGTCCTCATGCAGAGCATCGCATCATCTGTTTAGTGATATTGCCTGTGCTATCCAGCCACAGCATGCAGAGGAGATGGTGGACTGGCTTACTAAACCATCCTCATCTTCCTCATCCTCCATCACCCAAACAGAGACTGGTGCACAGTCCACTGCAGCTGCCAGAGTTGCTTTAACCTGCCTCCATGTCCACAGCTATTCCTGCTATAGCCCCATCATCAGGCATGGAGGAGTCAGCTGAGTTATTTGCACACAGCGTCAGCCACTTGCTCCTTGAAGATGCACAGCCATTACTTGATTCAGATGTTGGTACTAAAGGTTGAGTAAGGCAGGAACATGAGCCTACAGAGAAGGGAGAACACTGGTACACAAATTGGCAGTCATGTTCCTCCAGCCGCAGCGTATTGCCAAGTTGTCTCCAGTGCTAATGAGGATGGAGGAGATGATGACAATGAGGTCACTGATGCGACTTGGGTGCCAGATAGAGCAGAGGAGGAAAGTGAGGGTGAGGAACAACCCCAATGAGGCAGCCATCATGGAAGAGAGAAGCCACCTTATTCCATCACATTGTGGAGCTGTTATCTCCCGGCCCACTTCCCACAGCTCAGCTGTCTGGGCCTTTTTTAGCACATGTGCAACTGATCGCACTGTTGCAATTTGCAAACTTTGTCTCAAACACATCAAACATGGCAAATGAACCACAAGTACCCCCTAAGCGTTCAAGGAACTATTCAATGACTCAGGCTAAAAGGTGCCATGCAGTGCTTCAGCTGGTGTGTCTAGGGGACAGGAACCACACCGGAGCAGAGATTCTTGCAGCACTGCAGGGACAGGCCCAGAGGTGGTTCACGCCATGCCAGCTGGAGCCAGGAATGGTGGTGTGTGATAATGGCACAAACCTCCTGTCCGCTCTTGGACAGGGAAAGTTGACACATGTGCTATGCCTGGCACATGTCCTCAATTTGGTGGTGCAGCATTTCCTAAATAGGTACCCAAGTTGGAAGATCTGCTAAAGCAGGCCAGAAGAGTCTGTAGCCATTTCAGGCAGTCATACGCAGCCAGTGCTCGGTTGGCTGAAATTTAGCGGGAATTCCACCAGGTGGAACTTGACTTTGGCAGTGCTGCAGAGGCTGCACATGCAGCAGAGGGCCATCAATGAGTACCTGTGTAAGTATGGCACAACGACAGGCTCAGGCCGGCTCAGCTTTTTTTCCCCAAGCCAATGGATGCTCATAAAGGATGCATGCACTGTACTATCACCATCTGAGGAGGCCACAAGAATGGTGAGCCGTGACAATGCATGCATCAGTGACACAATCCCTGTTGTGTTCCTGCTGGAGCAGACTCTGCAGGGCATTTTGGACAGGGCACTTGAGGCAGAGCAGCGGGAGGAAAAGGAGGACTTCCATTCCTCTCAAGGCCCTCTTTATGCAGACACCATTGTTCCTATGCCACAGAACACACAAGAAGAGAGGGAGGAGGAGGAGGAGGATTCTGGCAGTTTTGGAGGCATTGAAGCAGAGGAAGATGGTTTTCTATCCGCAGAACCCTTGGGAGTAGTACGTGGCTGGCACGAGGCGGTTCCAGATACTATAATCCTCAGTGACCTCGAGGAGTCTGCTTCTCATGCCTCCACAAATTTGCGGTGCATGGGCTCCCTCATGCTTGAAAGCCTGCGAAAGGACCTGAGAATACGTGCCGTAAATAAGAAGGCTTGCTATTGGTTGGCAACCCTCCTTGACCACCGTTACATGGGGAAAGTCTCAGAACTCATCCTGCCCCCATAGAGAGTGCAGAAGATGAAATCTCGGTTTGTCATTACAAGTTAAAGGCACCCCAAGGGCAACAAACACACCAAAAACTGCAGAAACACACCAAAACGTGCGGTAACACAACATGCTCTGCTACAAAAAAGTTCTGGAGCTTCTCTGGGGCGACTGTTGCTTGTAGGGCAGCCAATTCAAATTAATGGACTGCCATATGCGTAATAAGTGAAAACTCTCCAAAACACCCAAAACAAATGCATGCAGGGATGTGAGTTTTCACTACATGGAGATGTGAATGAGGCCTGGCAACTGAGTGTCTCCATCCACTCTCTCCTATGTACTTGTATAAAGATGGCCATACACTATGCAATCTAATTGTACAATCTCTGTACAATTTATTTTAGATTTACCAAAACTATGGAATAGGGGAACCCACCTGACCAATCCATTCAGTTGGTATCAAAACAGACATGCCCTTGTACTACATAGCTCATGGGAGATCTAAAGGAGATTGTACAATCAGATTGTATAGGAAGTGGGTGGAAGGTAGTATTGTAATGAAGGAGGTGTGGTCCAGAGTGATGAACACACCCTATCACACCCTCTTCTGTGATGCAACAAGGAAGTGAAGGTTTCTGGGAGATGACCTAACAGGAAGTAAAAACTGAGGAAGTGATGGAATCTAAAAATCCTTTTAAAAATACAAATAAACTGACAATATTTTAAACCTCTTGTGGATAGGGTAAGTGAGAGAACAGCACATTGGGATGGCTGGGCCAGAAATAGCATTGGAAAATGCTTCTATTTATAATAAAAAGTGAAATTCTGCCCGAATAGGTGATCCTTATAGACACTTGTCTGGTGAGTGGGTTCACATTGGTTTGCACAGAGATCTTTTGACGACTGCAAAACCTATGAAGATTGGGATTGTCTGTCTCATTCGCAGTTCTCCTGTGCTGAAGCAAGCATAGTGAGAATCAGAAGGTTGAGGCATGCCACTGTTAAGTTAAGATGCCTCCAATCAATCAGCAAATGTATAAGGCATTCTTTAACCACTTGCCTACTGGATACTTAAACCCCCTTCCTGCTGAGGCCAATTTTTCAGCTTTCAGCGCTGTCGCACTTTGAATGACAATTGCGTGGTCATGCTACACTGTACCCAAATGAAATTTTTATAATTTTTTTCACACAAATATAGCTTTATTTTGGTGGTATTTAATTACTACTGGATTTTGTATTTTTTGCAAAAAAAAAAGTTTTCATAGTTTGTTATAAAATTTAGCAAACATGTAATTTTTCTTCTTCATTGATGTGCGCTGATTAGGCTGCACTGATAGGCAGAACTGATGGGCACTGATAGGCAGCACTGATGGGCACTGATAGCCTGCACTGATGGGTACTGATAAGGCGGCAGTGGTGGGCACTGAAGGGTGGCACTGAAGTGCAATAATAGGTAGCACTGATGGGCACTGACAGGTGACACTTATAGGCAGCACTGATGATGAGGCACTGATAGATGGCACTGGTGGGCATTGATAGGTGGCACTGGTGGGTATAGATAGGTGACACTGGTAGGCAGCACTCTTTTGCACTGGTAGGTGGCACAGATGAGGCGGCTGTGGCTCTCTGTGTGAGGGACCAATGTCCCTCTGACAGAAACCAGTGATCTGTTTTTTTTTTCTCTCCTCACGCGCCAGGCCGGTGACTGGCCTGATGTTCGGACAGACCAGCGGCCGCCAATACTAGTAAGTGCGGCACTGGCAGCAGGTCCTAGCAGCCTAATGCTCTGCCTACCCTCCTCCATGGCATCCTTGGGAGGAAGTTACGAGGCGACAGACCAATTTTCTCCTGGATCCTGCCCCCCGGCCCAGTCCGCCCCAAAAGACTGGCGCTACGCAAAAAGTGTAGCGCAAGCCGATGTAGACTATATTCGTGCGGGAGCCGGCTGTTTTCTTTGTGCGGGGGGTGGCTTTTTTGCCACCCCCCTTCAAAGTGCCGCCCTAGGCCTGGGCCTTGTTGGCCTAGGCCAAGATACTGCATTGCCTAGGGGTGTAGAGGTACTCACACTGTCCTTGTCCTGCAGCTATGGATAGAACTGCTTTCAGGCCTTCTGCTGGGCTGGTTGTTTTCTAGGCTATGTAGGCTGTCCTTCCCCGGTGGACTGCAGGGCATTGGAGCTACTTCTTTCAGCTTTCATCCTTCCTTCAACCTCCAGCTTGGAGGTAGAACCCCCCTTCTCCGGGGCCCCCTCCCAGGCTACACAGAAGCTCTTCAACCATCCATCTTCCACCTGACTCCCCTTGCTGGCCAGGCTCCACAATATTTATGGGCTGGTTCTCCTGCCTCGGGATTAGCCAGATTCCCATAAATATTCAGATCCTTGCTCCTATACCCCCACCCTTTAGTTTCTAGAATTTTCCATGAAACATCCAGAACCAAGGGGAGGCGATAGAGGACTGGTCTGCAGAGCCTTCTAGCCTGACCTGAATCTGAACCCTGACCCAATTAACAGACTCATGCAACTACCATTATTCAGGTAAATTTTTCTACACCTATTCAAGCACTAGAGGGTGCTACACAATATGTATGAAAGGCACTGACTTGGATGCTTCTAAGAGGCCACCATAACTGAAGAGGAGGACTTCAGGCATTTTCTGAAGACGTTCTGAAGCTTGAGAGTCTTGCTCTGTGCTAGCTGATTCTTTTTCAAAGGATTTAATCCACTGAGACATGGTTTTACAAAGGAAAGTCACTGCCATGAGAGGATGGAGAGAAGTTCCATTGAATCAAACTTATATGATATAATATTTAAAAGATTTTTTTTTGTGTAGCGGGGGTCTAAATTTAGGGGGTACACCTGGGTGGTAGTATGATCCAGGATGTGTTAATTGTGAAAGGATTTACACCATTCGAGTTGTGGAGGACTTGGTGGTGTGCTGTTCTCCTTGACCTGTAGGTGGCGATGTTCCCGCGGGTCAAGGTAGAATCATTGCCACAGTGCTGTCTCCTTTTTGTCCCATTCCGGCGGTGGTACAGCAGGGCGGGGAACCTGCTGTGGCGTCACGGGAGGATATAAAGGGGAGAGACGCCCTCGCCACGAGGTCTTCTTCTTCTGCATCCAGCGCCCAGGCACCTTAGGCCTGGGTGCTGGCGGTTCGGAGTTTCGGCCTAGGTGCCCATGGCCTGGCCGGAGCGGTGTTGGAGTCCATCCCAGGCACCTTAAGCCTGGGGTGAGGTACTACATCGGAGGCCTGGGGCTCAGTGACTTCGACTGGGTCCCGCAAGGGCGGGATTGTCCGAGGGTCCCTGAGGTGGATGGGGCTCGTATCTGAGGCGAGGAGGCCGGAGAGGTCACCCTTCTGAAGAAACGAAGCAGCATCAACCCGGTGACAGAGGGGCCTCTGGTAACTCTCTTGGAGGGACATCTTCCCCCTGATAGGGGCCACAACGCAGCGAAGGTACTCCTGTTTCTGTTCTCTGGGGTCGCTGGTAGAGACCCTGAAGGTTTAAGTTCTTTCACAAGCCACGGGCTTTAGCAACCGCTGGTGAATCCACAGTGGTTTAGTTTACTTATCAGGATAGTGCCTCGACCTGCTCACTCCACCGTATTGAACTGTTTATTGGGTCTCAACCAGTCGGCTGGAAAAGGACTGTTTATTGGAGTGTGTTAATAAACAAGAGTTGGACCCTTTATCGGTGTGTGGAACTCTGGTTAATGGGAGCAAAGGGGAGTGTCAGTACAGTAGGACGTGGTTCTTAAAGAGACACACAGGCCAGAGGAGAATAACAGGTACTGGCCTTCACCTCACCCACAGCAATGGGGAGGACATGGGCCGTAGCGCATCTCACCCTCATGTACAACATACCCCTAGACCAGAAAGAGGGGGTGAGGCCGCTACACGTGGGGGCTCGTAAGTCCGGGATAATGTGTGTTTTGACTATGGAACTGAGAACGTCTGTGTTTGAACTTTGCTGCCCGGAGGAGTTCCGAGTGGGTCGGCCATATTACTGGCCAAAGTGCATCCCTGCTCGAAGTCGTGGACATGACCCTAAGACGGGAAAGGCCCATGCAGAAGAGCGAGAAGAGGGAGAAGTCCAGCCGTGTGACGTACTACATGTGGGGGCTTTTACTACACTGCGCCATGAGGCACCCCATAGCTGCGCAGTTCGTGGGCGGAGACTGGTGGAAGCCCGCGAAAACGTGCAAGTTGTGGGAGGAGTCTGGCCATGTGAGGAGATACAGATGGAGACTCCGGCGCATGGTCAGTGCGTGATGGAGCAGCAGATAGTCGGGATGACCTCAAGTTCCCCGTGGATTCCGGTTCCCTACCCCACGAAGATGACTGCTTTTGCTGCTCCCCTTACAGACACGGGGATAAGACTTAGGCCCCGAGGGCAGTTGGCTCTGTACACCTGCAGAGACACGGAGGTCCTCGGCGTGATCTGTCCCGGATGCTCGGGACTGGTGGTCAACCTGAAGCCATTCGGGTGTTGCGAGGCATGCAAGGAGTTTCTATTCGAGGTGGAGCCATTCACAGCAAGGCCCCGGGCCCTTCGCCTCAACTGCCTCACAGGTACCGCTACTCCGGAAGGGGAGATCCAGGCCTTTGTGGAGGTTCCCGTACGCACTGACCAGGGCGATGTTACTGCCCAACCAGAGACTGAGAGAGAAAAATCCGAGGATGCTGCTTCGGTCGCCACAAGTTCCCTGCTCCCACCTCCGAAGAGTAAAGTCGGCCTGGTACAGGCCTCCTGTGGTCGTGGTCGAGCTTCACCCCGCCGCTTGCCTGGCCTGGATGGCGCCGGTAGAGAGAAAAGTCCTGGACATCCTGCTTCTTCAAAAGGTCCAGGTGAGCCAGGGGCTGGGACTGTGGTGGTGGTTGGAGGTGTCGGGAGTCCACAGTCGGTGGAGCCCGTAAGGGAGGGTGATTCCGTGTCAACTGGGAATTACCTACCCGCAGAGATGTATGACACTTCCGACCTGGAATCGCTGTTGGACTGTGGAGATGATGGTGAAATTGACGAACTCTTTAACCGCAAGGGCTGGGACAAAAAGCCATTGCCTGTGTTACGTGCGCCACAAGATCTGCCTATGTCCACAGGAGACAGTACACCCCGGGGGGAAGCCCCGGAGCTCACGAGGAAGCCTAGTCCTCCGCTTGTTCTTCCACCACCCGCAGCATCACCCGTTCTGGTAGCGGGAACACAGCGCGCATCACTGCGGGCACTGAGATTCAACCCATCAGAGGTAGTTAAAGTACCTCGGCATCCAGAAGCCATCGTGCCGCCCGGAGAAGGAGAGCGGGCCACCTTTGGCCCGACTGCAGAGGCTCTTCAGTCAGAGGGTTGCCCGTGAGTATGGATGGGAGTATCCTTACTTGCCTCGGGACTTGCTTTTTGAGGTCGAAGTCCTGCGCCAGCGATGGTATGATGAGTTCATCTGGGAGAAGCTTAAAGTGCCTCATGCCCGCCGGTACTTGTCCTGTTCACCATCAGTGTCTAAACAATTCAAGGACTGCAGAGCGGAATGGATGTTGGGCCGTCATATCCATGCAGACAAGGTGCTTATCTACCGGAAGGATGGAGAGGCCATTGACTATACTGTTGAAACCTTTGATAAGCATCTGAAGCTCCTGTTCTTACCGCATCCTAAGTTCTATTTGTAGGAGAAAAGACTCCTGTATGTTCTCCTGTTGCTGGACTTTCTGGAAGTGTTTTCCCAGAATACAAGAACTGTGCCCTGTTTTTTTTTTTATTTGGGCTTTTTCACTCTTTAAAGAAATGGGAGCCGTTTGTTTTGTTCTCCCTCTTTCTTCCTGCATTAAAGGCAAAGACATTGGGGTAAAATCAAAGTAGGGACACAGTCAGAAGAAGGAGGGTTGTCTGGAAGATTCAACCAAGTGTCATCACCGCGACACTGTCACCAGGTGGCAGTGTTGTGCAACGACTGTTTTTTTTTTTTACACTTGCACCACCTTGCTCATTGGAGCGAATGGGTCTCTCGGCTGACAGACCCATTCATTCCAAGTTACACCAATGTGTTAGGATGTTTTTTTTTTTTTTTCTTTCCCCTCTGCAGGAGATACATCTGTCAAGGCTACTGAGTATGGGGTGGATCTTAGACAGTAATGGGAGGGATTGTAATTTTGTATATGTTCAAATGGTTTTATTGCAAAGTTCTATTATTTTATGTTCCCCTTCCCTTGAGCAGGTCTTGGCAAAAATTGGGATTTCAAATTTGAGGGATGGCCTCTGGGGTCAGGCCTATGTTACCACTCTTTGGGAGACATGGGTTTGCACCAGACGCTGGGGGACCAGCGTCAAATCACTAGGGGGAGAGTGTAGCGGGGGTCTAAATTTAGGGGGTACACCTGGGTGGTAGTATGATCCAGGATGTGTTAATTGTGAAAGGATTTACACCATTCGAGTTGTGGAGGACTTGGTGGTGTGCTGTTCTCCTTGACCTGTAGGTGGCGATGTTCCCGCAGGTCAAGGTAGAATCATTGCCACAGTGCTGTCTTCTTTTTGTCCCATTCCGGCGGTGGTACAGCAGGGCGGGGAACCTGCTGTTGCGTCACGGGAGGATATAAAGGGGAGAGACGCCCTCACCACGTGGTCTTCTTCTTCTGCATCCAGTGCCCAGGCACCTTAGGCCTGGGTGCTGGCGGTTCGGAGTTTCGGCCTAGGTGCCCATGGCCTGGCCGGAGCGGTGTTGGAGTCCATCCCAGGCACCTTAAGCCTGGGGTGAGGTACTACATCAGAGGCCTGGGGCTCAGTGACTTCGACTGGGTCCCACAAGGGCGGGATTGTCCGAGGGTCCCTGAGGTGGATGGGGCTCGTATCTGAGGCGAGGAGGCCGGAGAGGTCACCCTTCTGAAGAAATGGAGCAGCATAAACCCGGTGACAGAGGGGCCTCTGGTAACTCTCTTGGAGGGACATCTTCCCCCTGATAGGGGCCACAACGCAGCAAAGGTACTCCTGTTTCTGTTCTCTGGGGTCGCTGGTAGAGACCCTGAAGGTTTAAGTTCTTTCACAAGCCATGGGCTTTAGCAACCGCTGGTGAATCCACAGTGGTTTAGTTTACTTATCAGGATAGTGCCTCGACCTGCTCACCCTACCGTATTGAACTGTTTATTGGGTCTCAACCAGTCGGCTGGAAAAGGACTGTTTATTGGAGTGTGTTAATAAACAAGAGTTGGACCCTTTATCGGTGTGTGGAACTCTGGTTAATGGGAGCAAAGGGGACTGTCAGTACAGTAGGACTTGGTTCTTAAAGAGACACACAGGCCCGAGGAGAATAACAGGTACTGGCCTTCACCTCACCCACAGCAATGGGGAGGACATGGGCCGTAGCGCATCTCACCCTCATGTACAACATACCCCTAGACCAGAAAGAGGGGGTGAGGCCGCTACATTTGTTTGTAGTTATATTTTACCATTTTAGAGGGAACATGAGGTCAGAGATACTGGGAGGTCCTTTTTACTAATAGTGGATGATTTATTTATATTTTTGCACTGTGTGCTGTCTGAAAGTCCCTATGTGGTCCAGAAATATTGCTTTTCTACATGATCATACAAGAATAAAGAGCTTTGCACTTTTTGAAACGAGTTTGTCATTGTGCTGGCAACCTGTTTTATCTATGTTGTACACAATAACCAGACGAGAGTCTTTGTGGCACCCTTTTAATCCCATGGTTGATTGGTGCGGTTAGATAGCACTCTGTGCATGAAAAGTGGAAAGGACTGAATTAAGAGCTCAATGCCCAAAGTCCACATGCCAAGATGTCTCTGCCATCCATGGCCACACCAGGGGTTGTGCCATGGCTCTGGACCTGAAAAGTGCTCTGCAGCAAACACAGTACACAAAGGTCAGGAATGTACCACAAGTAGAACCCAGAGCCCATTCCCAGTATTGGACATGTACAAATACTTCTAGAATCATGATGTTTATTCAAATGTTACAGATAAATTTAGCTCAAGCTCGAGTCATTATTAATATTAAATGCAGTCACTTGAACTAGCTGAAATCTGTTTTCACTGAACCGTTTTCCATAAAACAGAATTCTGATCCCATATGCCTGCATTTTCTAGCATTTTTACCGTGGAATCAAATATGATAACAGAGCTTCTGGGCCTTAAAGGTTTGTCCCTGGAACCTTTATATACAAAGTGTCCCACATAAATATTCCCTCTTTTTACATGTTCTCTTGTCATACGAGATCTGCAAGAATGCTGACTTGCTGTAACGAGAGGACTTGTCAATGCCAGCAAGAAATCCCCTTTTATCCAAGGTTTACTTATGCCTTGATTCATCTTGGCATGTTAAGAGTCAACCCTACTGCCTGGCTGTTCATTACTACGTTCATTTGATGGCTCTTCTCCAAAGTACAAGTGTCTTTCAAATGCCATGAAAAATACATTAAATCTGCATACAATGCCAAGACTTTTAGCATAGTTTAAACATGTTCATTCACCCATTTTTTGCACGTCTGGGTAATCTTTGTGTATGAAAGGCTCAGTGGTGTTATGAGGAATTTTTATGCTTGAACACTCCTTGTAATGATAGGGGCCTAAAGCGAAAGTGTTCTTTTTTATTGTGCTTAATTTTGGAATTGCAAATGGAGAAAACTAGACGGCAGCTGGACGATTCTGCAGTTACCACGTATTTGCTGCCCATTCCAGATGTCTTTACTTAAAAGATATGTTTTATAAGTTTGAATCATCTCCAGATTTTGGAACAGAGAATGCATGGCAACTATTTGTAGAAGCCATGAATGGAAGGGTTTCTTCAGTACAGGTCTGAAAGAGAAATACTAGCAGTCATAGTACAGAAACTCAGCAGGGACTGGTGAATGAATCAAACAGATTTAAAGATGTACATGTTAAAAACTATTTTCAGCTTTCCAGTGTATTTACTTAACTGTATATTTTTCTTAGTTTCAAGTCAGAATAAGCTGAACTAGTGTTTTATAATGCTGCACTATATGCTAAACCTGTGTAGCGGGGTCTCCTTTAAGACTCTCAGAACTATCTTACCCAGAACCCCATTCGGTACCCAGGATGCAATGTTTCCACCCCAAAGACTTATGGGTGGGGTTATATAAGGATGAGGCGAGGCTGCGCTCGACCTCTTTGGGACAGGAGACTTCAGTGGAGAGATCTTTCTGTGCGGATCCGCTGTGGTGCAAGGCCTGAAGCCTGGGGCCTTGCGCTGCTACCCAAAAGAGCCTTCCACCCCATCGCGAGCTTGGGTGGCATCTGACTCAGTTTCCTCAACCGCTGCTGAGCCGGAGACCAGACCGCTGCAGACGCTGTGTGTGGAGACACAGCAGGTGGAAGTTCCCGGACTGGGATCGCATCCGGAGGGTTGAGCGAGCACATGCTCAATCCATAAATACTGTATACCATTGTTAGGCCTACAGACTGCCGTGGCCCACCAGTTCCTATTTCAGTTTCCCCTCCCCTGGAGATCCATAGCTGAACTGAGTCAAACGGATCTCTAGTGGAGTGTACTGTGTTGGCATTTTCTCTCCCTTGGATTACAAATGTGTTCCTGAAATGTGCACCACCGTTTAAAGACTGCATGCGAAGAATTTTACCCCCCTAGAGACTGAGTTATATGGTCAGGCCTGGCCATCTAGATAGATTATTTAGTTGCTGCGCCATAGGGCGCATAGTGAAGTACTGTTACACGTGGCGCGTGTGCGCCATCTCTTACTAGTTGTAGTGTGTCTATTACTGCAGGGCTCTGCAGAGATATTCCTGTGATTTGTTATAACTGTTGATTTTATTGCCAGCGAGAAAGTAAACTCATTATTCTTCTATCACTGCATTGGTGTCTGAATTTAACCATAGAGCATAAGATATATATATTACCCTAGACTAACTGTGCAGGAGGGGGTCGAGTAAATTGCCGGGGGTTGGCGGAGCTGTCTTCAGGGCCCAAACTAAATCTGCGGCCCTCTTAGCTGAAGGTATCGCTACACCTATGTTTTTGATTGAAATGTGTGTGTATAAGTAAATGCATGTTTTACTGAAGGCAGATTACGATTATCTGACATAGTCAGCCCCCTAGGGGGACACTGAATATGTTATGAGGTGCTACAATATATGTCATAATATTAAAGTACCAGAATATATGTCATACTCTAAGTGTGCCTTGGAGACTGCATACATATACTGTATAAGTTTATTTAAAGTTGAACTCCAGGGAAAAGGAAAATCCTTCCTTCCAAGAGGTGCTCCCCCTGTACTGTAAGGTTGAAATGTTCACTTATGCCTAGGGTACCAGTAAAAAGGACTTTTACTTATCAAATCCCTCCCTCTAGCAGGCTCCCTCCATGCTATGTGACCAGCCTCCTGCAGCCACTTCTTTAAGATAATAGTGGTCCACATTTTACAAAAGGATGCCGAGGGACTACTTACAGGCTGGAGCAATAGGGAAAAGAGAAGAATGCCAGCTGCCAGGGAAACAAGGGGTAAAGGAAAGCAAAAGTACATTTTACAGGTACCCTAGGCATAAAAAAGCATTTAATCCTCACAATGTGGGGTTAGGGGAGCCCCACTACAAGGGAGAATTTTAATTTTCCCCAGAGTTTAGATTTAACTGTGCAAAACATAATGGCATATACAGTGCCTTGAAAAGGTATTCATACCCCTTGACATTTTCCAGTTTGTCATGTTACAACAAAAAATGTAAATGTATTTTTGGGGGATTTTATGCAATAGACCAACACAAAGTGGCACATAATTGTGAAGTGGAAGGAAAATGATAAATGGATTTCAAAATTTGGAATAAATAAATATGCAAAAAGTATGGCGTGCTTTTATATTCAGCCCCCGAGTCAATACTTTGTACAACCACCTTTCACTGCAATTACAGCTGCAAGTCTTTTTGGGTTTGTCTCTACCAGCTTTGCACATCTAGAGATTGACATTTCTGCCCATTCTTCTTTGCAAAATAGCTCAACCTCTGTCAGATTGGATGGAGAGCATCTGTGAACAGCAATTTTCAAGTCTTGCCACAGATTCTTAATTGGATTTAGGTCTGGACTTTGACTGGGCCATTCTAACACATGAATATGATTTGATCTAAACCATTCCATTGTAGCTCTGGCTCTATGTTTAGGGTCGTTGTCCCGCTGGAAGGGGAACCTCCGCCCCAGTCTCAAGTCCTGTATTTGGCTCCATCCACCTTCCCATCAACTCTGACCAGCTGCCCTGTCCCTGCTGAAGAAAAGCATCCTCTACAACATGATGCTGCCTCCACCATGTTTCACTGTGGGGATGGTGTGTTCAGGGTGATGTGCAGTGTTCGTATTCCGCCACACATAGCATTTTGCTTTTAGGTCAAAAGGTTCAACTTTGGTCATATCTGACCAGAGCACCTTCTTCCTCATGTTTGCTGTGTCCCCCACATGGCTTATCACAAACAGGACTTCTTATGGCTTTCTTTCAACAATGGCTTTCTTCTTGCTACTCTTCCATAAAGGCCCGATTTGTGGAGTGCACGACTAATAGTTGTCCTGTGGACAGATTTTCAAACCTGAGCTGTGGATCTCTGCAGCTCCTCCAGAGTTACCATGGGCCTCTTGGCTGCTTCTCTGATAAATGCTCTCCTTGCCCGGCCTGTCAGTTTAGATGGACAGCCATGTCTTGGTGGGTTTGCAGTTGTGCCATACTCTTTCTATTTTCAGATGATGGATTGAACAGTGCTCCGTGAGATGTTCAAAGCTTGGCATATTTTTTATAACCTAACCCTGCTTTAACCCTGCTTTAAACTTCTCCACAACTTTATTCCTAACATGTCTGGTGTGTTCCTTGGCATTTATGATGCTGTTAGTTCACTAAGATTCTCTAACAAACCTCTGGTTCCACTAGATTTTAATTAGGGGTATCAGAGTAAAGAGGGCTGAATACAAATGCACGCCACTCTTTTCAGATATTTTTTTGTAAAAAAAATTGAAAACCATTTATCATTTTCCTTCCACTTCACAATTATGTGCCACTTTGTGTTGGTCTATCACAAAAATCCCAATAAAATATAATTATGTTTTTGGTTGTAACTAGAGTTGAGCGGACACCTGGATGTTCGGGTTCGGCCGAACTTCGGAAAAAAGTTCGGGTTTGGGACCGAACTTGACCCCGAACCCCATTGAAGTCAATGGGGACCCAAACTTCTGAGGACTAAAAAGGCTCTAAAAAAGTAATGGAAAGGGCTAGAGGGCTGCAAATGGCAGCAAAATGTTGTTAAGAGCATGGCAAGTGCTCTGCAAACAAATGTGGATAGGGAAATAACTTAAAATAAAAAAATAAAATAAAAAAAATAATAATATGCTGGAGGCCCCCTTCTCAGCACAAGAGGTACAGGAAGTCATTAAGAACCTCAGAAACTCAACGGCACGATGCCACACATATGATGGGAATGCCCCAGAATACACCCATTCTGTAAAAAATTATTAAATTTAATGGATAAGCTAGTGGGAAAATAAAATACTTTGAAATAAAAATGTAGCGGGGTGCTAAATTTAAGGGAAGTGTTTGAGTGGTAAATAGGCTCAAACACCCTAATTCTGTAGGATTCATGGACCATTTTGTCCTCGGGGGACAGTATTGGTGTGCAGTTCCCTGCGGCCTACAGGTGGCACTGCCATTGTAGGCTAGGGTTGAACCGCCGATACAGTGCTGTGCCTTTTGTGTCCCCTCTTGGCAGTAGTACAGCGGGGCGGGGAACCTGCTGTGCATGCCGGGAGAGGATATAAAAGGGGCAGACCTTTGGCCTGGGGCTGATGTCCATTGGGGTCTGCGCCCAGGTGCCTTCGGCCTGTGTGCACGTGTTCCTGTTCCATCTCGGGCACCTTTATCCCGGGGTGAGGTACTATCCTGGAGTTCCTGCTGCCCTGGGTATGGAGACCTAGGGCCGGCAGCGAAGCCTGGAGTCCAGAGCCTTCGTCTGGAGTCCGCTAAGGGTCGAGGAGTCTTAGGGTGCCGCCTCGTGTAGGGGACCCTGTTCCAAGGAAGGGAGGATCATTCTGATGGACCAATGCGGGAGTCACGGTGAAGGAAGGGTCTGTTGACTCCCTGGAGAGATGTCTTCCCCTTGATATGGGCTAGGTTCGTAGAAGGAGAAGCTCAAGGTCATCTTGACTGTATCAGAGGCCTTATTCACCCGGCCCGTGGCAGGGGCCTTATACACCCTGGTCTGTGGCAGAGACCAAAGTTCTCCAGGTCGGTGGCAGGGGCCTTGTACACCCGGTCTGTGGCAGAGACCAACCTCAAGGTCTGTGGCAGAGACCGTGCGCCTAAAACTGTTTGAGAAACCTAAGCAGTGAAGTGAATGTGCTACGTTTGTGCCTGGACCTCCTCCACACCTTAAGCTGTCCTGTTTCTTTGCTCTAACCTTTTCTATCCAAGTACAGTTTATTTTGCCATGAGAGAATAAGAGTTGGAATTTTAGCTGGTGTGGACATTGACTTTACTGGGAATTCAAGGACTTGCCTCTACCTACAGTAGAGGTGAGAATCATCCTCTGGAGGAGTTTTGACTCCGGCTGTGGACACGGCCCATCAAGTACACCGCTCAACCTCTTTATATAGGAGGGTACGGGTTGGTAGTGTGGTGTGCCTTTCTCCCTCCTGCGAGGAGCCAACAACATAAAGGCAGGTAAGGGGGAAAGGATCTGTGCGCTACAAAAAAATAAAATAAAAATTATAATCTTGACCTAGGAGGACGAGGTCCATATGGAGTAGGAGGTTGAGGGGGCGGTGGATGTGGCTGTGTAGGTGGAAGCGGCGGTGGAGGAGGACGAGGTAGCCAACACTAGTTCACAAATACAACAATGGCTGGGTAAGGCCGGTGATGTGTCGAATTCTGTCCCCCGTCAAATAGTGTCCGCCCTGTACTGCGCTTGCTCAGTATGTAGGACAAGGGGATTTCGAAAATCTCCCAAGACGAACGGCGCCTGCGCGTTGAGTCCAGGTAAAAGCCACACGATCCGAGGTTCAAGCCGAGCCAAGCGAGGCCGTGCCCGAAGCGTGGAGATCGAAGCGAGCCCGTGAGGGGCCCTGTTACTATGTGCTACCGCATGTCCACTTGGATGGTGGGGCTTGAACCTGCACTCACAGCGCAGGCGCCGTTCATCTTCGGAGATTTTGTGAATCTCCTTGTCCTCTGTACTGCGCAAGCGCTGCGCCTGCGCAGTACGGGCCGGACACAGTCCGATGGCCGGACCGTTTTTGTCACAACACCAGTATACATGTCTATTCTGCACAAGGTACGGACAAGTCCTGTGGGATCCATGCCTGGACAGGCGGCTGCGCTTGTCTGTGATAATGCCCCCTGCCGTGCTAAATACACATTCAGATAATACACTGGCTGCAGGGCAGGCCAGCACCTCCAAGGCATAAAGGGCAAGCTCACGCCATGTGCCCAATTTGGAGACCCAGAAGTTGAAGGGGGCAGACCCGTCATCCAGTACGTGTAGGCCTGTGGACACATACTGCTCAACCATCTTGGTGAAATGCTGCCTCCTGCTAAGACGTTCCATCTCAGCTGGTGGTGCTGGTTGTTGTGGCGTGCTGACAAAGCTTTTCCACATTTTGGCCATGCTAACCCTGCCTTCTGAGGTGCTGGCGGTGCCCCGGCTGCATTGGCGACCTCTTCCTCCTCCTCTGCCTTCGCCTTGTGCTTCCACCGTACGCCCGCTGTCAGGTGGGAATGCCACCAGCAGCGCGTCTACCAGCGTGCGCTTGTACTCGCGCAACTTACGATCCCGCTCCAGTGAGGGAATTAAGGACAGTACGTTGTCCTTGTAACGGGGATCCAGCAGGGTGGCCACCCAGTAATCAGCACCAGTTAAAATGTGGGCAACTCGGCGGTCGTTGCGGAAACACTGCAGCATGTAATCGTTCATGTGTGCCAGGCTGCCCAGAGGCAAAGAAAAGCTGTCCTCTGTGGGAGGTGTATCGTCTGTGTCCTCTGTATCCCCCCAGCCCCGCACCAGTGATGGCCATGAGCTGTTCTGGGTGCCACCCAGCTGTGAACATGGTTCCTCCATCTCCTCCATCTCCTCCACCACCTCGTCATCCTCCAGAACTGTGCCCTTGCTGCCGGACAATTGTGTACCTGGCGTTTGTTGGTGCAGGAACCCACCCTCGTAGCCACTTGTGAAAGACTGCCCTGAAAGCCTTTGAAATGATCCCGCTTCCTCCTCCCCCTCCTCATCCTCCTGTGCCACATCCTCTTCTATCATCGCCCGAAGCGTTTTTTCAAGGAGGCATAGAACTGGGATAGTAACGCTGAGAACGGCATCATTGGCACTGGCCATGTTGGTGGAGTACTCGAAACAGTGCAACAAGGCACACAGGTCTCACATGGAGGCCCAGTTATTGGTGATGAAGTGGTGTGAGTCGCTCTGCGGAACAGCGTGTGATTGCTGCAGCTGAAACTCCACTATCGCCTGCTGCTGCTTGCACAGTCTGGCCAGCATGTGTAAGGTGGAGTTCCACCTTGTGGGCACGTCACATATGAGGCGGGGAGCGGGAAGGCCGAAGTTACGCTGCAGCGCTGACAGGCGAGCAGCAGCAAGGTGAAAACGCCGAAAGTGCGCACAGACGGCCCGTACTTTCTGCAGCAGCTCTGGCATATTGGGGTAATTTTTAAGGAACCTCTGGACCACCAAGTTCAGCACATGCGCCAGGCAAGGGATGTGCGTCAAACCGGCTAGGCCCAGAGCTGCTACGAGATTTTGCCCATTATCGCACACCACCAGGCCGGGCTTGAGGCTCACTGACAGCAACCACTCATCGGTCTGTTGTTCCATGTCCCTCCACAACTCCTGCACGGTGTGGGGTTTTTCCCCCAAACAGGAAAGTTTTAAAACTGCCTGCTGTCGTTTACCCCTGGCTGTGCTGAAGTTGGTGGTGAAGGTGTTACGCTGACCGGATGGGGAGGCAGTAGAGGATGAGGAAGCGGAGTAGGAGGAGTTAGCAACAGGAGGCAAACTGAAGCGCCCTGCAATCCTTGGTGGTGGAAGGACATGCGCCAAACTGCTATCTGCCTCAGGCCCAGCCGCCACTGCATTTACCCAGTGTGCTGTTAGGGAGATATAACGTCCCTGACCATGCTTACTGGTCCACGCATCCGTAGTTAGGTGGACCTTGCCACAGATGGCGTTGCGCAGTGCACACCTGATTTTGTCCCCCACTTGGTTGTGCAGGGAAGGGATGGCTAGCCTGGAAAAGGAGTGGCGGCTGGGCACGACGTACTGTGGGACAGCCAATGCCATCAGGCTTTTAAAACTCTGCGTCTCCACCAGACGGAATGACAGCATTTCAAAGGCAAGGAATTTTGAAATGCTGGCATTCAGGGCCAGGGATCGCGGGTGGCTAGGGGGGGTACTTCCTCTTCTGCTCCAGTGTTTGGGATAGAGAGCTGAACGCTTCCATGGGACATTGTGGAGATGGTTGGTGACCCAGGTGGTAGTGTTGCTGGCAGATCCTCTGTTTGCGGGGTGGCAGGTGCCACTGTCACTACAGAGGTGGATGAAGAGGCCGAGACTGCAGCAGAAGAGGAAGCAGGAGGAGCCAGAGACCTTTCTTTATTTTTGAGGTGTCTACTCCACTGCAGCTCATGCTTTGCACTTAGATGCCTGGTCATGCGGGTTGTGCTCAGGTTGAGAACGTTTATGCCTCGCTTCAGGTTCTGATTGCCCAGCGTGCAAACCACTCGTGTCTTGTCATCAGCACATTGTGTGAAGAACTGCCACGCTAGGGAACTCCTTGGACCTTGCTTTGGTGTGCTCGGTCCCTTGCTGCGTTGGGCAGTAGCAGACGTACTGTCTAGGGGACGGACGCTCCGCTTTTGCACCCTGCTCCCTCTTCTGCTGTGCTGGTGGCTCTGTGCGACCACCGCCTCTTCCTCCGAACTACACTGGTCACCTGCATAACGTTGATTCCATGTGGGGTCGAGGACCTCATCGTCCTCCACATCACCTTCCACCCAGTCTTCACCCCTGCCCTCCTTGTCTGTCTGCACAATTGCGAAAGCAGCAGCAGTTGGCACCTGTGTTTCGTCATCATCCGAGACGTGCTGCGATGGTCCTCCCATGTACTCATCATGAAACATAAGTGGTTGGGTATCAGTGCACTCAATCTCTTCCACTTCTGGGGCAGGGCTAGGTGGATGGCCCTGGGAAACCCTGCTAACAGAGTCATCGAAAAGCAGAAGAGACTGCTGCATGATTTGGGGCTCAGACTGCTTGGCTGATTTGCAAGGGGGTGAGGTGAAAGACTGGACATGGGCTTCAGGTGCCAACTCTGATCTTTCATCATAAGAGTGGGTGGGAGACAATGTGAAGGAACCCGAGGCACTGTCAGCAACCCAATCTACTATCGCCTGTACTTGTCCTGGCCTCAACATTCGTACAGCCTCATTAGGCGCGACAAAATACCACCGCAGGCTCGGTCGCCTACTCGCACCTGAGGAAGGTGTTTCACTTGTGCGTGTAGCTGGCACAGATCGACCATGTGCTCTCCCTGCAACAGGAGCTCCACCAGCAGCACCACGACCGGGGCCACCACGTCCCTTTGACCTTCTCCTCATATTTTCCAAATTTAGGATCTTGCCCTAAATGGGTGTTTTTGGAAGAGCAGAACACACCCACAGTACGTAACCGCTGGATCGCACAGCTACAGAACTGCAGAAAATGCTATTCCAAAAAAATTTAGTTTTTTTAGGATAGCACAGTAGAAGAAAAATATATAGAAATTGGTTATTTCACACACATCCAGATATGTAAAACACACTGCAAAATATTTTTTGTGGCCCTAAATGGGGCTTTTTGCAAGACCACAACACACCCACAGTACGTAACCGCTGGATCGCACAGCTACAGAACTGCAGAAAATTTGTTTTTTTAGTGTAGCGCTACCCCCAGTTAAGAGAGCCGCTGGATTTGTTTCGGGCCCTGTGTACAGCACCGCTGTCACGTACCTGATGGTAGTGAGCCCGAATTGCAGGGGACGGCCTCCCTTACGGCCCCCACTCCCGGCCCCCTGGTAAGGTGACAGTTGGCACAGGAGTAAGGAGTGGCACGGGTGCCTGGCAGGATCAACTGTGGTGAGGTGGTGATTCAAACACCCGGAAGCTTCCTTGCAGAATACCGGAACTGGAACGGCTAGCAGGCTGGATCGGAAGTAGCACAGCAGACTGGATCGGTCTCGCAGACTGGATCGGAAGAAGCACAGCAGACAGGATCAGCTAGCAGGCAGGTTCAGCTTAGCAGGCTGGATCTGGGACAGCTCAGCAGACTGGATCGGTCTCGCAGACTGGATCGGAAGAAGCACAGCAGACAGGATCAGCTAGCAGGCAGGTTCAGCTTAGCAGGCTGGATCTGAGACAGCTCAGCAGACTGGATCGGTTAAGCAAAGTGGATCGGAACCAGGAACAGGGTAGTAAACAGGCCGGGTCAGATATCAGGTGGGCAGCAGAAGTACAGGGTGCAGGCAAAGGGTAGTCACAACAAGCCGGGGTCGGGTGCAGGCAGATAACAGGTTGGTCAAGGTAAGCCGGGTCTTTTAGCACAGGTATGGTCTCAGATCAGGGTTTAGCACACAACACTGTAGAGCAGACAGCAGGGACTGTCTGTAACTGACAGGTTTAAATAGTCTCTCTGGCGCCACCCGCTGGACGCACGCGCGAACGGAGACCAGGAAGTCCGGGACGCCTGTTTCTGGCAGGATCTCCATGACATTGCCCCCCCCCCAAGGGGCAGCCTCCGGATGCCCATCCGTGCAAACTTTTCAGGGTGAGACCTTTTAAAGGACTGTACCAGACTCTTAGCGTGGATGTTCCCCTCGGGCTCCCAAGAATTCTCTTCGGGTCCATACCCCTTCCAATTTATCAAAAACTGGTTCTGGTTCCTTCTCCTCCTGTAATCCAGGATAGCCTCTACTTCAAACTCCTCTTCCCCATCTATAATAACAGGGTCAGGGGTAACAGAGCTTCGGCCAGGAAAGGGATTGGAAATAGATGGTTTCAACAGTGACACATGGAATACTGGGTGGATCTTCAGTGAATCCGGGAGTTCCAGTTCAAAAGCCACTTCATTGATTTTCCTTTTAACCGGAAAAGGTCCTAGGAACTTGGGACCCAATTTCTTTGAAGGGCATGCCATCCTCAAGTTCACTGTAGACAGCCACACCAGGTCACCGGGTACCAGTACCAACTCACCCCGTCTCTTCTTGTCAAAAGTTAATTTGTTGTGTTCCTGGGTCCTGGTCATAGTTTCCTGCAAAAGTTTGTTATTGGTGGAAAAGAAATTAATTTTCTCCTGTACTGCTGGCACCGCACATTCGGGAAGAGAATTGGGTAGCAATGAAGGGTGAAAACCAAATTTGGCAAAGAACGGGGTCTGCTTGGTGGCGGAGTGGATGGAGTTGTTGTAGGCGAATTCGGCCAAAGGAAGCAGGGAAATCCAGTTATCTTGTGTAAAAGAGGAGAAGCAGCGCAGGTACTGCTCCAGAGTTTGGTTAGTCCTTTCAGTCTGTCCATTGGTCTGGGGGTGATAGGCGGAAGAGAATGACAGTTCTATATCCAAGGCCTTACAGAGGGACCTCCAGAAGCGTGAGGTGAACTGTACCCCTCGATCTGAAACAATGTTGGCTGGTACCCCGTGGAGTCTGACGATTTCCTTGATAAATGCCTGTGCTGTTTCAGGGGCAGAGGGAGTGCCTTTCATAGGAATAAAGTGTGCCATTTTGGACAGACGATCGACTATCACAAAGATAGTGGTATGATCTTCTGCTGGAGGTAACTCGACAATGAAGTCTATGGATAACATCCTCCATGGTCTGTCTGGAACAGGCAAAGGTCTTAATAAGCCCCAGGCCTTGGTTCTATGAGTCTTGTTCCTGATGCAGGTAGTGCAGGACTCCACAAATTCTTTACAATCTTCCCGTAATTGAGGCCACCAAAAGGTACGCTGTACCAAGTCGGTGGTCTTCGCTATGCCAAAGTGCCCGGCTAATGCATGGTCGTGGCAGAGTTCCAGGACATATACTCGTAGATCCTCTGGGATATAGATCTTGTCCTTATGCCAGAGCAACCCGTCCTTAACCTGCAGTTCCAATTCAGGAGAGGGCAACTGCCCTGCGGAGGCTTGTTTAAGTCTGGAGAGCAAGTTTTCCTGAAGCAAGAGGAAATTCCAAGGGGCAAGGATGGTATCCGGAAGAGAAACTTCTTTGGGTTTGTGAAACATCCGAGACAAGGCGTCAGGCTTAGTGTTCTTGGAGCCTGGACGATACGTGACATGGAACGAAAACCTGGAGAAAAAGAGCGCCCATCTGGCTTGTCGTGGTTTCAGTCTCTTTGCGGATCTCAGATATTCCAGGTTCTTATGGTCAGTAAATATCAGAATTGGATGGGCAGCTCCCTCCAGCAGATAGCGCCATTCTTCTAGCGCAGACTTAATCGCCAGCAACTCCCGATCCCCCACATCGTAGTTCCTCTCTGCTGTTGACAACTTGCGTGAGAAGAAGGCCACTGGGTGAAGCAGGGCCTTGGTTCCTTGTCTCTGGGACAATATTGCCCCTACAGCGATTTCGGATGCGTCTACCTCGAGGACGAATGGTAAAGAGGAATCCGGATGCTTCAAGACGGAAGCAGAGGTAAAAAGTCCCTTAAGGGCCTCAAAGGCCTTTTGGGCCTCGGAGGACCAATGGAAGCGGTTCCCCTGTTGGGTTAATTGAGAGATTGGTGCAATGATGGCCGAGAATCCTCTGATGAACTTGCGGTAAAAATTGGCAAAACCGACAAAACGTTGGATTCCCTTCTTGTCTGTAGGGACTGGCCAGTCTAGGATTGCAGCAATCTTCTGGGGGTCCATTTCGATGCCCTCACTGGAGATGATTAATCCCAAGAATGGTATACTTCCATGCTCGAACGCACATTTTTCGGCTTTCGCATATAGGCCATGTTGTCGAAGCCGGGTTAACACACTCTTGACATGCCTGCGATGGGATTCGAGGGAGGAAGAGAAAATTAATATGTCGTCTAGATAGACGATAACAAATAAGTCCAGAAAGTCCCGAAGGGCATCATTAATGAAGTATTGAAACGTGGCGGGGGCATTGCACAACCTGAAAGGCATCACCAAATACTCGAAGTGCCCAAATCGAGTACGGAAAGCAGTCTTCCACTCATCTCCGTCCCTGATGCGGACCAAATTATAGGCTCCACGGAGATCAAGCTTGGTGAAGACATTGGCAGCCCCCAGTCTCTGGAATAACTCTGGCATCAAAGGAAGGGGATAACGGTTCTTCACCGTAATTTTATTTAATTCGCGGTAATCCACGCAAGGACGAAGGGTATGGTCCTTTTTCTCGACGAAAAAGATGCCCGCGCCTGCTGGAGACGTGGATGGGCGAATAAACCCCTTCTTCAGGTTCTCGTCAACGTATTCCCTTAGTGCCCCCTGCTCAACCTCTGTCAATGGAAAAATCCTTCCAAATGGGATTTCAGCCCCAGGTAATAGTTCAATGGGGCAGTCGTAGGCTCGATGGGGTGGTAGAATCTCCGCCCGTTGTTTACTGAATACATCCAGGTACTCATGATAGACTTCTGGAATAGACTGACGTAATTCAGCTTCTGAATCCAGGCAGAGCAGGTTAGACGGCCCATGAGGGGCGTGAGAGCCACAGAACTGCTGGCAGTAAGGTGACGAAAAGGTGACTTCCCCTGTGGCCCAATTGATGGCAGGGTTGTGAGCTTGCAGCCAGGGCATACCGAGGATCACAGGGAATAATGGAGAAGAGATGATGTCCATACGTAACAGTTCGTGGTGGGAACTGGAAATGACAGCAGGAATAGGAGCAGTCTCTAGAACTACAGGGCCGGATTTAATAGCAGACCCATCAGCCAGGTGAACAGAGAGTCCATGGGTCTTGGGAAGGAGAGGAATCCGATGTTTAGCAGCGAATGAAGAGTCCATGAAACAACTGCAGGCCCCAGAATCAATAATGGCGGGGGTTGGTAGGGTCTTTCCTGAAAGCTGCAATGAGACTGAAAGGGCCAGATGAGATGCGGTCTTGGCTATAGGACCCGTGTATTCAGGAATCATAGAGAGACATTTACGGAGCTTCAGAGGGCAGTTCCTAACGTAATGTCCAGGCTCTCCGCAATACAGACACAGATTGTTCATCCGACGACGTTGTCGCTCCTCCGGGGTAAGGGAAGGACGAAGAACCCCAAGCTGCATGGGCTCAGGTGCGTTGGGTGCGGAAGCTGGTGATGCAGAGGGTACTGGGTGCAGATGACTTGGAGCCCTTGGGAGCATCCAGGTTGGGTGAGAGAACCCTGTAGCTCTCTCAGCTCTTTGTTCTCTTAGGCGTCGATCGATCTGTATGGTTAAATCGATCAATGCATTCAAGGTCTGTGGCACCCCAACTCTAGCCAGCTCATCTTTCAGAGAATCAGAGAGTCCCATGCGGAACTGGTGACGGAGAGCGGCATCGTTCCAGTCCGTATCTGCGCTCCACCGCCTAAACTCGGCCACGTAGTCCTCTGCTGCCCTGCGTCCCTGCTGAAGGGTACGCAAGGCCGCTTCTGCAGTTGCTGAAAGCTGGGGATCCTTGTATAGCTGAGCCATAGCGTCAAAGAAGGAGGGAAGGTTGGTCAGAACTATGTCCTTTCGTTCCAGGAGATGGTGGGCCCAGGCTTGGGGGTCCCCGGTAAGCAGGGAAACCACAAAGCCCACTTTAGTGATTTCCAGAGTGAAGGTTCGTGGCTGGAGGGTGAAGTATAGTTCGCAGGAGTTGCGAAAAGCCCTAAAGCTACTTCGATTTCCGGAAAATCTTTCGGGTGCAGGGACCCTAGGTTCTGGAGGAAGCATTACTATTGTTTGGGTTGGTTCAGTCCCAGCGTAAGAGGTGGAAGCATGGGGAAGTCCTTCGGTTCCGGTAGGGTTGGGAAGAACCAGTAACCGTTCTTCCAGCCGGGTGTAGTTTTGTTGAAGGTCCTTGACTGCTTCGGTTAGATCTGCCAGATGCTGACACAGATCTTCCATAGGGGAGGCTCCCTGCTCAGGCTCAGGCATGGCTGTCTGCTACTGTCACGTACCTGATGGTAGTGAGCCCAAATTGCAGGGGACGGCCTCCCTTACGGCCCCCACTCCCGGCCCCCTGGTAAGGTGACAGTTGGCACAGGACTAAGGAGTGGCACGGGTGCCTGGCAGGATCAACTGTGGTGAGGTGGTGATTCAAACACCCGGAAGCTTCCTTGCAGAATACCGGAACTGGAACGGCTAGCAGGCTGGATCGGAAGTAGCACAGCAGACTGGATCGGTCTCGCAGACTGGATCGGAAGAAGCACAGCAGACAGGATCAGCTAGCAGGCAGGTTCAGCTTAGCAGGCTGGATCTGGGACAGCTCAGCAGACTGGATCGGTCTCGCAGACTGGATCGGAAGAAGCACAGCAGACAGGATCAGCTAGCAGGCAGGTTCAGCTTAGCAGGCTGGATCTGAGACAGCTCAGCAGACTGGATCGGTTAAGCAAACTGGATCGGAACCAGGAACAGGGTAGTAAACAGGCCGGGTCAGATATCAGGTGGGCAGCAGAAGTACAGGGTGCAGGCAAAGGGTAGTCACAACAAGCCGGGGTCGGGTGCAGGCAGATAACAGGTTGGTCAAGGTAAGCCGGGTCTTTTAGCACAGGTATGGTCTCTGATCAGGGTTTAGCACACAACGCTGTAGAGCAGACAGCAGGGACTGTCTGTAACTGACAGGTTTAAATAGTCTCTCTGGCGCCACCCGCTGGACGCACGCGCGAACGGAGACCAGGAAGTCCGGGACGCCTGTTTCTGGCAGGATCTCCATGACAACCGCCAACCCCCGGCAATCTACTCAACCCACTCTGGCACAGCTAGTCTAGGGATGGTTCTCTTATCACAATCTAACACTTTATGTACATAATCTATTTGTATTGCAAGGGTAACCTCTTTGCATAAAGACAACACATTGATAGCAACAGATAAATTATAACGTTTCTTTACTTTGGGTAAAAGGCATAAGGTTAACACATAACACATATATGTCTGCAGAGCCCTGCAGCAGAAAATATAACGCAGGCGGTTACCCGCCAAGTACAACTATCTCTAACTATGCGCCCTTATGGCGCAGCAACCAAAGTTCTAACTACAGATCAGGCCTGACCCAGATCTAAACTGCACTGCAGCAAATCCGCACAGGAAGACCTGTTGATTGCAGCGCGGTGTCCAAAGAGGCCGACCTCAGCCTCGCCCTCTTCTTATATAGCCCCTCCCATGAGTCTCTGCGGTGGCTAAATGCACCCTGGGCATTGAACGGGGTTCTGGGTAACGTAGTCCAGGGACCTTAAAGGAGACCCCGCTACATTAGGATAGCACAGTAGAAGAAAAAAATATAGAAATTGGTTATTTCACACACCTCCAGATATGTATAACACACTGCAAAATATTTTTTGTGGCCCTTAATGGGGCTTTTTGCAAGACCACAACACACCCACAGTATGTAACCGCTGTATCGCACAGCTACAGAACTGCAGAAAATGCTATTCAAAAAAAATGTTGTTTTTTTAGGATAGCACAGTAGAAGAAAAATATATAGAAATTGGTTATTTCACACACCTCCAGATATGCATAAAACACTGCAAAATATTTTTTTTGCCCTAAATGGGTCTTTTTGCAAGAGTACATTAAAGTGCAAATTTTTTATTTATTTGCCCTAAATGGGTCTTTTTGCACGAGCAAAATAAAATGCTAATTTTTTTTGTTGCCCTAAATGGGTCTTTTTGCAGGAGCACAATAAAGTGCCTTTTTTTTTGCCCTAAATGGGTCTTTTTGCTAGAGTATGGAAATGGTGTATCTCGCAACGTAACATATGCAGTGCTGGTGCACTGAGATTGCAGATAAAAGTTCGATTTTCTCTGACACTGGGCTCATTGCAGTGTAAAAAGACTGTGCACTGCAAAACAAACAGGTAAACCTATGCAGATCGCTGAGTTATTAGATCTCTGAATCTGGACTCCTATATAAATCTCTCTCCCTGAAAGCACCATCAGGAGCCTTCCCCTACACTGTCTCTCTATCTTTTCTCTCAGATGGCAGAATCAGGACTTATGCCGCGTATACACGATCGTGATTCACGGCGGTTAAAAAAACGCAGTGAATCATGACATGAAAAACGAGGGAACGGCTTGTTCCCCCACACACGGTCGTTTTTCTCGTCATTTTTTCTCTTGTCGAGAAAAACGACCGTGTGTAGGCTCCGTGGCAGTGCTTTCCTATGGGAAAACTGCCGCGGAAAAAAATGACGGGAAAAACTACGAGAAAAATTAGAGCATGTTCTAATTTTTCTCGTCGTTTTTAATGCCGTTTTTCACGTCGGGAAAAATGACAAAAAGACCACACACGGTCGTTTTTCTTGTTGAAAAAAAAAATGTAATTTTTCACGACGTGAAAAATGATCGTGTGTACGCGGCATAACTCATGTATTTCAATCTCTCCCTAATAAGCAACAGCAGCCAGGAACCTCTCCCTATTCTGTCTAGCAGAGTGATGTGCTGTGCTGTGTGCCTCTAGCTTATATAGAAGCTGGGTCACATGCTGCACTGAGCTGGGTCACATGCTGCACTGGCCAATCACAGCCATGCCATTAGTAGGCATGGCTATGATGGCTTCTAAGGGCACACCAGCTAAACAAAAGGTGATTGGCTGGCCCCTGAAGCTTTTCTAAATGCGCCATTACATCCCCGAACACCGAACCCTAACCCGAATTTAAACGCAATTGTTCGGGTTTGGGATCGGGTTCGGAAAACGCTAAAGTTCGGTACGAACCCGAACTTTACAGTTCGGGTTCGCTCAACCCTAGTTGTAACATGAAAAAATTTGAAAAATGTCAAGGGGTATGAATATTTTTTCAAGGCACTGTAGGCTAAACTATATGAGTAATTTTATCTTCGTCTGTTTATGACGAGGGCAACGTTGGGCGTACGTGCAGACTGTTGATTATCTCTATTCTGTTCATGTGGTATATTTCATATAAAACAGACCTTCAGTCCCAAAAAGGGAGTTTTTCCCCCTCCCTGCAACCCCCCATCCTCCGCAATATTAAATGGCCTTTTTTTGCTTTACATTTTGTTTATTTTTTTATTGCAGCGCGTCCCCTCTGCAATTCTTGTCTAGATGAGAATGATTTATACCTCCTCCTGCAGTTTCCTGGGATGTTAACGTCACATATACCAAAAGGTTGCACAAGTAGGGATTCAGAGAGGATGGTGTCGTGCATTATCAGGAACTGGCTGTCTGAAGCAGGAAGGTATAGGTACCTGACAAAAGAAAACATGGTGATGCAGGACCCATGCTGTGGCACCTTAACGCCAGATCAAAGCAGTGAAAGTGTGGATCCACTGGACAGATGAGTATCTGAATTGAGAATAAAGCAGCATACCAGGCAAGAGGGGAGGAAAAAAAAAAATGAGCTGGGGGTAGGACATTTGGTTGTAGATTCTGTATAGTTATATCACCCAGATTCTGTATAATGATATCAACCAGTATTGCAGTCATGAAGGATTATATATAATAACATTGTTCACTGACAAGTTACATTATGTAAAGTGACATTAGTCACTACGACAGAACATATACAGTGAAATAAGTATGACATTCAGCAGGGGATTCTGTATGATGACATTAATGATCATCTGAGAGGGTGAGGAGATGAATTCAAGTGAATTGAAGAGCAGAGCACAGTGTGGACAATGAAATAGGGAGCGCAGGCAGTGTAATAAGAAAGTGTAAGCAGTATGTATGGAGAGAGCTGCCAGAGATGGTGAGAGCAAAGTTGTGATAGATCTACAGTAGTGCTATAAACTGAGTAGGATCTACAGCTGGTCAGAAACGTTCCAATTCTATAATATCTTAGAAATCTTGAAAACCTGATAATACCCTAACAATCAATAAGACAGGAACGTATACTACAGTGTAGTTGACTGATCTATAGGAGGTTAAACATTCAGATTGTAATATGTGTAGCACTACCCCCGTAGGAGCTGCTGGTTTGTTTTGGGTTTGCACGTTACCTCTTTAGCTTCGTTGTCAGGGTAGGAAAGTCCGTAGTAAATGTAATATCCACACAAAGTTAAAACCTTCAACAGTAGGCTTTATTCTTTTCTTCTACAGTATAACTTGAGAGAAAGTAGAAGGTAGAAGAAGAGTAGGGGAAGGTTCAGGCACGCGGTACAGAATACACAAAGTTAGTTCAAGGTACTCATCAATCATTCACCACTCTCTACTTGTAGAGTTGGTATTGCTCACCCAGATAGTCCCCTCTCACATGGCCTAGCAGCCGGGATGATGCACGAACCAGTAAAAAGACAGCCTCTGCCACAGACTGCTTAAGATGAAGTCGGTCTCTGCCACAGACCTTTCTTTAGTGTTAGAGAATTGGATAGTCCAGGAATCTTCTGCCACAGGATCAAAAGTCCCAAACTTCCAGCCGTGCAGCAAAAGAGCCTTTAAGCCGATCCGGCGAGCTGCAGGGCTTTTGGTAGATTGGATCCCTCCTCAACAAGGTCACCAGGCCTCACCTGAGACATCAGCGCTTTGCCGGTCTCCTCCAGGGCAGGTCCTCCCCCGGTTCCCTTTATCAAGACAGCTTGCTCCCTTTTGGAGAGACAGCTTGGGATCCCCTCTTGGGATGTAGGCCCCAGCCAGAATAGCCGGGCCTACTCGATAACGATGCAGCCTCGGGCCAACGTGGCCCCGAGACCAGAATCACACACAACGCCACCTACAGGCAAAAAAAAAAGGAAATGCTATCAGGCAGCACCACAGCCAGAACAGAGGCAAATTTATGTACAAATCGACAGTCTGAGCCCAACTATTGGCTCAGACACCCTTAAATTTTAAATAGCGTCCCAACCATTGGGGTAGGGCGCTACATATGTATGAGCGTTAGAAGTAGTGTCAGTACATGACGGTACATACAGTATGTACAGAAGCTAGAACATGGGCAGACACCTTTTAGACAAACTGGGGGGCCTGGTTAGAAATACCCTAACTTCATGACAGCAGTATTTCATATGAAAAATGGATGCGGTTTCATAAGTAAAGAAAGTCTTTGTTATTGCCGACCTCCATTTCTATAGGTGTTATTGATATTTCGTTGTACAATGTACTGTATAACTTGGCGAAAAGACACCCAGGTCTCGTTACAGTTCACTGTCCTGAGAGCTATGATACCTTTTGTATGCCTGCTTTGAAAGTGAGCTTTTACTTAGGTCCCTGTGTAATTGTTACTTACTCTGTGACATAGCTCCTCCAGACAAGTGCATTGACTTTACTATGAGACAACCACAAGGTAGGTTGGGAGGATGATTTCTGTGAAAAAAAATTGGTATGTAGGAAATGTTACAGGTACCAAGGTATAATCTTGCACATAGGGCCCCTTTGCCAGAGAAAAACAAAGTGGCAAAAATTGGGTGTGGTTTTCTGTGGCTTTAGGTAGTGCCTGCTGGTTACATAGTAAAGTAAAGATGCCTGGCGGTTGTGGGGTTAATTGCCTTGTGCGGTCATTTGACTCCCACTTGTTCCTTCCCAACTCCAAAACTTTTTTATACTGACAAAACATGGACAATTTACTGACAGAGTGCATTTTTTACCGACAACATGAAATATGACAGAAACTCCTATTATACACTAAGACCCCTTTCACACTGGGGTGCTTTGCAGGCGCTATAACGCTAAAAATAGCGAATGCAAAGCGCCCTGAAAGAGCAGCTGCTGTCTCTCCAGTGTGAAAGCCCCGAGGACTTTCACAGTGGAGCGGTGCGCTGGCAGGACGGTAAAAAAAAGTCCTGCTAGCAGCATCTTTTGAGCCGTGAAGGAGCGGTGTGTATACCGCTCCTCCACTGCTGCTGCCCATTGAAATCAATGGGCACCGCGGCGATACCGCCGGCAAAGCTCTGCTGCAGCAGCGCTTTGCGTGTGGTTTTAACCCTTTTTGTCCGCTAGCGGGGGTTAAAAGCGCCCCGCTAGCGGCTGAATACCCCCCGCAAATACGACGGTAAAGCGGCGCTTAAAATAGTGGCGCTTTACCGCCGACGCCGCCGACGTCCCAGTGTTAAAGGGGACTAAGATAATTGATATTTAAAAAAATAAAAACAATATATAAAAATTAGCAATGCCCATAACAAGTATTCCACTTGACTTTACAATAAAAAAGTCACAACAGTGTGCTAAAATGAACATGGCTAGTAGTATGAAATACTCAAGAACCCTAGGACTAAGCAGAAAACAAGTCCAACAGTGGCAACTGGCAAATCGTGGTCATGGTCTGGTTGTGCCTAACAGTTAGAATGGATAAATAGAACCTGAGCCTAGTCCCTGTGTACACTCTACACATATGTCACAGTCCTTGTACCCACAAAATACTTCTAATTACTGTACCACAACTGACAGTCCCACACACACACACACACACATAAACCTCAGGACAAAGGATCATTTTAAAATATTAAAACTTTTCTGCACACAATTTTTTTTATAATTTTGCCTGACTGAGCCTACCTTAACCACTTACCTACAGGGCACTTTAACCCCCTTCCTGCCCAGGCCATTTTTCAGCTTTCAGCGCTGTCGCACTTTGAATGACAATTGCGCGGTCATGCTACACTTCTTTGCGATGGGACCACAAGGACATTAGTTTGTGGATGTGACTTTTGACCTTGGCGTGGGCCCCTAATCAGCTTTTTCCAAGGGGAGGACGGTGGCACATCTACCCACGGACAACCGGCCGCAAAGAAGAGGGGTGTCAGCTGACAGTATAATGAGGGCTCCTGCAAGTTTGGGGGGGCTTGCTGTTACAAGCACGAGTGCTCCGACTGTGAAGGCATCCCTTGTCCCGCTGCTTCAAGCAGGGGAAGGGCCGTGCCGGTGAGTCTGTTAACAAAAGTGATGACGCCAGTGAGGGTGGAAAGGATGCGGCCTTTCCTCGATAGAAATTTAGAGCGGGAGGCTGCTCGGTTGTTAGGGGTGGGTTTCTCCAAAGGCTTTTGCATTCCTTGTTCCCTGGCCTCTGTTCCACAAGTGTCCCGGAACTTGCGTTCAGCCTTGCAACATCCTGCAGTGGTTTCTGAGAAATTACGGAAGGAAGTTGAGTTGGGCCACATGGGCGGCCCTTTCCCTCGCAGCCTTTAGCGGATTTGGTGATCTCGCCCCTGGGGGTCGTGCCTAAGAAGGAGCCTAATAAGTTTTGTTTTATTCATCACCTTTCCTTCCCAAAGGGTGGGTCGGTCAATGATGTGATTGACTCAGGAGGAGTGTACGGTATCTTACACTTCCTTTGATGCAGCTGTTTTCTTGGTCCGACATTATGGGCAAGGGGCTCTCATGGCCAAATCTGATATTGAATCTCCATTTAGACTGCTTCCCGTTCTTCCGGATATTTTTCGCTTTCTGGGTAGTCATTGGCAAAAGGAGTACTATGTGGATCGATGCCTTCCGATGGGCTGTTCTATTTCTTGTGCATTGTTTGAGACGTTCAGCTCCTTTCTAGGAGTGGATAGTTCGGGATGTCTCAGGGGTGAATTCCATCATCCATTACTTGGATGACTTCCTTTGTGTGGGCCCATCTTCCTCTAAGATATGTGCAGTACTCCTTACCACGTTGGAGCACATCGCTGATCGTTTTGGTATCCCATCGTCTTTAGTTTCCTGGGCATTGTGTTGGACTCCTGCACCATGGAGTGTCGTCTGCCGCAAGACAAGCTGGTGGCCCTTGAGGCTGAGATTCCTGGGATCCTGGGATTGCGCAAGGTTCAACTTCAGAAACTGCAGTCGTTGGGTAAGTTGAATTTTGTGTCGCATCCTGCCTATGGGCAGAGTATTTTGTCTACGGCTGTTGGCAAGTACGGCCGAGGTCAAATCACCCACTCATTTCATGCACCTTAACAAGGAGCATTGGGATGACTTGCGAGTGTGGCACTCTTTCTTGGAATCCTTTAACGGGCTGGCATTGTGGATGTCCGGGCCGGTGAGTAATTTTGACCTGGAACTTTACACTGATGCGGCCGGTTCGACTGGTTATGGGGCCTTTTTTCAAGGCCGCTGGAGTGCCGGGCCTTTCCTGGATTCGTGGAAAGAGGCGGGTTTTCTCCAAAATTTGGTGCTCCTGGAATTTGTTTCCGGTGGTGCTGGCCATGGAGGTGTGGGGAGAGTCTTTCAGGGACCTGAAATGCATTTTCACAGTGACAATCTTGGGGTGGCACAGGTTATCAACCATGTCACAGCCTCGTCGCCACCTGTGCTCTGACTTCTTCAGCACCTAGTGTTACGTTGTCTACAGTTAAATGTTTTTCTTTAAAGAAATTTGAAAAGAAAATACGTTTTTCTTTATGCTGTTCACTAGGCATGAGCTCGGTGTTCGAGTCGAACATACGTTCGACTCGAACATCGGCTGTTCGCCCGTTCGACGATCGAACGATTTGGGCCATTCCTGCCAAATTCGAGTGACGCGAACGGCCCACAATACACTGCACCATCGCAGTGCAATCCCGGCGCTGTGATTGGCCAAGCATGCACTGTGACCCCGCATGCTTGGCCAATCACAGCGCCGGCAGCTAGGAGAGCCATAATTAGCCACAGGCAGGTTGCCTGTGGCCAATTATAGCTCAGGGGGTTTAGCACACGCCCCACACTATAAAAGGCCGCCAGCGCGGCGGCCTTGTGTAGTGTGTTCCGGCGCAGGGAAAGAGAAGGATAGGCAGGGACAGTGTCATTGTGCTATTCTTTGCTAAACCTTGTGTGTAGGGAGAGAGAAGGATAGGCAGGGAGAGTGTCAGCAATATTCCTTGCTAAACCTTGTGTGCAGGGAGAGAGAAGGATAGGCAGGGAGTGTCAGTGTCATATTCTTTGCTAAACCTTGTGTGCAGGGAGAGAGGACAGGCAAGGAGAGTGTCAGTGTCATATTCTTTGCTAAACCTTGTGTGCAGGGAGAGAGAAGGATAGGCAGGGAGAGTGTCAGTGTCATTGTTGCTAAGCCTCCTGCACATTATACACCTGAAGCTAGCCCGTATTGCTGTGTTTTCCTGGTGTGTTACACTAACAGGCATTTGCAGCACTTACAGCGGGCATAGTGTGCTTCCTGCTAAATATACACCTGAAGCTAGCCCTTATTGCTGTGTTTTCCTGGTGTGTTACACTAACAGGCATTTGCAGCACTTACAGCGAGCGTAGTGTTCCTCCAGCACATTATACACCTGAAGCTAGCTCGTATTGCTGTGTTTTCCTGGTGTGTTACACTAACAGGCATTTGCAGCACTTACAGCGGGCGTAGTGTGCTTCCTGCTAAATATACACCTGAAGCTAGCCCTTATTACTGTGTTTTCCTGGTGTGTTACACTAACAGGCATTTGCAGCACTTACAGCGGGCGTAGTGTGCCTCCTGCACATTATACACCTGAAGCTAGCCCTTATTGCGCGAGCTTTTTTTCTTTTGTGTTACACTAACAGCCGTTTGCAGCACTTACAGCGGGCGTAGTGTGCTTCCTGCAAAATAAACACCTGAAGCTAGCCCTTATTGCTGGTTTTCCCATCTCCCTGCAGGCCATTAGAATGTCTGGAAGGCAAACAAGGAGAGGCAGACAGTCAGGAGCCAATAAAAGAGGGCAAGCAGGCTCTGTGTCTAGAGACAACAGTGCTGGTCGTGGACGCGGTGCATCATCATCAGCACGTGGCCATGGGACACGCTTGTCCTTCTTTTCGGCAGCTGGACGTGTTGAGCCGAATCATGCCGAAGACTTGGTAGAGTGGATGACCAAACCCTCCTCATCCTCTCTCACCCAGGCTCAGGGTACTGGCAAAGGAGATGCCAAAGCGTCCTCTTCCCTGGTATCAATGTCATCATCAGTCACTCCTTCCCTAGACCCACCATGTCCTCCTGAGGAGTCCCCCGAACTGTTTGAGCACAGTGTTGGGTACATGCTCCAGGAGGATGCCCAGCGTTTCGAAGGGTCTGATGATGATACCCAGCTAGAGGAAGGCAGTAGTGTGAGAGCAGAGAGAGGGGATGCTCAAGAAGGACACCAATCTGGCAGTCATGTTCCAGCAGCTGCAGCATACTGCCAGATTGGCTCCAGTGATGAGGAGGGAGGGGATGATGAGGTCACTGACTCCACGTGAGTGCCTAATAGGAGAGAGGAGGAGGTGGAGGAGGATGAGGAGGAGGCACATCTCCAACGAGGTAGGATGCCCTCCGGGGGCCAGCGTAAGGGCAGTACACCGACTGAATCACACCGCAGAGCTCCGCCTGTGCAGGGCGCTGCCTCTGCCCGTTATTCAAAAAGTTCTTTGGTGTGGGCCTTTTTTGAGTCGAGTGCATCAGATCGCACAGCTGCTGTTTGCAACATATGTCTCAAGCGTATATCGCGTGGCCAAAACATCAGCCGCTTGGCTAAACCTTGTATGCAGGGAGAGTGGATAGGCAGGGAGAGTGTCAGAGTCATATTCTTTGCTAAACCTTGTGTGCAGGGAGAGAGAAGGATAGGCAGGGAGAGTGTCAGTGTCATATTCTTTGCTAAACCTTGTGTGCAGGGAGAGAGAAGGATAGGCAGGGGACAGTGTCAGTGTCATTGTTGCTAAGCCTCCTGCACAGTATACACCTGAAGCTAGCCCTTATTGCTGTGTTTTCCTGGTGTGTTACACTAACAGGCATTTGCAGCACTTACAGCGGGCGTAGTGTGCCTCCAGCACATTATACACCTGAAGCTAGCCCGTATTGCTGTGTTTTCCTGGTGTGTTACACTAACAGGCATTTGCAGCACTTACAGCGGGCGTAGTGTGCTTCCTGCTAAATATACACCTGAAGGTAGCCCTTATTGCTGTGTTTTCCTGGTGTGTTACACTAACAGGCATTTGCAGCACTTACAGCGGGCGTAGTGTGCCTCTTGCACATTATACACCTGAAGCTAGCCCTTATTGCTCAAGCTTTTTTTCTTTTGTGTTACACTAACAGGCATTTGCAGCACTTACAGCGGGCATAGTGTGCTTCCTGCAAAATAAACACCTGAAGCTAGCCCTTATTGCTGTTTTTTCCTGTTGTGTAACACAGGAAGTCATCTGCAGCACTTACAGCAGGCGTTGTGTGCTTCCTGCAAAATATACACCTGAAGCTACCCCTTATTGCTGGTTTTCCCATCTCCCTGCAGGCCATTAGAATGTCTGGAAGGCAAACAAGGAGAGGCAGACAGTCAGGAGCCAATAAAAGAGGGCAAGCAGGCTTTGTGTCTAGAGGCAACAGTGCTGGTCGTGGACGCGGTGCATCGTTATCAGCACGTGGCCATGGGACACGCTTGTCCTTCTTTTCGGCAGCTGGACGTGTATAGCCGCATCATGCCGAAGACTTGGTAGAGTGGATGACCAAGTCCTCCTCATCCTCCTCATCCTCTCTCACCCAGGCTCAGGGTACTGGCAAACCAGCTGCCAAAGCGTCCTCTTCCCTGGTATCAATGTCATCATCAGTCACTCCTTCCCTAGACCCACCATGTCCTCCTGAGGAGTCCCCCGAACTGTTTGAGCACAGTGTTGGGTACATGCTCCAGGAGGATGCCCAGCGTTTCGAAGGGTCTGATGATGATACCCAGCTAGAGGAAGGCAGTAGCGTGAGAGCAGAGAGAGGGGATGCTCAAGAAGGACACCAATCTGGCAGTCATGTTCCAGCAGCTGCAGCATACTGCCAGATTGGCTCCAGTGATGAGGAGGGAGGGGATGATGAGGTCACTGACTCCACGTGGGTGCCTAATAGGAGAGAGTAGGAGGTGGAGGATGAGGAGGAGGCACATCTCCAACGAGGCAGGATGCCCTCCGGGGGCCAGCGTAAGGGCAGTACACCGACTGAATCACACCGCAGAGCTCCGCCTGTGCAGGGTGCAGCCTCTGCCCGTTATTCAAAAAGTTCTTTGGTGTGGGCCTTTTTTGAGTCGAGTGCATCAGATCGCACAGCTGCTGTTTGCAACATATGTCTCAAGCGTATATCGCGTGGCCAAAACATCAGCCGCTTGGGCACCACATGCTTGACCAGACATATGTTGACCTGCCATGCAGCTCGTTGGCAAGCCTACCTTAAAGACCCACACCAAAGAACAAAGCAGACCTCTCCTTGCACCGCATCAGCTGGGATCTCCAACCCCACTATACCTTCAGTCCTCTCTGAAACCTGCACTGAGAGGAATGAAGGTGTAGAATTAGGTGTGTCACAGCCAAGTACTTGCGGGCACTCTGCTAGCAGTACACCGACGTCCGATTCTAGCAGGCAAATTTCCCTGCCCCAGCTGCTGGACCGTCGAAAGAAGTTCACTCCCAGCCATCCACATGCCCAGCGGTTGAATGCTAGCTTGGCTAAATTGCTAGCGCTTCAACTGCTGCCTTTTCAGTTGGTAGACTTGGCCCGCTTCCGTGAGTTTATGCAATGTGCAGTTCCTCAGTGGCAGGTTCCCAAACGCCACTTTTTCTCACGGAAGGCGATTCCGGCTCTCTACCGGTATGTGGAAGGCAATGTCCATGCCTCGCTGGACAGGGCGGTCAGCGGTAAGGTGCATATTACCGCTGACTCATGGTCCAGCAGGCATGGATAGGGACGTTACCTTTCTTTCACGGCCCATTGGGTCACTCTTTTGGCAGCTGGGAAGGATGCAGGACAAGGTGCAGTAGTGTTGGAGGTTGTTCCGCCGCCACGCCTCCAAAATGCTTCTACTGGTTGTGACACACCTCTCTCCTCCACCCCCTCCTCTTCTTCTTCCTCCATGGCCTCTTCCTGTGCTTTGTCCTCGGAACCAGCGGTGCTCCGTAGGCGTTCAAGGGGCTACGCAAGTACGCAGGCAAAAAGATGCCATGCCGTGCTTGCGCTGGTGTGTTTGGGGGGACAGGAGCCACACTGGGGCAGAGGTTCTGTCTGCTCTGCAGGGGCAGGCCGAGAGGTGGTTGACGCCACACCAGCTTAAGCCAGGAATGGTGGTTTGCGACAATGGCACCAACCTCCTCTCCGCCCTCCGACAGGGACAACTGACCCATGTGCCCTGTGTGGCTCACGTCCTTAACCTGGTGGTGCAGCGGTTCTTGGGCAGGCACTTGGGCTTACAGGATGTCCTGAGGCAGGCCAGGAAAGTCTGTGTGCATTTCCGCAGATCTTATAATGCCAGTGCTCGCCTGGCTGAGCTGCAAAAGGAGTTGAACATGCCCAAGAACCGCCTTATATGTGACATGCCCACCAGGTGGAACTCAACGTTGGCCATGCTGCAGCGGCTGCACACGCAGCAGAGGGCCATCAATGAGTACCTGTGCGACTATGGCACCAGGACAGGGTCAGGGGAGCTCGGGTTTTTTTCACCACGCCAGTGGGGCATGATCAGGGATGCATGCACTGTCCTGGCACCATTTGAGGAGGCCACGAGGATGGTGCGCAGTGACAGTGCATGCATCAGTGACACTGTAACTCTTGTCCACCTGTTGGAGCACACGCTGCGTGAAATAATGGACAGGGCACTTGAAGCAGAACAGAGGCAGGAAGAGGAGGACTTCCTTGCCTCTCAAGGCCCCCTTTACCCAGACAGTGTTCCTTCTGTCCCACCCATCGCACAGGAAGAGGAGGAGGAGGAGGAGGATTGTGTCAGCATGGAGGTGGAGCCTGGCACTCAGCAGCATCAACAGCAGCAGTCTTTTAGGGATGATTTACAGTCCCAAGAAACCCGTGGACTTGTACGTGGCTGGGAGGAGGTGGCTGCGTATCATGTCATCCTTAGTGACCCAGAGGACTCCGGACCTAATGCCTCAGCTAACCTACGCTGCATGGCCTCCCTGATCCTGCAAAGTCTGCTGAAGGATCCTCGTATTCTTCGGATCCAGGAGAGGGACCATTACTGGCTGGCCACTCTCCTTGATCCACGGTACAAGGCTAAGGTTGCGGACCTTATCTTACCGTCGCAGAGGGAGCAGAGGATGAGACAACTCCGGGAGGCCTTGCAGAAAGGTCTGTGCAACGCGTTCCCAGAGACTGGGAGGTTACAAACTCCTGGTCTTGGACAACGAGTTGCTGAGGCTTCGGTCAGTCAAAGAAGGAGCGGTGGGGAAGGTGGTCGTCTGACCGATGCGTTCAGACAATTCTTTAGTCCGCAGCCCCAAGGTATGATCGGTTCCAGCAACCATCGCCAGCGTCTGATATACATGGTGCAGGAATGCCTAGGGGCAAGGTCAGATTTGGACACCATTCCCACCGAAAATCCTCTGGCTTACTGGGTCTTAAGGATGGATCACTGGCCAGAGCTTGCACAGTATGCAATTGAGCTACTGGCCTGTCCTGCATCCAGCGTTCTTTCGGAACGCACATTCAGTGCTGCTGGAGGATTTGTCACGGATCACAGGGTGCGCCTGTCCACCGATTCGGTTGATCGACTGACCTTCATAAAGATGAACCAGTCTTGGATCACCACCAGCTACCAAGCACCTGAAGCTGATATAACAGAATAATTTATTTTTAAATGTCACATCCCTTCAAGACTGATGCTGATGCTGACTGAGTGACTGTCCTGTTATGTTGACTGACTATCCTCCTCCTCCTCAATGATCCGATTCATGATGATATCTTGGAAAAACATTTTTGTTTCTGGGTGCCGCCACCAGTGGCTAAGGCCCAATTTTTCAGCCCCTGTTTAACAGGGACATGTAATTACAATTTTTGATGCAATGCTTTGCAGCAGGGCTCATTCCTGCACTCCAACTAGAGTATCCGGGAGAGGTTGCAGTGTCGTGGCACCAGCACCAGTTCCTAAGGCCCAATTTTTCTGCCCCTGTTTAACAGGGACGTGTAATTACAATTTTTGATGCAATACTTTGCAACAGGGCTCATTATTGTGCTCCAAGTACAGTATCTGTGAGGGGTTGCAGTGTTGTGGCACCAGTGGCTAAGGCCCAATTTTTCTGCCCCTGTTTAACAGGGGCGTGTAATTACAATTTTTGATGCAATACTTTGCAACAGGGCTCATTATTGTGCTCCAAGTACAGTATCTGTGAGGGGTTGCAGTGTTGTGGCACCAGTGGCTAAGGCCCAATTTTTCTGCCCCTGTTTAACAGGGGCGTGTAATTACAATTTTTGATGCAATACTTTGCAACAGGGCTCATTACTGTGCTCCAAATACAGTATCTGTGAGGGGTTGCAGTGTGGTGGCACCAGTGGCTAAGGCCCAATTTTTCAGCCCCTGTTCTACAGGGGCATGTAATTTAAAATTCTTGATCTAATAATTCACAGTAGGGCCCATTCCTGCGCCCACCAAGAGTAACTGTGAGGGCTTACAGTGTTGTGACAACACCACCACCACCAACACCACCACCAAAGGCCCAATTTTTCAGCCCCTGTTCAACAGGGGCATTCAATTACAATTCTTGATCTAATAATTCACAGCAGGGCCCATTCATGCACCCACCAAGAGTAACTGTGAGGGCTTACAGTGTTGTGGCACCAGCACCACCATCAAAGGCCCAATTTTTCCTACCACTGTTCAACAATGGCATGTAATTACAATTCCTGATATAATAGTTGACAGCAGGGCGTTCCAGCACCCACCAAGAGTAACTGTGAGTGCTTACAGTGTTGTGTCAACACCAACACCTAAGGGGTCAATTTCTGCAGAGTATATACGGCAGGCCCATACTTTCAAACATCCAACTTACAAACGACTCCTACTTGCAAACGGAAGGAGACAACAGGAAGTGAGAGGAAATCTACCCCTAGGAAGGGAAATTCTCTCCTGTAAGAGTTAATATGGGAAAAAGGTGTCTCCTCTCTACTGATGCTTTATCACCAATCCTTGTTTCAATAAAAACCCCACTTTTCAAAAACAGTTGTCATTGGGACGGAAAGTGAGGTGAAATGTTCTGAACAGGGGCACAGACAGAAAAACAAATGTTACAGGAGTGATAACCCTTCCCTATGTTTTCCAAAAAGCTTCAAAATAGATTTTTGGGCTGGAGATACACTTAAACAATGTATGTGTTCAAAATTACAAACAGATTCTACTTATGAACAAACCTACAGTCCCTGTCTTGTTTGCACCGCCTGTATACTGCTGTTCAGAGTATATAGGGCCTTTTTTATTTTGTGTGCGGGGTTCCCCTTAATATCCATACAAGACCCAAAGGGGCTGGTAATGGGCTGGATTTTCATCCATATTACCGGGACCAGACATGACATTAAAGCCGCAAGCAGTTTTAAATGGCTTTTTTTCCTTTAGAAATGTAATTTTGTGCAGGGACAGTTCTAAACACGGGAAACACATGCCACTTCACAGGCATACTTTAGACACCCCCCAGGTACGATATTTAAAGGAATATTTCATTTTTTTTTTTCACTTTATGCATCATTAAAATGACTGCTCCCGAAAAACGGCCGTTTTTTAAACTTTTTTTGCATTGATACATGTTCCCTGGGGCAGAACCCCGGTCCCCAAACCCTTTTTAGGACAATAACATGCATATTAGCCGTTATAATTAGCACTTTAGATTTCGAACGTTCGGGTCAATTGTATTTAATAGGGTTCTAAAGTTCGCGCAAACTTTCGGTCCGTTCGCAGGTTCTGGTGCGAACCGAACCCGGGGGTGTTTGGCTCATCCCTACTGTTCACCTCCCGAGAGTTGAAAACGGCTTAGCCGACACATTGGGGCTGATTTACGAAACGTTTGCGCCATGAGTATCGGTGCATCAGCGCGCGCAACGGCAGTTTTGGTATTTACGAAACATTAGCGCCGGTAACGCAGCGCTAGTCCCTATTTACTATAGTGTTCTCGGCGCACGGGAGGAGACGCTCAGTGCGCCACTATGGACCTGGCGCACGACATCTTCAAATAAAAATATAAAGAAGCTGGAAGTGCCAATATAATGGGGTTATGTGGGGTGATGTGAGGAAGTTTAGTGACAACTGCCCAAGTAACAAACATGCCCAAAATAGAATGAGAAAGTAACTTTTTCTGAACCAGCGTGCTGCGCTGGCAAGTACGTTTATAACTGCGAGGGATCTTTTTGTTCTCTGCGCGGTCATTTTACTCGTTCAAATGCGCCGGTTCACTGCGCCGGCAAAATCTTAGTAAATGACAAGTTATGTAAATCAATTTGCATAAGTTGAACAGGCGCAGCTCCTAAACTTGCCGTTATATAACAGTCCGACAGCAAAATTACATTTCTAAAGGAAAAAAAAAGGCATTTAAAAGCAATCGCGGCTGTAATGAATTGTCGGCTCCCGTCAATATAGAGAAAAGTCATTGAAAATCTTTGAAAAAAAATAAAAATGCGTAGGGTCCCCCCAAATTCCATTACTAGGCCCTTCAGGTCTGGTATGGATATTAGGAGGAACTCCGTGCCAATTAAAAAAAAAAAAGACGCGCGGGCCCCCCTCAAAATCCGTACCAGGCCCTCGAGGTCTGGTATAGATTTTAAGGGGAACCCCCGCGCCAAACTTAAAAAAAAATGGCATGGAGTCCCCCTGAAAATCCACACTAGACCCTTTATCTGAGCCTGGCAGGCCACAAGAAAAGAGGGGGGGACGATAGAGCGGCCCCCCTCCCTCCTGAACCATACCAGGCCACATGCCCTCAACCTGGGGAGGATGTCCCCATGTTGATGGGGACAAGGGCCTCATCCCCTCAACCCTTGCCGGTGGTTGTGGGGGTCTGCGGGCGGGGGGCTTATCAGAATCTGGAAGCCCCCTTTAACAAAGGGGACCCCCAGATCCCAGCCCCCCCTGTGTGAAATGGTAATGGGGTACAAATGTACCCCTACCATTTCACAAAAAAAGTGTCAAAAATGTTGAAAATTACAATAGCCGGTTTTTGACAATTCCTTTATTAATGTCTTCTCCTTTCTTCCATCTTCTTCCTTCTTCTTCTTCCATCTTCTTCTTTTCTCCATTGGGGTTTCTTCCTCCATCTTCATCTTCATCTTCCTTCTGTGTTCTCGTCCGCATCTTGCTCCGGCTTCTTGTTCCCTTCTTCTTTCTCCGGCTAATCCGCTTGAGTTCGAGGTTCCCGCTGCGCTGTGTGACGCTTCAGTTTTTCAGTTCTCCTCTGGGTCCGCTGCCACCCGGTGACCCCGCCCTACTCTGACACCACAGGGAAAGTCCCCGTGAAATCCATGTGTGTCACACAGCAGGAAGCTCGAATTCAAGCAGATCGGCCGGAGAAAGAAGAAGGGAAAAAGAAGCCGGAGCAAGATACGGACGAGGACACCGAAGGAAGAAGGAAGAAGAAGATGAAGATGAAGGAAGAAACCCGAATGGAGAAAAGAAGAAGATGGAAGAAGAAGAAGGAAGAAGATGGAAGAAAGGAGAAGACATTAATAAAGGAATTGTCAAAAACCGGCTATTGTCATTTTTAACATTTTTGACACTTTTTTTGTGAAATGGTAGGGGTACATTTATACCCCATTACCATTTCACACAGGAGGGGGCCGGGATCTGGGGGTCCCCTTTGTTAAAGGGGTCTTCCAGATTCCGATAAGCCCCCCGCCCGCAGACCCCCACAACCACCGGGCAAGGGTTGTGGGGATGAGGCCCTTGTCCCCATCAACATGGGGACATGGTGCTTTGAGGGGTCACAGACCCCCAAAGCATCCTCCCCATGTTGAGGGAATGTGGCCTGGTATGGTTCAGGAGGGGGGGCGCTCTCTCACCCCCCCTTTTCCTGCGGCCTGGCAGGTTGCGTGCTCGGATAAGGATCTGGTGTGGATTTTTAGGGGGACCCCCAGGCCATTTTTTTAAGTTTGGCGCAGGGGTCCCCTTAAAATCTATACCAGACCTGAAGGGCCTGGTACGGATTTTGAGGGGAACCCCCACGCCATTTTTTTTTATTTGGCGCGGAGTTCCCCTTAATATCCATACCAGACCTGAAGGGCCTGGTAATGGAATTTGGGGGAACCCCAACGCATTTTTTTTTTTCAAAGACTTTCAATTACTTTTATCTGTATTGACGGGAACCAGCAATTCATTACAGCCGTGAGTACTTTTAAATGACTATTATTTTACTTTAGAAATGTCATTTTGCTCTCGAAGTGTTATAAACATGGAAAACATGCGCTACTTTACAGGCATACTATAGACACCCCCCAGGTATGATATTTAGGGCCAGTTCACACCGGATGCAGTGCAGTGCGTTTTTTTGCCATTTAGAACCATATAACCAACTTTCCATGCATTTTTGATGCATAAAAAATGCAATGCACTGCATGTGGTGTGAAATGGCCCTTAAGCAATTTGGCATATTTAAAGGCACTTCTCCTTGTTTTGTTTTTGGTGTTGTCCAAATTGGTGACATTGCTATATGTCCCTTAGGGTGGGACCTGGGCCCCCATTTTAAGGCCAGTAACTAGAAGATAAGCCAGCCAAGTGGGGACTAGCAAAATTAACAAGTCAGTTCCCATAGACTGCAATGGTATTTGTTGTATAACTTTTGCCCATGTTAGGCTCTTTGTTTGCCCCCCGGACCGACGGGTGCTTGTCCCGTCTCTAATTTTGTAGCATGCTGGATAATGTGCTTAATTTTGGACGGTGGGGGGGATTATTTTCTGTTAGCTGCATTTGTGTTAGTCTCAGCATGGTCAGGAACTTCGTTTTTTTTTTGGTGCTTTTTGTGTGTGAACAGCACCTGGATATTTCTGGGCATGCTCAGAGAGAGTGTGTTTTTTGGGTTAGTAATTGAAGGACATCCTTAACAGGTGTACCCACTTTGAAGTTCAGTCTCTACACTGGGTGAACTTGCATTTTGGGTGTTTCATGGACTGTGCATGTGTTTTCAATTGCCTCATTAGCACACAAACCTATGTTATATAAAGCTTGCAGATAGCATTCTCTCCCTTGCCCTGAAAAGAGGCAAGATTGTGTGTGAATGTGGCCAGCCGGCAAAATGTACATTTTGGTGTCCTTATCAAGTTTGTAACACATGCATTTTATTTGTTATGTCTTTGCAAAACAGATGTTTGTTTTACTTTTGTTGTTTGTTTGTTTTTTGCGTGGGGGATATGTTCCCCTGAAATATTTTTGATGTTGTTAATGTGTGGCGTTTGTTCACTTTGATTTAATTGTCTGTGCTGCATTATTTTGCTAAATCTTTCTCAAGATGTGACTGTTTCAAATCTACCTTTGTGTCTTTTTTATTTATTTATTTTTTTGCTTCCCTTTGTTTTCCAAGTCCTTTTTTGTTGACCAATAAAATTTGATGCAAAGTTTGATGGTTTTTTTTGTTTGTTTTCTATGCAACAAATGTGACAGCTGTAGCTTAACTATGCTTATTGGTATGTCAAAACAAAACAGGTGTGATTTGTCTACCCTGGTGCCTTCATGGTAGCATATGTGTGGATTGTGTGCTGCCATGGATAGTCACCAGGAGAAAAAAAGAGCGGTAAGTATTCAATTTTCCTTTTTACTGCAGTGGTTCTCAGCCTCAGTCCTCAAGTACCCCCAACAGGACATGTTTTGTGAATTTATCTTATCGAGAATTGCTGTCCAAAATACCAAACCATTGACTGTGATTTAAAGCACATGTGCAAGATGAAGGAAAACCTGCAAACATGGCCTGTTGGGGGTACTTTAGAAGCACTGATTTAGAGCACTGCACTTAAAAATGGCTCAAGGCAATATGATTCTTATTGTGGGCATTTTGAGGGAAACCAAGTAAGTGTTAGAACCCCTGCTTTTTTTTTAGGTTGGGCTTTGTGTCCCTTTTAGTAAAATTGGCTTCACTTCCTGTCACACAGCTAAACAGGAAGTCAAGGTAAAACCCTACCAATGTCTTTTCTTGGGGACACACAGATCAATCTAACCAGTGTCCCCATTAAGCAAATTGCACTCTATCACTTTGTTGTGTACACCCCAAATCATTGGGTAGTTTGGGGTTTAGTAAAGGCAAATACACTCTGCAGTACAAGTGTAGTTGCTGAAAATCTGAGGGGAAGCACTGGTGATTGTAACATCCAATCATGTAAAAGCAAAAATTGTGTTTTTTTGTTTCCTTGCATGTCCCCCTCGGATATCCAGCAAGTGCACTTGTAGTGCAAAGTGGATTTGCCTTTAGTAAATAAACCCCAAAGTACCTAATAATTTGGGGTTTACCCAGCAAAATGCTGGAGTCCAATGTACATAATGGGGGAAAGTATTTAGATTGACCTGTGTGTCCCCAAGGAAAGACATTGGTAGGGATTTACCCTCACTTCCCGTGTGGCTATGTGACAGGAAGTGAATTATTTGGAAGGATAAAGTGGCCAAATTTGGGAGTTGTCTTCACCCTATCGGGGGTGCAGACACCCCCAAAAACTGTCTAGACTTCTAATCCCTCTGCACTCTATCCCCAAGCAAAAATAAGAAAAAGGATTTCATTTAGTTTAACTTTGCAAAAACACATTCCTAAGTTGAATTGTGATGCATGTCAATGGCCCATTTAGACCCTCTTTAACCACTTGCGATCAGCGCTATAACTGATTGACGGCCACAGCACGGTCCTCAATTGCCGGGAGTCCGTCAATAGATGTCCTCCCCTTCGCGCGTGCGCGATGTGGTCATCGAGTCACTGAGACTCGGGTGATGACAGTTCCGAGTAAGGGGCCGGCCGATCCCTGCCCCTTACCACGTGATCTGCTGTCAGCCAATGACAGCTGATCACGTGATGTAAACAAAAGCTCGGTAATGGTTTTTGTTTTCTCCTTGTGCTGACAGCGTGAGCATAAAAAAAGGCAATCACCGGCTTATGTGCAAGGGACATCGGGCCCGAAGAGGAAGAGGCAATTCTGCGCCATCTGTGACAATCAGTAGCTCCTGCCAGTGCCACCTATCAATGCCCACCACTGGTGCCAATCAGTGCCACCTAGCAGTGCCACTTCTCAATGCCCACCAGTGCCAACTAGCAATGCCACCTCTCAGTGCCCACCCTTGCCACCTTATCGGTGCCCATCAGTGTAGCCTCATCAATGTACATCAATGAAGGAGAAAAATTTCTTTTTTTCTAAAATTTTCTAACTAAATATTAACCACTTCCATACTGGGCACTTATACACCTTCCTGCCCAGACCAATTTTCAGCTTTCTGCGCTGTTGCACTTTGAATGACAATTGCGCGGTCATGCTACACTGTACCCAAACTAAATTTTTATCATTTTGTTCCCACAAATAGAGCTTTCTTTTGGTGGTATTTTATCACCTCTGCGATTTTTATTTTCTGCTAAAAAATAAAAAAAAGACCGAAAATTTTGAAAAAAAAAAAAATTTTTTGTTTCAGTTACAAAACTTTGTAAATAAGTTAGTTTTCTCCTTCACTGATGGGCACTAATGGGGCTGCACTGACGGGCACGGATAAGGCGGCACGGATGGGCAACGATGAGGTGGCACGGGTGGGCACAGATAGGCGGCACGGGTGGGCACAGATAGGTGGCACAGGTGGGCACAGATAGGCGGCATGGGTGGGCACAGATAGGCGTCACAGGTGGGCACAGATAGGCGGCACGGGTGGGCACTGATGGGCACGGATAGGCGGCATGGATGGGCACTGATAGGTGGCACGGATGGGCACGGATGGGCACTGATAGGTGGCATGGATGGGCACTGATAGGTGGCACTGTACTGTACTAATGGATGCCAATCAGTGCCAAACAATAATGCCTGCCAATCAGTGGTGCCCATTGTGGGCACTGATTGGCATCCATTGTGGCACTGATTGGCATCCATTTGGCATTGGCATCCATTATCCCTGGTGGTCTAGTGTGCAATACCTAATACCTATAGGTGGGCTTCCCTGGTGGTCTAGTGGCATCCCTGGTGGTCCAGTGGGCATCCTCGGGGGGGCTGTGCTGATAATGGATCAGCACAAACCCCCCCTGTCAGAGGAGCAGCCGATCGGCTCTCCTCTACTCGCGTCTGACCGGCTTTTCCTGTTTACATCGTGATCAGCCGTGATTGGACACGGCTGATCACGTGGTAAAGAGTCGGAGACTAGATCGGTGTTGCGGGGTGTTGCGGGGTGTCAGACTGCACGCCCCCGTCCAGTCAGGATTTTGAAACCACGTTGCCGCCGTCAATCCTCTATAGGGCGGGCGGCAATTGGTTAACCACTTCCCTACCGCCCACCATCAAATGACGTCCTTGACTTTGTGCGGTGACTTTTGAATGATGCCTGCAGTTGCAGGCATCATTCAGATATCATTCTTTTCAGCCGGCAATTCTGTGCACGATAAAAATGATCATAGCGGCAGTTCTTATCGTTCTTATAGGCGGTGGGAGGGGACGTCATTCGGTGCTTCTCCGGGCTCTCCCGTGCCATCGGGGGCCCAGAGAACGAATTGTCGGATTGGAAGCATAGAGATGACTGGTGACCAGATGGTCACCAGTCATCTCTATGACCGTCGGAGGCCCGGGTGCGACGTTATGACGTCACGCCGGGTTCCGTATGTAAACAAAGCCGTGATCTCGGCTGTCAGCATGAGATCAGGGATTTTTTTTTACCGACCTCATGCTTTCCAGCCTGGAGGAGAGATGTGGGGTCTTATTGACACTGCATCTCTCCATACAGAGGACCTGTCACAATAGTTTCCTATTACAAGGGATGTTTACATTCCTTGTAATAGAAATAAAAGTGATCAAAAAAAACAAAAAAGAAAAAAAAAAGTGTAAAAATAAATAAATAATAATAATAAAAAAAAATTAAAACGCCCCTGTCCCCGGTAGCTCGTGCTCAGAAGCGAACACACGCGTAAATCCCGCCCACATATGTAAACGCCGTTAAAACCACACATGTGAGGTATTGCTGCGTGCGTTAGAATGAGTGCAACAATTCTAGCACTAGACCTCCTCTGTAATGCGAAAATGGTAAAAAAAATTAAAGCATCGCCTATGGAGATTTTTAAGTACTGAAGTTTGGTGTCATTCCATGAGTGTGCGCAATTTTGAAGTGTGACATGTTAGGTATCTATTTACTTAGCATAACAACATCTTTCACATTATACAAAAAAATTGGGCTAACTTTACTGTTTTGTAATTTTTTTAATTCATGAAACCATTTTTTTTCCAAAAGAAAGGCGTTTGAAAATTTATTGCGCAAATACAGAGCGAGATAAAAATTTGCAATGACCGCCATTTTATTCCCTAGGGTGTCTGCTAAAAAAATATATATAATATTTGGGGTTCTAAGTAATTTTATAGCCATAAAATTATGATTTTTACATGAAGGAGAGAAGTGCCAGAATAGGCCCGATGCTGAAGTGGGTAAAATATCCAATTTATTTTTTTTAGTCGGTCTTTTGTATTTATATATATATATAAAAAAAAAACGCAGAGGTGATCAAATAGCACCAAAAGAAAGCTCTATTTGTGTGCAAAAAATTATTACATTTTCATTGGGTTACAGTGTTGTATGAGCGCGCAATTGTCATTCAAAGTGCATCAGCGCTGAAATGTGAAAATTGGTCTGGGCAGGAAGGGGGTTTAAGTGGCCAGTAAGCAAGTGGTTAATATAAGGCTACATGCACATGGACGTTTTTCCAGCCGCTTGTTTGAGTGTTTTTTGCAGCTTAAAAACTCTCCATGTTAGCCTATGGCCTCATGGCCACCATGGCGTTTTTGAGCTGAAAATGGCATAGGCCTTTTTAGGCCCCATGTACACGGGATGCTGGTGCAAAGTCTTCAGAACTAAGGTTGAAAGCAGCGTTTCTAAAAGCGCGTTTTGTCGCGTTTGCATGCCGCGTTTTACCGCATTTGCGTCTATAAGCGTTTAGTTAGTTAACATTAGAGATGAGCCGAACACCCCCCTGTTCGGTTCGCACCAGAACCTGCGAACAGACAAAGTTTGCGCGAACTTTAGAACCCTATTAAATACAATGGACTTGAACGTTCAAAATCAAAAGTGCTAATTATAAAGGCTAATATGCAAGTTATTGTCCTAAAAAAGTGTTTGGGGACTTGTATCAATGCAAACAAAAGTTTTAAAACCGTCCGTTTTTTCAGGAGCAGTGATTTTAATAATGCTTAAAGTGAAACAATAAAAGTGAAATATTCCTTTAAATTTCATACCTAGGGTGTGTGTATAGTATGCCTGTTTCCCGTGCTTAGAACTGTCCCTGCACAAAGTGTCATTTATGAAGGAAAAAAAGTCATTTAAAACTCATTCGCGGCTATAATGAATTGTCGGCTCCCTAAAATACATAGAAAAGTCATTGGTAAAAAAAAAAAAAAAAATGCGTGGGGGTCCCCCTGGGTTCAATTGCCAGGCCCTTCAGGTCTGGTATGGATATTAAGGGGAACCCTGCTGCAAATTATAAAAAAAAAGTGTGGGGTTCCCCCAGATATCCATACCAGGCCCTTCAGGTCTGGTATGGATTTCAAGGGGAACTCCACCCCAATAAAAAAAAAAAAAAAATGGCATGGAGTTCCCTCAAAAATCCATACCAGACCCTTTATCCGAGCACGCAACCTGGCAGGAAAAGAGGGGGGACGAGAGAGCGCCGCCCCCCTCTCCTGAACCGTACCAGGCCACATGCCCTCAACATGGGGAGGATGTCCCCATGTTGATGGGGACAAGGGCCTCATCCCCACAACCCTTGCCCGGTGGTTGTGGGGGTCTAAGGGCAGGGGGCTTATCGGAATCTGGAAGACCCCTTTAACAAAGGGGACCCCCAGATCCCGGCCCCCCACCCTATGTGAATGAGTATGGGGTACATCGTACCCCTACCCATTCATCTGGTGGCAAAAAAAGTCAATAAAAAAAACACAACACAGGTTTTTAAAGTAATTTATTAGGCAGCTCCCGGGGGTCTTCTTCCGACTTCGGGGGTCTTCTTCCAACTTCGGGGTCTTCTTCCGACTTCAGGGGTCTCTTCTTCTGCTCTCTGGACTTATATTGACATGGGGCGTGGTCACCGGTGACCCCACCCCCATATGACATCACGGTCCCATCATTCCCCGGGACTGTGACGGCATACGGGTGCGGGGTCACGGGTGGCATCACCCGGTGACCACACCCCATGCCAATATAAGTGGTTGCGCTCCGCGCACACAGCATTGTAGCGGCAGAGAGCAACGAGGCAACATCGGGCGGAGAGAAGAGGGAAGAAGACGACGATGAAGACCAGGCCCCACTAGCAAAAGAGCTGGAAGAAGATAGCGGGGCGCCGGCAGAAAGAACCGGAGATCGTGGAGAAGAACCGGAGAGCGCGGAGAAGGCACCGGAGAGCGGGAGAAGAGGCCGGAGAGTCGGAAGAGACCCCCGAAGTCGGAAGAAGACCCCCGAAGTCGGAAGAAGACCCCCGGAGCTGCCTAATAAATTACTTTTAAAACCTGTGTTGTGTTTTTTTATTGACTTTTTTTGCCACAGGGTGAATGGGTAGGGGTACGATGTACCCTATACTCATTCACATAGGGTAGGGGGGCCCAGGATCTGGGGCCCCCTTATTAAAGGGGGCTCCCAGATTCCGATAAGCCCCTCGCCCGCAGACCCCGAAAACCAACGGCCAGGGTTGTCGGGAAGAGGCCCTTGTCCCCATCATGGGGAGGGTGCTTTGGGGTGGGGGGGGCCGCAGGTCGCCCCAAAGCACCAAACCCCCCATGTTGAGGGCATGGGGCCTGGTACGATTTAGGAGGGAGAGGGGCCGCTCGCCCCCCCTTTCCTGACCTGCCAGGCTGCGTGCTCGGATAAGGGTCTGGTATGGATTTTGGGGGCACCCCATGCCATTTTTTCGGCGTAGGGGGGTTTCCCTTAACATCCATACCAGACCTAAGGGCCTGGTATGCTCCTGGAGGGGAACCCATGCCGTTTTTTTATTTTAAATTTGGCCTGGAGTTCCCCTTCATGATTCATACCAAACACAGGGGACAGCGAGCGCGAGGCTTGCAGTACCTTGTCGCCCAGAACATTCTCGGCCAGGTACTTCAAGTCGCCTTCAGGACACAACTTGAGCGTCTGCTTCACGCTCAAGTCGTGTACAAGTTGCCTCGCAAAGTCGCGCTGCCCATCTGTCAACCGGCACACGAGTCGCCCCGCAAATCGGATCGACTTGATCCGACTTCCCGGGCGACCTTTATTCAAATCAATGGGCTCCCATAGGGAACCATTTATTTTGAATAGAGATACAAGCGTCGCTGACTTTTTTATTTACTATAGCAGTGCGCTGCCGGTTCATGCGCCCAATTAAGGATTTATTCGGCGCACCAATTAAGGTATGAACCGGCGCAGTGCACTGTTGATAGTAAATCACCCCCATTGTCTCACTTTCAGTGGGTTAGGTTCCGGGAGTTGTCCCTTGTCCCGAATGGCTGTGGAGGATTGCCTTGGGGTCATCTTCAGATGGATCAGATGGTCAGTGAGTGGCACGACGTGGGCAGCCTATAATAAAGTATGGCAAGAGTTGTTGTCTTTGCTGCAGCAGGCTGAGATGGAGCAAGAGGGCCCGGAGGTGAGGTTGCTGGTCCTTTACTTTGTTTTGCGGAACCTTGAGGAGGGGGTGTCGGTGTCAGTCGTGGAGCGGAAATTGGCAGGATTAGCATTTTTCTTCAAATTGCAGGGCTGTCGTAATTTCACAAAAGATTTTTGGGTCCGTCAGGAACTAAAGGGGTATCGTAGGTCTCATTTGATAATCTGCAAAATGTTTTAGCCCAGTTGGTTTCCCTGTGTTCCTACGAGGTCTCTTTTTTTGGGGCTTTTCGGATTTGGCGAACTAGTCAGTCCTTCCAAGAGGGTCCATGGGGGTATGTTGGATTGGGAGGTCCCCTGTGAGGAGCACAGGGTATCCCTGCTTTTGCGATGGTCAAAAACAGATCAGGCTGGCAGGGGCAAAAGGGTTCAGATTTTTGCTCTGCCGGCTTCGCCCTTGTTTCGGGTGGGTGCTGTGAGGGAGTTTCTCACAGTGCGCCCGGATTTGGCTGGGTCCTTTTTGTTACATGCAGACGGGTTCCCCTTGTCCAGATTTCAATTCATATCCTTTTTCTCGTAAATGTTTAAGGGCATTGGGTTTGGAGGAGATCGAATTCTCCTCGCACTCATTCCGAATTATGGCGGCCATGGAAGCCACCAGGTGTTGGTTCGATGAAGAAGTGGTCAAGTGTATTGGTAGGTGGGAATCGAGGAAGTTCCAGCTATATGTTTGTCTTCATCTGTTGTCTGAATGGGGGGGGGGTAGGTCATTTTTGTGAGTGTTCTGTGTTGGTAAGCCTGTGTTTGCATGCTTGTTTGGTGTTATTTGTGGTGTTGTTTCTTCTCTTTCAGGTGGCGTGATGGGCCTTGTCTGGATACTGGGCCACTCATATGTGTTTTGGTTGGGGGTACCAGGCATGCTGTGGAGCAGGATGGTGCCAGAAGTGCATTGCTTTGAACAACTGGATAGACCTCGGGACGTTCTGGTGCTACACGTCGGCGGCAATAATTTTGGACTGTGGTCCATGTTGAACATCATTCGTGATGTCAAGTTTGATTTCCTTGGCTCTGCATGGCCTTCCCAGATATGCTCGTCGTGTGGTCCGACATTATTGCTCGGACGACTTGGCATTTGGCTAGGTCAGTGGAGAGGCTCAATAAGGCCCGCAGGAAGGTCAATAGGGAGGTAGGCAGATTTGTAGTTGAAAAGGGGGGCCTGGTTATCTGGCATTGTGAACTGGAAACGGATACTTGGCGATACCTTTGGGGTGACGAGGTACATCTCAATGTGGTGGGAATTGATTTGTGGGCCCTGGGGTTGCAGGATGGTATTCAGAGAGCTTTAAGGGTGTGGAGGGACACTCAAGGGTAAGGACTTCACCTTGTGCGCCGTAGCGGAGGTTGGTCTTTGCTGGCGAATGAAGAAACAATGGATAAGGAAGGGTTCGGGACCAATCGGTGGTATGGGTCCCTCTGGTGTATCTGGTTAATGGTGGTTAAGCTGGAATTGGTTAATAGGTGCACTGCGGTTAGTGGGTTGTCTCCGAGCCAGTATGTCGGCTGGAGGCCTAGTATAGTAGAAGGTACCGCAGTGCATTCTTGTACATACGATAGTTTGGGGTTCCTGCAAAGACCAACGTGATTAGTGACTGATGTTTTTTTTACGGTTTATGTTTTTTACAGTTTCTGTTAATTTAAGTTTATTTGTTAATAAAGAGGCTGTTACGGCCAATTTTTTTCTCCATTTATGGTGTGGTCTCCATTAATGGGATTTAATGGTACGGGTGGGATGGAGTATGGGGTTGGTCTGGCAGTTATTGGCTAAGGATGTAACATCTGTTCTACAATGGTCATGCCTTTTTCAGGGTACAGTATGAAGTGCAGTGCCCGGTACAGTGGGAGGAGCATTACATTAAGGAAACCAAAGCTGTGTATAGATTTTCTAAGTTCTGTATGTAAGATTTAATAACGAGGTGTAAAGTCAGTGTGGTTTGGCAACATATAACGCACAATATCTCCGAAACCAAAGTGGCACAAACTTTTATTTTTGCGGCACAAACCAGCACAAACGCGCACAAACGAATGGCGTGTTTGTTTTTAAAATTCAGCAACATGGGGTGCAAAGTGGGCAGGGTTTTAGCAACTATAACGCACAATATCCCCGAAACCAAAGCGGCACAAGCGTTTATTTTTGCAGCACAAACCAGCATAAACGAATGGCGTGTTTGTTTTTAAAATTCAGCAACATGGGGTGCAAAGTGGGTGGGGCTTGCATTGAATTGAATGTTTAATGTCTCAGAAACTGAACCGCACAAACGCTCATTTTTGTGGCACGAACGAATGGTATATTTTTATTCAGGTTTTACAAACATGGGGTGCCAACTTCACACAGCTGCCGCATTGACACTGAAGACACTGCACTTCCCAAACATCAGAGCTCAGGTACTTCTCTCCTCTCTGCAGCAGACACGGTTCACACCTTTGTAGAGGAGGGATGGTGGTTGTGGCAATGAGCTCTCCCCCTCCCTCAATCTTCTGGCTCCAGATGGCATTGACGGCGGCTCCGCTCCCAGCGCCTGCTCTCCTTCCCTCCGCCTCCTTCTGTGGCCGACCTTCACCCTGCTGCTGGAGCAAGGAGCTCTGGCACCGGAAAACCACCTACCCTGGAGCCCCCACGTCCTTGAGCGGGCCGCCGCCTCCCTCAACCTGCTCTGGGGGAGGGCAGCAGCAGTAGCACAGATGACGTGCCGCCGGGAATCCCCTAGCTCCAGCTGAGCCTGCTTCAGCAATACCCCGGGGAGGGCAGGAGCAACAGCGTGGATGACAGGCCGCCGGGAGTCCCCTAGCTTGACTGCACTCTGCTGGCCGCTCATTTCTCTTGCCGTGTCAACGGTTGCCACTCTGCTCTCTTCCTGCTCTATTCCCAGGTCATCTTCATACCTACTGCAGCTGCTAATCACATTCCCCATGATGATGGTGGAGCCCTGCAGCCCACCCTGTAATGGCAGCTGAAGCACCTGTCACTGACAAAAGCCCAGGGGCTAGGACGCAATTTCTAGTCGCCATGGCAACTTGGCGCCTGGGATTTGTCGAGCCCTGTCTTATTACTATAGTATAGTATAGTATTATATTACCACAGACCAGTGTTATCTTATTACTATAGTCAGTGAAAATATATTACCACAGACAGTGTTCTCTTTTTACTATACAGTGGAACCTCGGATTGCGAGTAACGCGGTTAACGAGCGTTTCGCAATACGAGCACTGTATTTTTAAAAATCCTGACTCGGTTTGCGAGTGTTGTCTCGCAAAACGAGCAGGATTCAAGCCACAGCGGTGTGCAGTACCGTGTTTTGGCCTGAGGTGTGGGGACCTGGAGCTGATCGGCGCCGTTCGGAAATACTCAGTTCCCGAACCTTTCCGAAGTTTTCCGAGGTCAGCCGAGCTGTCCTCTGGCTTTTCCGTGTGTTTCCGAGGCTCTCCGCCGCCCCCCACCTCTGGCCACATGCGGTATTGCATGCCATTGAAGTCGATGCAGAACTAATTATTTTTGTTCCCATTGACTTCAATGGGGAAACTCGCTTTGATATGCGAGTACTTTGGATTACGAGCATTCTCCTGGAATGGATTATCCGAGGTTCCACTGTATTCAGTGAGAATATATTAACCCCAGACAGTGTTATCTTATTACTATAGTCAGTGAAGATATATTACCACAGACCGTGTTATCTTATTATTATATTCAGTGAGAATATATTACCACAGACAGTGTTATCTTTTTACTATAGTCAGTGAGAATATATTACCACAGACAGTGTTATCTTTTTACTATAGTCAGTGAGAATATATTACCACAGACAGTGTTATCTTATTACTATAGTCAGTGAAGATATATTACCACAGACAGTGTTATCTTTTTACTATAGTCAGTGAGAATATATTACCACAGACAGTGTTATCTTATTACTATATTCAGTGAAGATATATTCCCACAGACAGTGTTATCTTTTTACTATAGTCAGTGAATATATATTACCACAGACAGTGTTATCTTATTACTATATTCAGTGAAGATATATTACCACAGACAGTGTTATCTTATTACTATATTCAGTGAAGATATATTACCACAGACAGTGTTATCTTTTTACTATAGTTATTGAGAATATATTACCACAGACAGTGTTTTCTTAGTACTATATTCCGTGAAGATATATTACCACAGACAGTGTTATCTTTTTACTATAGTCAGTGAATATATATTACCACAGACAGTGTTATATTATTACTATATTCAGTGAAGATATATTACCACAGACAGTGTTATCTTATTACTATATTCAGTGAAGATATATTACCACAGACAGTGTTATCTTTTTACTATAGTTATTGAGAATATATTACCACAGACAGTGTTTTCTTAGTACTATATTCTGTGAATATATATTACTTACCACAGACAGTGTTATCTTATTACTATATTCAGTGAAGATATCTTACCACAGACAGTGTTATCTTTTTACTATAGTCAGTGAATATATATTACCACAGACAGTGTTATATTATTACTATATTCAGTGAAGATATATTACCACAGACAGTGTTATCTTATTACTATATTCAGTGAAGATATATTACCACAGACAGTGTTATCTTTTTACTATAGTTATTGAGAATATATTACCACAGACTGTGTTTTCTTAGTACTATATTCTGTGAATATATATTACTTACCACAGACAGTGTTATCTTATTACTATATTCAGTGAAGATATCTTACCACAGACAGTGTTATCTTTTTACTATAGTCAGTGAATATATATTACCACAGACAGTGTTATCTTATTACTATATTCAGTGAAGATATATTACCACAGACAGTGTTATCTTTTTACTATAGTCAGTGAATATATATTACCACAGACAGTGTTATATTATTACTATATTCAGTGAAGATATATTACCACAGACAGTGTTATCTTATTACTATATTCAGTGAAGATATATTACCACAGACAGTGTTATCTTTTTACTATAGTTATTGAGAATATATTACCACAGACTGTGTTTTCTTAGTACTATATTCTGTGAATATATATTACTTACCACAGACAGTGTTATCTTATTACTATATTCAGTGAAGATATCTTACCACAGACAGTGTTATCTTTTTACTATAGTCAGTGAATATATATTACCACAGACAGTGTTATCTTATTACTATATTCAGTGAAGATATATTACCACAGACAGTGTTATCTTATTACTATATTCAGTGAAGATATATTACCACAGACAGTGTTATCTTTTTACTATAGTTATTGAGAATATATTACCACAGACAGTGTTTTCTTAGTACTATATTCCGTGAAGATATATTACCACAGACAGTGTTATCTTTTTACTATAGTCAGTGAATATATATTACCACAGACAGTGTTATCTTATTACTATATTCAGTGAAGATATATTCCCACAGACCGTGTTATCTTATTATTATATTCAGTGAGAATATATTACCACAGACAGTGTTGCATGGACCTAGCTGTGAAGGGAGTCTGTCATTGCCCCTGCAGCCACCAGTACAAGCATTTCTCCCTCTCCTTGGCATCCAGTGAGCAGAAGATAAAAGACACAGGATGCTTTTAACGCTGTTTGCAGACTGCTGGGAATCACCTGGGATTATTGGAGATGTAGTCCCCAGAGCAGGGCCAGATTAAGAGCATCATGGGCCTGGTGCTGAGGATTTTGGCGGGCCATTTTATGGAAACAAAATGAAAATGCAAACAATTTTTCGCTAAAACAAATTAAATATACTCTCACCAGTAATACCAGCCGTGCAGCAGCAACACCACCTGCTATGCAGTCTCTCACCAGCAGCAACATAGGGAGCCCACATTTCCAAACTGCCATTCAGGGACACCCCCCCTTCACAAAAAAAGATGAAGGTGGGGGGTGTAGTCTCGGGGGCTGATGGGGAAATCGGCAGTGGGGGTGATTTGTCAGGCAAATGGCTGGTGTTAGCACTTAAAATCATCTTGACACCATGCTTGACGGCCTCTGGATGATGACGTCACGCCGCCGAGACGTCAAGCTCCACCTACAGTGTTTGTGTTGAGTACTGAAAGGGGAGGAGCACGCTCAGTCTCGGCGCACTGGCACTGCCTGCGCCGCAAGAGGCTCTGTTGTGGATGATAGCCGCGGCTCACGCGGCCTGCGATTAAATGATGTTTGGCAGACTGACTCAATATTGGGCCTATGAATAATGCAGATGCAGGCTGCAGCTGCCTGCTGCCTGGACAATGTGGATGTATTATATAGCAGCCGACGGCCGGGCCCTGGTGAGAGAGTTTGGGCCTACATTATGATGGGGGCCTGGAGCTGCAGCTCCATCAGCCCCTATGTTAATCCGGCCCTGCCCCAGAGACAGACAATTTTTCTATTGGACTGGAAGGACTGAAAAGATTGCAAGCCCTAGCAGGACAGGGAGCTTGAAGAAGGAAAAAGAGAGAGTTCCTGTGCTCAGAGGAGTAACAAGAGTGAGCAGCCCTGTCAGAGAGCTTCCTGCTGGAGGGCTCACTGCAGTGTTGGAAATACTGAGAGACTCTGCTGCTCCCTGGTTAGCGGGAGACAATATCGCTGAGTCCTGTGTTGCTTCTGACATCACCAGGATAGTGGTGGGATTGTCATAGCATATTTCTTTCATTTCAAACCTTTCAATTAAAGTGTTACTAAACCCACAACAGTAAAATCAGCCTGTATATACAGTAAAGCATGCTTGTTACTCTCTGGAACCTAAGGGGCTAATCCTCTGCATTGTGTAAAAAGGCTGGTGATTCTATATACACAGATCCTCCTCTTCTTCCACTGATTCCAGAACATATCCGGATAATACAGAGCATTTGGAGTCAGGCTGCACATGCTCAGTTTGGTGTTTACTGCTATAGAGGTTTTTTTTTTCTTGGGAGAGTGCATGTGATCAGCACAGGACCAACCAGCACTGTCCAGACAGAGGATCAGGGATCCTGGATTCTGATTGGACAGCTCAGTGCAGTATGAAAACTCTGCCTACAAACTTTACCAGGAACTGATAGAAGCCACAAGATTGCTATATACTGCTGAAGAGAAAAGGTATTTAGCAGTTTATATTTACTAAAATAATTGCATTTCCATGTTCTGTGTACTGTGGGAGACCATATATAGTGAATGCAGGGTCCTGGGTTTAGTAACACTTTAAACTATTATTTGGCGCATCCCAAAAAAAATAAAACATGGTTGCTGTGCACCAAATATTTGGTGCACCAAAAATGTTTATCTGGTCCAGTGTTACTGGTATTACTAGACTTAAAGTATAACTAAAGGCAAAACATTTTTTTAGTTTTGGATGAAGTGGAGATGGATTAGAATACCGTTCAGTTTTTATTGCTGTCTGTACCCCCATTAACCTCCCTGGCGGTATGATTATTTCAGATTTTAGGTGCTGAAAGCAGTACCATTATTTTGCATGGAAATTTGGCGTTTTATATTGTAAGCCTGTAATTCTTAGGAATGTAGCGATACCCTAAACTTAAGAGAGCCGCAAGGTTTGATTTGGGCCCTGAGTACAGCTTCCCCAACCCCCGGCAATCTGCTCTACCCGCTCTGGCACAGTTAACCCACAGCAATTTCACATAAACAATCACTTATGCTTTAAATGTGGGTGTGTGGATTGATAACTCAGACTCATAGACAATGTTGTAAATAATAACTGACTTTACTGCTAGTGGTAAGATAAAAGGGGATAACATGCATGTAACATTTGGTTCACAACACATAAGCAGGTCCCTGCAGTTATAAATCACAATACTGTGTGTGTGTGTGCCAGCAATGGAAAGGGGACGGGACGCCACGTGGGGCGACCGTTACCTAAACACCCTGTGGTGTGATAACTAACTTATAACTATCTAACGGATCAGGCCTGATCCCTAACCATGAAACTCAGTCTTTGAAGAAACACAAATCTTCACCGGCACAGGATCTGTAAAGGTGGTGCACTTGAAGTATTTAAAACCATGTATTTGTAATCCAATAGGGGGGGGTAATTCTCCCTCACCGGAGGTGTTAGGCCTCGGAAGTCTAGTAGGCACAAAGTATAAAAGTAACAGTTTAAAGATGAGCTTTCGCTCGCTCACCACTCCGGAACACTTCCCTCAGTCCGGAACTTCCACCGGCTGTGTCGGTCCTCGTCCACAGCGGCTTCTGCGATCGGATCCCCGATCCAGATAACTTTAGAAGAGATGAGTCTGGATGCCACCCAGGCTCGCAAAGGGGTGGAAGGCTCTTTGGTTCGCTCCACAGGCCCCAGGCTTCAGGCCTGGAGCAGCACAGATCCGCACAGGTGTCTCTCTCTCTGCCTCCCCGTGTCCAAAGAGAAAGAGCTAGGCCTCGCCCCCTCCTTATATTCCTTCCCCCCGACTTCCCTCTCTCTGGAATTTCCTGTCTCTGATTAAAGGGGAACACCCCGCTACACACTCCCCCCACTAAAACTCTTTGGTCCCCAAAGATAAACATTTCAACAAAATTCCTGAACCATTTTAGAGAGTGCGGAGTATGATGTTGGTACAGGGAATTGCCACCAAAACTCAGAGGTGGGATTCCCTGTCCCACAGGTCACACTGGCATGAGTGGCCTGCCTAACTGTGCCAGAGAGTGAGCTGGGGTTGCCCTCCACCAAATGAACAGTGGAAGGATTGGAGCACTCGGTACTTCTTCTAGCGGTGGTAACAGAGTCCTCTGAGCTCTTTCCCAATTGAGGGTAGGTTAACTTCATGGGAGGCCTCACGACTCTGCGAGCTCTCTGCTCCCTTGGGACTTCAGGCTCTGGTGCCACAGGCTCTGTTTCAGGAACACTTTCTGTCATCGTCACTGGTTCTGGGGCCTCTGTCTCTTCTTCATCTGAGTACAGGCCCAGAATATCTTCCCAGCATTCAGGCACGCCACTGGATGGAATGAACTCTGTAGCTTCTGGGTTCAGGGTCCCATCCTGCATATCCTCAGTGGGTGGAAGGTCTATGGTGGGATTTTCCGGGGTTGGGGAAGGCCATAGCCACTCCAGTTCTCCTCTCTCATCTTCACTTGGTTGAGAAGCCTGTCCACCTCTAGATCGAGAGGTCTGAGACCGAGTGTTGGGTCTGGGAGACTGGGAGTATCCAAGATGGAAACAGATTCCGGTAGGTTCCTCACTGGAGGTATCCTGACTGCTTCTTTAAGCGGGAGTAAGTGGTTTCTGTGCCAGGTCTTCAAGGGTCCCACTCTCCCCTCTGGCTTTAACTTGTACACCGGTAGTCCAGGGAGTTTCCTACAAATAACGTAAGGCTCAGACCTCCACCTATCAGCAAGTTTGTGCTTCCCTGGGATCCCTAGGTTGCATAGCAGAACACGGTCTCCAGGCTGCAGGTCTTGCACTCGAACCTTCAAATCATAGTTCCTTTTATTTCGGGCCCCTCTCTGGTCTGAGGCCGCTTGGGCTTGTTCATAGGTCGCTTTCAAATTATACCTAAGTCTGTCTACATATCCTTTGTGGGAGGTAGCAGAGGTATAGTCTAGAGAAATGCCAAAGGCCAGATCCACTGGCAATCTTGCTTCTCTCCCAAACATGAGGCGATAGCGAGAGTAACCCGTCACATCACTGGTGGTGCAATTGTAGGCATGCACCAAAGTGGATATGTGTTGACTCCAATGCTGCTTCTTCTCTGTCTCCAGAGTCCCAAGCATGTTTAGCAAAGTCCGGTTAAATCTCTCAGGCTGGGCATCTCCTTGTGGATGATAAGGGGTAGTCCTGGTCTTTTCCACTCCCAGGGAGTCCAGTAGGTTCCGGATCAGGCGACTCTCAAAGTCCCTTCCTTGGTCGGAGTGGATTCTCTGTGGTAATCCATAGTGGATGAAGTATTTTTCTACAAGCACCTTAGCTACAGTGGAAGCCTTCTGGTCTCTGGTGGGAAACGCCTGTGCATAACGGGTGAAATGATCGGTTACCACCAGAACATTTCCCAATCCACTCAAATCGGGTTCGAGGCAGAGAAAGTCAATGCATACCAGGTCCATTGGGCCTTGACTCTGTAGGTGGCCCATTGGGGCAGCTTGATGGGGTAGAGTCTTCCTCTGGATGCATCGTGCACAGGAGTGGCAATACTCCTCCACTTCAGCCCTCATACAGGGCCAATAGAACCGGCTTCTGACAAGTTGGAAGGTTCTTTCAGCTCCCAGGTGACCATGCTGGTCATGTAAGGCAACCAGCACAGTCTCTCGGTGCTTCTCTGGGAGAAACAACTGCCATTTATCCTCGGAGTCATCAGAGGGGCCCCTTCGGTAGACCACTCCCTGATGGACCTGTAGCTTGTCTAGCTCCCTCCATAGCAGACGAGCCTCCTTGGAGGGGTGATGTCGAAGTTTCTCTGGACTCTCGTTTTCCAATGCTTCAAAGGCCAATCTCCCCATGGGGTCTTCCAATTGGTCGCACCTCAGCTCCTTCTTAGACAGCTTCGGCAAGCATTCCTCTTCAAGTTGAGTCACCCCGCAGTAGTGTTTTGGGACTCCCACTGTGGTAACTCCTATCTCCTCGGCTCTGGAGCCCCCTCTGGCTTGAAATTCAGCCCCCTGACAAAGGGCTCGCACTCCCTCCGGTGCTACCTGAGTCCAGTCCTCCCAGTCATCAGCCATGGTATGAGATCTTCGGGACAGGGCATCTGCATCCCTATTTCCAGTCCCTGGTCTGTATTTAAGACTGAAGTTGAACCCAGATAATGCAGCCAGCCACCTGTGTCCTGTGGCATCCAACTTGGCAGTGGTGAATAGATAAGTCAGAGGGTTGTTATCTGTTTTTACTGTAAACTCTGCCCCATAGAGGTAGTCTCTTAGTTTGTCCACCACTGCCCATTTGAGGGCCAAGAACTCCAACTTATGAGTGGGGTAGTTCTTCTCCGAGGGGGTCAGACTCCGACTCACATAGGCCACTGGTCGCAGTTGCTCTTCATACTCTTGGTAGAGCACTCCACCTAGGCCTTCATGACTAGCATCAACATGTAACTCGTATGGTCTGGTGGGATCAGCATAGGCCAATACTGGGGCTGTGGTGAGGCTCCTCTTCAGGGTTCTGAAGGCCTCTTCACACCTGGGGGTCCACTGATCTTGAACCGACTCCCCGGGTCTTCTGGGTCCCAAGCCATCCTCTTCCCCTTCAGTCTTGAGCAGTTCATTTAGGGGCTTGGCAATACGGGCAAACCCATCCACAAACCTCCTATAGTAGGAGCAGAAGCCCAGGAAAGATCTAAGTTCGGTGACTGTTGTGGGTCTTGGCCAGGAGGTAACTGCCTCCAACTTCTCAGGATCAGTAGCCACCCCCTTTTCAGACACTATGTGTCCCAGGTAGTTCACCGAAGACTGGTAGAACCGACACTTCTCGGGGGAAAGCTTTAGTCCCTCTTCACTAAGCCTTCTCAACACTTTCTCCAATTGGGCCTCATGTTCCTCCAAAGTTCTCCCGAAGACAATGACATCGTCCAGGTACACGAGGACTTCTATGAGGTTCATATCTCCGACAGTCTTCTCCATGAGACGTTGAAAAGTAGCTGGGGCCCCAGATAGGCCCTGAGGCATTCTATTAAACTCAAAGAACCCCACAGGAGTTATGAAAGCGGTCTTTTCTTTATCCTCTGGGTGCATGGGAATTTGATAGTACCCGCTCTTGAGGTCCATCACGCTGAACCACTTAGCTCCAGACAAACTCTGTAAGGCGTCCTCTATCCTTGGCGTGGTGTACTGATCAGGGGTGGTCCTCCTGTTGAGAGTTCTGTAGTCAATGCAGAGCCTCAGCGACCCATTCTTCTTCCTGACCACCACTATTGGAGAGGCATAAGGGCTTCTGGACTCTTGAATCACCCCAGTCTTTTTCAGTTCTGCAAGCTGTTCCCTCAGATCCTCCAGATCTGCCAGCGGAACCCGCCTGACTCTCTCCCTGAACGGTTTGTCTTCTTGCAGGCGGATGCGGTGGGTAGCACTCCTCGCACACCCCACATCAAACTCATTTTTGGAGAAAATCTTCTCCCATCTAGTCAGCTGGGCCTTGGCTCTCTCTTTCCAGGCTCCAGGTAAATTCGGGTTCTCCATGGAAAGTTTTTCCCAAACATCTCCTTCTTTACCCGTCCCCTTTACTTCTGACCAGCTGACTGGGACAGCAGGACTCACCTGTCCCAACAGCATCCGAGCAGGGATCTCTATGGCCCTTTCTGTAGAGTTCCTCACACTCACCGGGACTCTTCCCCTGGCTTTCTTCAGGGCCTTGATTGGAATCACTTCCGGTATCACTTCCAGGCCTGAGTGATCTTCCCTTGGGTCGGATTCCAGCATGACAAAGGGACCAGGCTGCTTCCAGGTGAGCTTCACAGTGGCCCTGAGACAAGCCACCTGTCCGGGCTGCAGCACCACTCCTTCTCTCCCCAGTCTCCACACCTTCCCTATCCCCTCTCCTGGGGTCTTCTGCTCCAACACTAACCGTTGGTAGGCTGTCTTCAGCATGGGATGGATGTTTGGATCCTGATGGCTCCTCATCTTCACCAGGGGGGTCAGAAGTCTTCTCACTAGATCCGTATTGGTGCCTATGATGAGGGACATCTTGCTGGCCCCGGGTGGTCTAGGACACACAACTGCCAGGGTGTCGAACACTTCTGTCTTCCCAGCCACAGAGGGGTCGAATGTCAGCTTTATGGGCAGATAACCATCATAGGGAAACCTCTGCGTTCCCAGGCCCCATATCTCCAGTTCTTCTATCTTCTGTATAGGCAAATGGCTTAAGTGCCTATCGTAGAAGTCTCTGTACAACAAAGTCACTTGAGCTCCAGTGTCCAGGAGGGCCTTCGTATATACTTCTTCCACCTGGATAGATACAGTGGGGGACGGGCCGACCAATTCTTCTGGGTACGGCCGGGTTGAGGTCACTTTCTTCTGAGGACTTGTCTTCATCCAGTTTGTTTTTGACTTTATTCTCTCTTGAGCCCGGTATGCATTGACCTTCCCCACCCTAATGGGAGTACAAACCCGCTGAGGGATGTTATTGTCTCTTGGTTGTAGACATTCCTTCTTGGGAGTGCTAAATTTCTTCTGAGGGGTCTTGTCCCCTCTCTTTTGCTTCCTTCCATTCAGTTTGGAGCTCACTGAAAGAGATGGGCACCCGGTTGACTCCCTCACCGGGGCCCTCTGGAGTTTCCCGCCGGCTGGCGATTATCCATTTTCTTCTTCTTGGGACTGGAACACCTACTGGCAAAGTGACCACTGCCCCCGCAGTTGTAACATAGCATCTCTTCTCGGTCCTGTATGGAAGCTGGTTCTGAGGTATTCGGGAACAACTCCTTTCTTGGACTTGGTTTCTCTGCTCTTCTTTGATCTTTCTCCATCAAAGAGGTCAGCATCTCCAACACTTGGGACATTTGTGATTTCAAAGTGTCGACTTCTGCATCTCTTTCCGGGCTCTTGACTGAACTGACCAACACTGGTACAGGGGTGACACTCACTCTGGCCACCTGCTGATCTCTCTGCAGCGCCTCTTCGTCCCTAATAATTTTTATTAGATCAGAGTAGGTTAGTGACATTCCTCCTCCTGAGGTTTTCAGGTGCAGCCAGACTGGGTCTGAGCGCCGCGCTCCCCTCATGATCTGCTTCATTCGTGCTTCATCTGCATCTTTGGGCAGCATTCCCTTCTTCAGGACGATCTTGCATAACAGCCTGTTCAACCTTCTAACATACTCTGACAGTTTCTCCTCCGGCTGCTGTAAAGTATGTTCAAATTGGTAGACCATCTCTGTCACCTTCTCCAGCTGTCCAAACTCTTCCTGCAGCATGGCCAGACAATCTTGAGCTGTACAGTTTGCATTTCCAAAACGGAAGCTCTTCACCGCTTCTGCCGCGGCACCTTTCAAACTTTCTAAAACTCGTTGTCTTCTCTGTGCTTCAGGCACCTCCCATGCCTCTACTGCTTGCAATGCCTGTTCCACCCAAGTGTCAAAATCTTCCTCCCCCGCAGGGACGGGGAGCTCCCCCGAGAATGTTTTTAGTCTCCGGTAGCTAGTCTCTACGTGCACTGTGCTTGTCTTCTGACAGTTTGTTAGTAGATCCCCTAACGCCTTTATCAGTTCGGGTGATATGGCCGTGGCAGGTGCAGGCGTCACCGGAGGTGTCGCTCCGTCTTTCCTCTCTGGCGGGGTACGGGCCGCAACTGGCGGTGATCCCGTTGGTGATAGCTCTTTCTTAGTAGCGTACGCCAAACTATAAGATCTGTTATCCGGCATCCGCGCATATTTGCATTTACAAGCCTCTGGCTTCCCATCTGAATATTCCACTAGCGTATAGTGGTGTGAGGTGTCTGGGTCTGACTTCATTAACCCTTCCACCGTTTCGGTCGACCATTCCTGACCCGGAATGTTAATGACCACTGACTGGCTTGGATCTGTCTTGGCTACTTCACACCACGTTCTGATGTCTTTCGGGTCCATGCCGGTAAGTCTTGGCGGGCTCTCACCGCTGTCTCAGTAATCCCGGATTTACGAGCCCCCACGTGTAGCGATACCCTCCTCGTCCACAGCAGCTTCTACGATCGGATCCCCGATCCAGATAACTTTAGAAGAGATGAGTCTGGATGCCACCCAGGCTCGCAAAGGGGTGGAAGGCTCTTTGGTTCGCTCCACAGGCCCCAGGCTTCAGGCCTGGAGCAGCACAGATCCGCACAGGTGTCTCTCTCTCTGCCTCCCCGTGTCCAAAGAGAAAGAGCTAGGCCTCGCCCCCTACTTATATTCCTTCCCCCCGACTTCCCTCTCTCTGGAATTTCCTGTCTCTGATTAAAGGGGAACACCCCGCTACAGGAATAACTCACTTAAATCTGTCCAAACAAGAGTCTAGTAGACATCCCGGGTATGATAAAGTTTGAAATCATAAATTATAATATAAATAACTATAAATAATTATAACAAATAATAATATAATAATAATAAAAATTATTCCATAATGTAATCAAATCAAAAACACTGAAATTTGCTCAGTTGCAGAATTGTCGCTGTCATTAGATTTAGACTTTGATGACGAATTTCCCCACAAATCGCTATCGCTCAATTCTGCAAGTGATTCTAATTTATTATCGCTGTTTTCTAGCTGGTCTAAATCCACTTTTGACACTTTTTGGTTGCTATGGACAATCTCCAGTTTCCAGGCAGAAAGAACAGTATTTATAATATAAAAGTGCATGCAGGACACTGGACAGACCACTAGGGACAAAGGGGATGTGTAATTTTTTTATACTTGTATACTGTATGTATATTGTGTTTTTACTTTTTCGAATTTGGCGCCGAACTCCATCCCCGTGCGTCGCAACGTCGCAGGGAACGGAGCTCGGCACTCGGCACTGTGTGTGAATCGAGTGAGATGACAGCTCGCAGACACAGCGGGGAGACATCGTAGCAGAGGTGGGGGACTTGAGTCACATGACTTGACTTAAGTCAGACTTGAGTCACCTGTTTGAGGACTTGCGACTTGCTTGACAGAATTCAATAAATGACTCGACTTGACTTTGACTTGTCACTAATAACTTGCGACTTGACTTTGACTTGGGCTATATGACTTGCAATGACTTGGCACCACTAACACTAACCGCAAGCCGCCGTCTGCCTACCTGATGTAGCGTGTTATGCAGACAGACAGCCATTGCAGTGTTCAAAAGCCACGCCTCCTCGTCTGTGATAGGCGGAACACTCAATTTCACAGCAGGCAGTGTTCAGCCTATCACGGACATCCTCTTATCCTCGTCTGTGTTATGAGCATACCTCCCAACATTGAAATTGGAATGAGGGACACCTACAAGCAAACGTATGTAGGCATAGGACACGCCCCCTGCCATGCCCCTTAAAGGGGACATAATCAAAGAAAAGGTTAATTAAATCCACAAGTGCTTTTTTTACCACTAATATTCCTTTAAATTGGCTTTTAAAATTGCTAAATGCAGCAATTTAGAATTTGGATGAAAAGTTTAGCACTGGGAAACACCTTTTGAAAGATAAAGAGTGCATTTTATATGCAACTATATAGATCAGACCACAATGAGGCACAAATGAGGAGGAAAGAGAGACAGAGGGACATTGCTCCAAATCAGGGACAGTCCCTCGAAATCAGGGACAGTTGGGAGATATGTATGAGGATGAGCGGATGTCCGTAATAGGCGGAACACTGAATGCTGGGAAATTGAGTGTTCCGCCTATCACAGACGAGGAGGAGGTGCGGCTTTTGAATACTGAAATGGCCGCTCAGGTACACGGCTGACGGGCACAGTGAAGCATGGGCACAGTGAAGCACGGGCACAGTGAGACACGAGCACAGTGAGACACGGGCACAGTGAGACACGGGCACAGTGAGGCATTGGGCACAGTGAGGCATGGGCACATAACCAATATTATTTATTGTTATCCCTCCTATTATTTTTATACAGTATGGGGTAGATCAGTATTTTGACTTGATTTGTGACTTGACCAAAATAAATGACTTGACTTGACTTGCTTGACTTCTAGCAGGGACTCGACTTGACTTGCTTGCTTTTCATCACAGTAACTTGGGACTTGCTTGAGACTTGAAGGTTAAGACTTGAGACTTGCTTGTGACTTGCACATGTGTGACTTACTCCCATGTCTGCATCGCAGGATCCAGGGAACAAGGTAAGTAACTTTTCCTGTATTCTGCTATGCAGCCCGAGTCTGGCTCGGGGTTACCGCTAATGGTACTGAAATCTTACCCCGAGCCAGACTCGGGAATACCGCCAGGGAGGTTAAGGAGATTCACGCCCTCTATTTACCCTGTTTACTGTTATCATTAAAAGTAAAAGAAAACTACAAATTTTGGGTTGTCCCCAGAAAAGTAATAGAGGGGAAATCTTCCAATGGGGACACTAGTTCTTGTGACCTGGGGGTCCCTAAAGAATTCCCTTCATTTTCAGGGATTTCCTCTCACTTCCTGTTTGGCTATGGGACAGTAAGTGAAGCGAAATCTATAAAAAGGGAAAAACAGGGGTTATAACTATTAATATAATAGTAATATACTAGTAATAAATATAAAAAACTAGTAATATACTCTATCCAAAAAAATAAAATGATTTACTAAAACTGGAGAATGTAAAATCTGGTGCAGCCCTGCATAGAAACCAATCAGCTTCCATTTATTGTAAACCCTCACCTTGTAAAACAACCCATTCAGTTCAAAACAGAAATGAAAGGCAAAACATTTATGCATACATATGAAAAAAATAAATACCTTTTTTTTCACCTTTTTTTATAAGTCCCTCTGTTCTTAGCTGCTTAAGAGGGGAGGAAAAACTGTAGTACCCTGTTCTTCCCAGTAAATGGCTGTGCAGGGTGGGGGGATGTCAGGACAGATCTTATCTTTGGATTTGCCAGCACAGTTAGAGAACTGACTATGCTGTGCTCTCCAGCTTAGTGTGGTCAGTTTTTAATAGAAAAGCAGAGGGACTGACAGGATACTTTTTCATACAAGTACATGGTACAGCAGGCACATATCAGAAATATGAAATAGTGAGTTTACATATTCTTCAATTAAAAATGTTTAAGTTAGAAGCTAGTTGGCTACTGTGCACAGCTACATCAGATTTTGCATTCTCCAGTTTTAGTACATCAACCAAATGTATCTTTCTTACCAGAGTTAGTGAAGCCATTACCATAGTCGGTGGGGTTATTTACTAAAGTCAAATAGGTTGCAAGAGAACTTACCTTAGCTTTGCAAAGGTGGTGAAAATTCCCTTTGCAAAGAATACCCAATTGTGTGCAAGGAAAATAAAATGTATTTGAATGATGGAAGTCAGTGGAGCTTCACCACATTCACTAAGCTAAGGAAGAATTCCCTTGCAAAGTAAACAGCCTATTTGCAATTAGTAAATTAGCCCCAAGGTATCCACATACCTTTCGAACTTGACAAAGAGAGACAGTTGTCAAAGGGGTGGAATGTGGCGCACTACGCTGTGGTGAAAAGTGGGTTTGGCCAGCAAAAGTGAGTGTGATTATATAGGGGCCGCTTAAAGATATACTTGCAGCAGCTTTGATAAGAATGCCATAATAAGCAGATATTGTTCAATTTTTTTAGGTAGCTACAACTTTCAGCCGGTACAGTCTATTTAAAGTACTGTAACCCAACAACTCTTGCAGAGAATACAGTGATAAACCCCACATACACTGCAAACACATTTGGCATAAAATATTTAGAAAACACAATTCAATATGTGCCTTTCTGCTGGGTACTGTAACCAGGGCTACCGTCCCGTACAGACTACCTGACAGCCCACCCCTCCAGAAAATATTAACGCTATATTTCGCTAAAAATACACTAAAATTATTAGCAGACACAGAATTCCTGCTAAATCTAAAAGATAAAACTGAGTTAATAAATAAAAATGAAGATGAGATGAAAAAAATATACAGGCTCCGGGATCAGAGAGCGAAACAAAGTAAGGCTCCATGCACACTGGGCTTAAAAATAAAACCAGTTCACGTGGCAGAAAAAAATGCTCATGTAGCGCGTGTTTGAATTTATGTGAGGACTCTGGTGGTGTGGGGTTCCTTGGGGCCTACAGGTGGCGTTGTTGCCTTGGGCCGGAGCTGAACTTGCACCGCAAACTGTGCCTTTTTGTCCTCCCCTGGAGCTGGTACAGCGGGGCAGGGAACCCCGTGGCGCAAAGGGAGAGGTCATAAAAGGGGCGGACGCCCTGATTTCGGGGCAGAGAGTTGGAGGACGCGGCCGCACCCAGGCACCTTTAGCTTGGGTGCTGGCGTTCCGGTGTATCAGGCCTAGGCGCCCTTGGCCTAGCTGGAGCAGGGATGGAGTCCATCTCAGACACCTTTAGCCTGGGGTGAGGTACTATGGCGGATGCCTGGGGCTCAGTACCTTCGACTGAGTTCCGCGAGGGTGGAGGAATCCGAGGGGGCCCTAACTCCTTGGGTGCCCGTGTCTGAGTTCGTAAGGACTGGTGTGCAGTAACTTCTCTGAAGAGCCCGGCGCAGTAACGCTGGTGGCGGAGAGGCCTCCACTTCTCCCTTGGACGGATTTCTTCCTCTAACAGGGGCAAAGTGAGCAAAGGTAATTCACGTTCTATATTACCTAGTCAGTGGCAGTGACTATTCACCACTGGTGACAGCACAGTGGGTAGCAGCAAGAAGGGAAAGGATTGTGCCTCGATCTGTCCCCATTTTCCAAAGGAGAAAGATTGTTTTATTGCTTGGCAAGAAGAATAAAACTGAGTTGTACCTATTCACTGTGTGGAACTTGGGTTACTAAGCAAAGGAGTCAGGGACGAAGGACTGGACCTGACTCTAGGACACCTACACAAAAGCCCAATCTTCTGGCCTTCACCTCCCAGTTACGGAGGACATGGGCCGTGGTGTGTTTTATCTCTCTCTCCCAGGTACCCCTAGACAACAGCCATATAACCGATAAAGCAAGGGAGAGAGATGAGGCCGCTACACGTGGGGGCATCGTATCCGGGATATGTGTATGGTGTCTGAAATTGAACTTTGCTGCCCGGAGGAGTTCCGAGTAGGTCGGCCATATTGGCCAACGCGCCACGAGGCAACCCATAACTGTGTAGTTCGTGGGCGGGCAAGGGAAAAGCCCGCAAACAAGTGCAGAAGGTGGGAGGAGTCTGGCCACGTGGAGGTACGCACGTGGGGATTCCGGCGCAGGTGGATCAGTGCGCAATGGAGCAGCAAAGAGAGAGGATGGCTTCAAGTGCTCCGTGGATTTCTGTTCCTTCCTTCGCGGATATGTCTTCTCTGGCTGCTCCGATTATGGATACAGGGATAAGACTTAGGCCCCGGGGGCGATTGGCTCTCTTTACCTGTAGAGACATGGAAGCCCTCGGTGTGATCTGTCCCGGCTGTTCGGGACTGGTGGTCCAGCTGAAGCCGTTTGGGCGCTGTGAGGTCTGCAAAGAATTTCTCTTCGAGGTGGAACCATCCACAGAAAAGCCTCGGGCTTTCCACCTCAACTACCTCACAGGGACTGCCACTCCGGAGGGAGAGATCAATGCTGGTGCCTTCCCCGTGCGCACTGATCCGGGCGAAGGGACTGCCCAAGCGGAAGTGAAAAGAGAGAAATCCGAGGATGCTGCCTCGGTCACCAGCAGCTCCCTGCTCCGGCCACCGAAGAGAAAAGTCGGCCTAGTGATGGCCTTGTGTGGCCGTGGAAGAGCTTTGCCCCACTGCTTGCCTGACCTGGATGGATTCGGTAGACAACGTCCTGGACATCCCTGCTCGTTTAAAGGTCCAGGTGAGCCAGGGGTTGGGACTGTCTGTGTGGTAGAAAGTGGCGGTAGTCCACAGTCGGTAGAGGCCGTCAAGGGGGATAGTTCCGTGACTGGGAATTATCTGCCCGCTGAGTGCTACGACACCTCTGACCTGGATTCATTGTCTGACAATGGCGATGATGGGGAGATAGACAAAATCTTCCAACAGAAGGGATGGGACAAGATGAAGCTACCCTTGGCCCGTGTCACAAGGGACCTGCCCATGTCTACTGGAGATAGTACACCCCGGGTAGAGGCCCCGGCGCCAGGGGAAGAAGCTGGTCCTTTGTCTGAAGTTCCCCTTCTGGATTCAACATCCATTTCACCTGCTTCTGTTGCAGGGGTGCAACGTCAGTCACTGCGGGCTCCTAGGCCCAGGTCTACCGAGGTGGAGAACGCACCTCGCCACCCAGAAGCGATTGTTCCACCTGGAGAAGGAGACCGAGCTACTATGCCACCTTTGTCAAGGCTGCAGCGTCTCTTTGGCCAGAAGGTTGCTCAGGAATATGGGTGGGAATACCCGTATCTGCCTCGGGAACTGCTCTATGAGGTGGAGGTCTTTCGGCAAAGAAGGTATGATACCTTTGTATGGGACAAACTGAAAGTACAGCAAGCACGGCGGTACCTTTCCTGTTCACCAACGGTCACCAAGAAGTTTCAGGACTGTAAAGCTAAATGGATGCTGGGAAGACACATTCATGCGGACAAAGTGGTGATCTGCCGCAAAGAAGGAAAAAGTATTGAGTACCATGTGGAGGCTTTTGATGATCGTTTGAAGCCTATATCACTGCCTCATCCAAGGTTTTACCTGTAAGGGAAAAAAGAGACTCCCGTGTGCTTTTCTTTTCTGTTCCTGGCTGAACTTTCCGGAGTGCCTTCTCTTGAACACAGGGACTGTGCCCTAGTTTTTTTTTTGTATTTGGTCAGTTCTACTCGTTGGAGATATGGGAGCTGTTTTTGTTTGTTCTCCCTCCTTCTCCTGGCACTTAAAAAGAAAATCAGTGACTTTGGGTTTTAGATAGTGTAGGGTCACAGAGAAAATGTTCAAGGGGAAAGTTCGTCTGGAAGTGATGAGTGTCTTGACCGCGGCACTGTCACCAGGTGGCAGTGTTGCGCAACGATTGTTTTTTTTTTTTTTACATTATGCAGCACTTATTGGAGCGAATGGGTTTCTTCTAGGATAGACCCATTCATTCCAAGCAAACACACATGTTGGTAGGATGTATGCTTCTTTTCTTTCCCTCTGCAGGAGACTCGTCTGTTAAGACTACTGAGAGTGGGTGGTTCTTAGATAGCCAGAGGGAGGAATGTATATGTGGGAGATATTTAAAGTGTTTTATTGGAAAGTTTTATAGTTATATTGTTTTAAGTTCTCCCTTTCCCATTCAGGTCTTGGCACAATTCAGGGCTAAATTGTGTAGTTTGGTTTCTGGGCTGAACTTATGTCATCACCCTTGTGGGATGTGAGTTTGTACCAGTCACTGGGGACCAGTGTCAAATCACCAGGGGGAGAGTGTAGCGGGTGTTTGAATTTATGTGAGGACTCTGGTGGTGTGGGGTTCCTTGGGGCTTACAGGTGGCGTTGTTGCCTTGGGCCGGAGCTGAACTTGCACCGCAAACTGTGCCTTTTTGTCCTCCCCTGGAGCTGGTACAGCGGGAGAGTTGGAGGACGCGGCCGCACCCAGGCACCTTTAGCTTGGGTGCTGGCGTTCCGGTGTATCAGGCCTAGGCACCCTTGGCCTAGCTGGAGCAGGGATGGAGTCCATCTCAGGCACCTTTAGCCTGGGGTGAGGTACTATGGCGGATGCCTGGGGCTCAGTACCTTCGACTGAGTTCCACGAGGGTGGAAGAATCCGAGGGGACCCTAACTCCTTGGGTGCCCGTGTCTGAGTTAGTGAGGACTGGTGTGCAGTAACTTCTCTGAAGAGTCCGGCGCAGCATCGCTGGTGACGGAGAGGCCTCCACTTCTCCCTTGGATGGATTTCTTCCTCTGACAGGGGCAAAGTGAGCGAAGGTAATTCACGTTCTATATTACCTAGTCAGTGGCAGTGACTATTCACCACTGGTGACAGCACAGTGTGCAGCAGCAAGAAGGGAAAGGATTGTGCCTCGATCTGTCCCCATTTTCCAAAGGAGAAAGATTGTTTTATTGCTTGGCAAGAAGAATAAAACTGAGTTGTACCTATTCACTGTGTGGAACTTGGGTTACTAAGCAAAGGAGTCAGGGTCGAAGGACTGGACTTGACTCTAGGACACCTACACAAAAGCCCAATCTTCTGGCCTTCACCTCCCAGTTACGGAGGACATGGGCCATGGTGTGTTTTATCTCTCTCTCCCAGGTACCCCTAGACAACAGCCATATAACCGATAAAGCAAGGGAGAGAGGTGAGGTCACTACACTCATATAGACGTTTTTTTTTGTACAAAGTTTAGACGAGTTTAAGAGAATTTTACATTTTTTTTTCTGCCAGTTAGTTCTAATCACAAACGCAAACCAGAAGTTTTTTTTTCCCCTTAAACGTTGATCTCAAAATATGTCTGTAATCATCCTAATGTGCATGGACACATCAGGGGTGAATCCAGGGGGGGGGGGGGCAATGGGTCAATTGCCCCCCCCGAGAAACTAGTGAGCAGGCTGTGCTGATGCTGACCTCCCATCAGGACAGAGCAGCGGCGCCGAAACTGACAGGCTCTGTGAAGGGAGACACAGGCATTGCCGCAGCTGCGGGGGATTTCCACCCCTCCTTCTCCTCCTTGAGCCGAGCATTTACCTGCCAATGCCTGCTCCTATTGGCTACATTCAGAGCCAATGGCTGGGAAACTAGAAGATAGAACATTATGGGACATGTAGTCTAGAATACCAGCAGGCCCCATGATGATTCCCTGGGAGGACTGCAGCCCCCAGCATGCCGAGCAGAAGGGGGAAGAGGAAGAGAGGAGAAGAGAAACCATGAGGCTGTCGGGTGGAAGGAGCCAGAGGTTCTAATATTATCCTCCAAGGTAAAAACTTACCTCCCCTCCATCTGGCTTCTCCCACCCTGTCCTCCCCTCCACCTGACTGCTCCCACTCTGTCCTCCCCTCTACCTGGCTGCATCCACCCTGTCCTCCCCTCCACCTGGCTGCATCTACCCTGTCCTCCCCTCCACCTGGCTGCATCTACCCTGTCCTCCCCTCCACCTGGCTGCATCCACCCTGTCCTCCCCTCCACCTGGCTGCATCTACCCTGTCCTTCCCTCCACCTGGCTGCTCCCACCCTGTCCTCCCCTCCACCTGGCTGCTCCCACCCTGTCCTCCCCTACACCTGGCTGCTCCCACCCTGTCCTCCCCTCCACCTGGCTGCTCCCACCCTGTCCTCCCCTCCACTTGGCTGCTCCCACCCTGTCCTTCCTTCCACCTGGCTGCTCCCACCCTGTCCTTCCTTCCACCTGGCTGCTCCCACCCTGTCCTCCCCTCCACCTGGCTGCTCCCACCCTGTCCTCTCCTCCACCTGACTGCTCTCACTCTGTCCTCCCCTCCACCTGGCTGCTCCCACCCTGTCCTCCTCTCCACCTGGCTGCTCCCACCCTGTCCTCCTCTCCACTTGGCTGCTCCCATCCTGTCCTCCTCTCCACCTGGCTGCTCCCACCCTGTCCTCCTCTCCACCTGGCTGATCCCACCCTGTCCTCCCCTCCATCTGGCTGCATCCACCCTACAAGATGCCTGCAAATATTTTGGCAGTGCCCCTCCCGAGATTAGACTCTGGATCCGCCCCTGGGACACATAGGATAACATTGAGCTGCTACAGGCAAAACACAAAACTCCTGTAGAAGCAGTGATTTTTAAGCCAGTGTGCATGGAGCCTTACAGAAATATCAAATTTAGGTGCACAGCTAATATTAAAGCCAGTGCTGAGAGAGGGGCCCGCACAGGTAAGGGGATTACTGAGGGACGACTGTCACTTTCTCAGCAGATAAAAGCTGGCAGCAGAGAGAGGGGGAGAAACCAGTTTTCGGCTGCTGGAGGAAACGAGACACAAGTGTCGTCCATCACTAATCCCCCTCCCTGTTTGGGCCCCCCTGTGTGCTCGGGCCCCCTACAAGAGGTCCGGTGCCCCCCTATCAGCGGCCCTGGCTGCAACACCTGTTGTACCTCTTATGCTGCGTACACACGACCGTTTTTAATGTCATTGAAAAAAAAAAAAAAATCTCGACGTGATTCTTCTCAAGCCTGCCTTGCCTACACACGATCATGAAAAAAAATGCTTGAGCAAAGCGTGGTGACGTACAAAAAGTACGACGGCACTATAAAGGGGAAGTTCCATTCGGATGGCGCCACCCTTTGGGCTGCTTTTGCTGATCCTTGTGTTAGTAAAGTTTGGTGAGAGACGATTCGCGCTTTTCAGCCTCGTGCTCCTCAGTCCGTTACAGCGTGACGAATGTGCTATCTTCATTACAAACGCTAGTTTTATCAGAACGAGCACTCCCGTCTCATCGCTTGCTTCTGAGCATGCGCGTTTTTTTTTCACGTCGTTAAAGCCTACACACGGCCATTTTTCATGACGAGAAAAACGACGACGTGAAAAACGACGAGAAAAATTACAGCATGTTCCAAATTTTTAATGCCCATTTTTCACATCGTGAAAAATGCTCTGGAGCCCACACACGATCGTTTTTAATGACCAAATAAAAAAATTGCATTTTTCTCGTCATGAAAAATGGTCGTGTGTACGCGGTATTAGGCTTTTTTAGGTGCCCAAAATTCTGTGTAATAAAACTAATTAGGACTCTGTAACCAAGCTTAATATTATGTACAATATACAGTGCAGGGTTCAGGAGTATAATGTACAACATAGTGTATATAGTGCAGGGGTCAAGAGTATATTGTACAACTTACCATATACATACAGTGTACAGCTGTCGGAGCGCTATCAAGAGGAGGCGAGTATATGCCAATTTACAGGTCTGACCCTTCCGCCACTATCTTGCATGGGTGTGCTCATTTATGTGGAAATGCACGCAGATGCACATGTGTGCACGCATCCAGTGTTAGGACTGGAACCAAACACCCTAATTAAGGAAGAAAGCAGCCAGAGAAGATTGAAAGATGCTTTTCAGCTTCCCATGTGCTCCTTGTTCTTGTGTATCCTGCATTATCCTGATTCCCTGGGACTGACTCAGCTTGCCTCTGGATTTCCCTTCTGCTTGACTTCTAAATGTGACCTTGGCTTACTTATGGGCTCTGATTCTCTCAGTCTATCATGTATGACCCTGGCCTGGCTCCTGACTATTCAGCCAACACCATTCTTCTGAGCTACCGTGTATGGCTCCCAACCATTCTGCTGTCTCCTTCCTTGTAATCTATTGTGTATAAACTTAGCTCCAGTTTCTGACCATTTTATTACTGCCTCTTTCTCAATGGGTGTCATTACATCGTCCACTGCTGAAACCTGACCTAATCACCTACGGGGTATCTCGAGTTCCTGCTGGCGTTTTTGTACACCTGCCTGAGAACATTCCAGGTGGTTCCTTCCTGGAGCAGCCATCTGCAAACCTTTTTCACCTGTGCTTCTTTGAGCCTTGCACTTCCTGTCTTCACCTCCATGAGTGCCTGTACCATAACCACATGGGAAGACCTCTTGTCCTTTTGGCCTCTGGCCAGATACGCAACAACATTGTGAATGCAGTGCAGGGGTTGGGAATATAATGTACAACATAGTATATACAATGCAGGGTACAGGAATGTAATTTACAACATAGTATGTGCAGTGCAGGGGTCAGGAATATATTGTACATTGAGGGCAGTGGTCAGGAATATGTTGTATAAAGTCTAGCATACAGAGTGCAGTGGTTACATTTTTTTAAATGTGTGATATATTGTCTATTGTGTAGAGTTTAGGAATGTATAAAACACAGGTTTCAGAAGACAACAGTGTGTAATGTACAGAATCCAGGGCTCGGGAGTGTATATCACTCAGTCTGCAGGGCTCAGGTTTGCATTTCAAACAGAGCAGATGCTAGGACTGCGTAGCACAGGGCTCAGGAGTGAATGATGCACAGAGTGCAGGGCTCAGGAGTACATGATTCAGTGAGTGCAGGGGCTTGGGAGTGCATAATGCAGAGACTGCAGGGCTCAGAAGTGCATATCACACAGAATGCAAAGGCCAGGAATGCATTCAGGGTTCAGGGCCAGGAGTGTGTAACCCAGAGAGTGCAGGGGTCAGGAGTGCACAATGCAGATATTGCAGGACTCACAAGTGCATAACACAGAATGCAGAAAGCACAGAAAGAGGTCTTTGGAGTGCACAAGGCACATAGTGAAGGGCTCATAATACAGGGACCAGAACTGGCTGTCACACAGAGTGCAAGACTTAGGAGTGGGTAACTTAGAGAGTACAGGGTTCAGAAGTGCATATCACAGAACACAGGAGCCAGGAATGAGTAACACAGAGAGTGAAGGGCTCCGGAGTGTGTAATGCACAGATTGCAGGGCTTAGAAGGAGTGCATATAGCACATTGTGCAAGGCTCAGGAGTATGTAGTGCAGAGAATACAGGGTTTCGGAGTGCATATTGCTCAAAGTGCAGGGGTCGTGTGTGCCAGGGACATGCGGTAAGGTCAGTGGCTGGTGAGGCACTGGCTAGTATCAGAGCCAGATACACATAGGTTACATACGCCACGAACATTAGAGTGAGAGCAATAATTCTAGCACTAGACCTCCTCCGTAACTGTAAACGTGTAACCTGTAAAAAAATTTAGGCGTTGCCTATGGAGATTTTTAAGTACTGAAGTTTGGCACCATTCCACGAGTGTGTGCAATTTTAAAGCATGACATGTTGGGTATCTATTTACTTGGCGTAACATCATCTTTCATAGTATACAAAAAAAATCGGGCGAACTTAAGTGTTTTTTTTTTTGTTTTCTAATTCATATTCATGAAATATATAATGTTTGGGGGTACTAAGTAAATTTCAAGAAAAAAAATGCTTTTTACATGTAGGAGAGAAGTGCCAGAATTGGCCTTTTTTTTTGTATTTATGTTCATGGCAGACTGCACGTCCTTGATATAGAAGGTGTCCCCAATCTAAAAAGCTGCAACATGACAAAATATAAAAAAGCAAACCAGCTAAAAAGTGAACCCACATAAAAAAAAAAAAAAATTCAGGTAAAGGTGCTACACAATTCCAGATCAAGCTTGTGGCTAATGAGTTGAATAATGATTAGCTTCCACTGAAGGATTCTAAAGCTCCGTACACACAGGTCGAATTCCGGGTGACTTTGGCTGGTTCAATAAAGACTGGCTGAAATTCGGCCTGTGTGTATGGCAGCCGGGCCGACAGAAGCTTTGGTCGGACCAGCATCTTGGAAAACCAGCACCCTACCAGCTCCTGATCAGCGTCAATGGCTGATAGTGCTGATCGGAGTGTTCTGGCTGGATGCTGTCCCCCTGGCAGGACACAACAGCTCAGTGGGGGAGATTGCTGTACTAACATTGGATCGTTAGAACAGCAGCTCCAACCGGAGCTGACAGTTTGTTTTTTTCGTTCAACCCAGCGGAAAAAAAACTCAGTGTGTACCAGGCTTTAGATAGAGAAGATTCAGCACAATCTTAGTAAAAATAACTGCTTTAGTATTCTAACCACTGAATCTGATGTCTTTTTATTAAACCATGATATTGCCTGCATTATCATGATCTGTCTATTTTATTACTGCTATTACTGAGAAAAGTTTCAGCTTGTTTAGGTAGCTTAATTATCAGGCTGATAAGTAGCAGTGAAGTATCATTTGTTATGTGCAGAGATAAGCCTGGAGAGTGGAGAGAAAGGCGGGTAAGCAAAGCACAGAGACAAAATCAGCCAAATTGGTTAGTAAAAGCAGCACATATTACACACATTACACAATGTTGAGCTCACAGTTAACCCCTTGATTTCCCCTAGATGTTAAAGAGGTTGTAAACCTCCCTTTGCAAGTTGCGCCTATAGGTAAGCCTTGAATAAGGATATATATATAGATATAACTTTCATGCAAACCTATCAATATACACTTATTGGGGTTTTTTTTTTTTTTTTTTTTTTTACTAAAGACATGTAGCAGAATACATTTTGGCCTAAATCATTTGATTTGATTTTTTTTTATTGGATATGTTTTATAACAGGAAGTAAAATATATATATATATATATATATATATATATATATTTCAAAATTTTCTGTCTTTTTTCATTTATATAATAAAAAATAAAAAACCCAATGGTGATCAAATACCACCAAAACAAAGCTCTATTTGTGAGAAAAAAACACATACATATTGTGCTTAAAAAAAACATTTTTTCTAGGGACAGAAAACTGTAGGTAGGGAGAGTGTCAGTTTCTTTCACTGTGCAAGTCCTTGTTTCTAGGGACCTGGAAGGACAGTGAGTGCATTCTCCTTGTGCTATATTGTGCTTAAAAAAAACATTTTTTCTAGGGACAGAAAACTGTAGGTAGGGAGAGTGTCAGTTTCTTTCACTGTGCAAGTCCTTGTTTCTAGGGACCTGGAAGGACAGTGAGTGAATTCTCCTTGTGCTATATTGTGCTTAAAAAAAACATTTTTTCTAGGGACAGAAAACTGTAGGTAGGGAGAGTGTCAGTTTCTTTCACTGTGCAAGTCCTTGTTTCTAGGGACCTGGAAGGACAGTGAGTGAATTCTCCTTGTGCTATATTGTGCTTAAAAAAAACATTTTTTCTAGGGACAGAAAACTGTAGGTAGGGAGAGTGTCAGTTTCTTTCACTGTGCAAGTCCTTGTTTCTAGGGACCTGGAAGGACAGTGAGTGAATTCTCCTTGTGCTATATTGTGCTTAAAAAAAACATTTTTTCTAGGGACAGAAAACTGTAGGTAGGGAGAGTGTCAGTTTCTTTCACTGTGCAAGTCCTTGTTTCAAGGGACAGAGAAGGACACCTGAAGGTAGCCCTTATTGCTTTTTTCCCATCTCCCTGCAGGCCATCTATTAGAATGTCTGGAAGGCAAACAAGGAGAGGCAGACAGTCAGGAGGCAATAAAAGAGGGCAAGCAGGCTCTGTGTCTGGGGGCAACAGTGCTGGTCGTGGACGCGGTGCATTGTCATCAGCACATGGCCATGGGACACGCTTGTCCTTCTTTTCCGCAGCTGGACATGTTGAGCCACATCATGCCGAAGACTTGGTAGAGTGGATGACCAAGCCCTCCTCCTCCTCCTCATCCTCTCTCACCCAGGCTCAGGGTACTGGCAAAGCAGCTGCCAAAGCGTCCTCTTCCCTGGTATCAATGTCAGACTCATCATCAGTCACTCCTTCCCTAGACCCACCATGTCCTCCTCCTGAGGAGTCCCCCGAACTGTTTGAGCACAGTGTTGGGTACATGCTCTAGGAGGATGCCCAGCGTTTCGAAGGGTCTGATGATGAAACCCAGCTACAGGAAGGCAGTAGGGTGAGAGCAGACAGAGGGGATGCTCAAGAAGGACACCAATCTGGCAGTCATGTTCCAGCAGCTGCAGCATACTGCCAGATTGGCTCCAGTGATGAGGAGGGAGGGGATGATGAGGTCACTGACTCCACGTGGGTGCCTAATAGGAGAGAGGAGGAGGAGGATGAGGAGGAGGCACATCTCCAACGAGACAGGATGCCCTTTGGTGGCCAGCGTAAGGGCAGTACACCGACGGAATCACACCGCAGAGCTCCGCCTGTGCAGGGCGCTGCCTCTGCCCGTCATTCAAAAAGTTCCTTGGTGTGGGCCTTTTTTGAGGCTAGTGCATCAGATCGCACAGCTGCTGTTTGCAACATATGTCTCAAGCGTATATCGCGTGGCCAAAACATCAGCCGCTTGGGTACCACATGCCTGACCAGACATATGTTGACCTGCCATGCAGCTCGTTGGCAAGCCTACCTCAAAGACCCACACCAAAGAACAAAGCGGACCTCTCCTTGCACCGCATCAGCTGGGATTTCCAACCCCACTATAACTTCAGTCCTCTCTGAAACATGCACTGAGAGGAATGAAGGTGTAGAATTAGGTGTGTCACAGCCAAGTACTTGCGGCCACTCTGCTAGCAGTACACCGACGTCCGATTCTAGCAGGCAAATTTCCCTGCCCCAGCTGCTGGACCGTCGAAAGAAGTTCACTCCCAGCCATCCACATGCCCAGCGGTTGAATGCTAGCTTGGCTAAATTGCTAGCGCTTCAACTGCTGCCTTTTCAGTTGGTAGACTCGGCCCCCTTCCGTGAGTTTGTGCAATGTGCGGTTCCTCAGTGGCAGGTTCCCAAACGCCACTTTTTCTCACGGAAGGCTATTCCGGCTCTCTACCGGCATGTGGAAGGCAATGTCTTGGCCTCGCTGGACAGGGCGGTCAGCGGTAAGGTGCATATTACCGCTGACTCATGGTCCAGCAGGCATGGACAGGGACGTTACCTTTCTTTCACGGCCCATTGGGTCACTCTTTTGGCAGCTGGGAAGGATGCAGGACAAGGTGCAGTAGTGTTGGAGGTTGTCCCACCGCCACGCCTCCAAAATGCTACTACTGGTTGTGACACACCTCTCTCCTCCACCCCCTCCTCTTCTTCTTCCTCCATGGCCTCTTCCTGTGGTTTGTCCTATGAACCAGCGGTGCTCCGTAGCCGTTCACGGGGCTACGCAAGTACGCAGGCAAAAAGATGCCATGCCGTGTTTGCGCTGGTGTGTTTGGGGGACAGAAGCCACACTGGGGCAGAGGTCCTGTCTGCTCTGCAGGGCCAGGCCGAGAGGTGGTTGACGCCACGCCAGCTTAAGCCAGGAATGGTGGTTTGCGACAATGGCACCAACCTCCTCTCCGCCCTCCGACAGGGACAACTGACCCATGTGCCCTGTGTGGCTCACGTCCTTAACCTGGTGGTGCAGCGGTTCTTGGGCAGGTACCCGGGCTTACAGGATGTCCTGAGGCAGGCCAGGAAAGTCTGTGTGCATTTCTGCAGATCTTATAATGCCAGTGCTCGCCTGGCTGAGCTGCAAAAGGAGTTGAACCTGCCCAAGAACCGCCTTATATGTGACATGCCCACCAGGTGGAACTCAACGTTGGCCATGCTGCAGCGGCTGCACACGCAGCAGAGGGCCATCAATGAGTACCTGTGCGACTACGGCACCAGGACAGGGTCAGGGGAGCTTGGTTTTTTTTCTCCACGCCAGTGGGGCATGATCAGGGATGCATGCACTGTCCTGGCACCATTTGAGGAGGCCACGAGGATGGTGAGCAGTGACAGTGCATGCATCAGTGACACTGTACCTCTTGTCCACCTGTTGGAGCACACGCTGCGTGGAATAATGGACAGGGCACTTGAGGCAGAACAGAGGCAGGAAGAGGAGGACTTCCTTGCCTCTCAAGGCCCCCTTTACCCAGACAGTGTTCCTTCTGTCCCACCCATCGCACAGGAAGAGGAAGAGGAGGAGGAGGAGGAGGATTGTGTCAGCATGGAGGTGGAGGCTGGCACTCAGCATCATCAGCAGCAGTCTTTTAGGGATGATTTACAGTCCCAAGAAACCAGTGGACTTGTACGTGGCTGGGAGGAGGTGACTGCGGATCATGTCGTCCTTAGTGACCCAGAGGACTCCGGAGCGAATGCCTCAGCAAACCTACGCTGCATGGCCTCCCTGATCCTGCAAAGTCTGCGGAAGGATCCTCGTATTCTTCGGATCAAGGAGAGGGACCATTACTGGCTGGCCACTCTCCTTGATCCACGGTACAAGGGTAAGGTTGCGGACCTTATGTTACCGTCGCAGAGGGAGCAGAGGATGAGACAACTCCGGGAGGCCTTGCAGAAAGGTCTGTGCAACGCGTTCCCAGAGACTGGGAGGTTACAAACTCCTGGTCCAGGACAACGAGTTGCTGAGGCTTCGGCCAGTCAAAGAAGGAGCGGTGGGGAAGGTGGCCGTCTGACCGATGCGTTCAGACAATTCTTTAGTCCGCAGCCCCAAAGTATGATTGGTTCCAGCAACCATCGCCAGCGTCTGATAAACATGGTGCAGGAATATCTAGGGGCAAGGTCAGACTTGGACACCTTCCCCACCGAAAATCCTCTGGCTTACTGGGTCTTGAGGATGGATCACTGGCCAGAGCTTGCACAGTATGCAATTGAGCTACTGGCCTGTCCTGCATCCAGCGTTCTTTCGGAACGCACATTCAGTGCTGCTGGAGGATTTGTCACGGATCACAGGGTGCGCCTGTCCACCGACTCGGTTGATCGACTGACTTTCATCAAGATGAACCAGTCTTGGATCACCACCAGCTACCACACACCTGATGCTGATATAACAGACTAATTGATTTTAACATGTCACGTCCCTTCAAGACTGATGCTGATGCTGAGTGCCTGTGCTGTTATGTTGACTGGCTATCCTCCTCCTCCGAGTCCTCAATGATACGATTGATGATGATAGCTTGGAAGATCATTTTTGTTTATGGGTGCCGCCACCAGTGGCTAAGGCCCAATTTTTCAGCCCCTGTTTTACAGGGGCGTGTACTTACAATTTCTTTCTCGTACATCACGGGACACAGAGCGACATAGTCATTACTAATGGGTTATATAGATACCGTCAGGTGCTGGCACTGGCAACTTCCAAAACCGGAAGTACCCTCCCCTATATAAGCCCCTCCCATCCGGGAGCACCTCAGTTTTTTGCCAGTGTCTAAGGTGTTGGCCAAGAAGAAACATGTGTTTTTCACTGAGCTTGCGTACAGGTTCTTTTGGGCCTCAGTAAGCTATTCCGGATCCGACCAAAAAAGCTTCATAGCTAAACGGTCGGTACCCGGGCCTTGCAGAGAAGAGCAAGGTTTTGCCTGTAATGCTTCTCTTAGGAGAGCTGGACCCTGGGATCCAGAGCTCTGGTCATACCCACGACCAAGATGTTTTCTGTGCAGGGTGCTATACAGGTCCAGGGGAGTGGAATCCTTGGGAACCCGGTCCCTGAAGGTTTGATTACAATGCCTGCCGTGATAGGTGAAGTTTGGGCTTTTGTGGACCAAACAAAGTCCTGCGGCGGGGAACAGGTAAGTGGGGGCCCCCAGGAACTTGGTTCTATTGGGGGACCCCCAAGCCTAATTTGTCTTTCTGTCTGTTACCTAATGGTATTCCCGCAAAATTCTGTGCATGCCTGTAACTACTAAAAAAATGTAATAATTTTTAATGGTGGTCAAGAAAAAAAAAAATATTTTTTTATATATATTTAAGATATTAGACTGCGGTACCTGTGTTTGTCCACTAGAGGCCGCTGTGGAATGTTTTCTTGTCATGTGGACTAGTTTCTTCTCAGCAGAGCAAGTCCAGGCAGATGGTGAGTTCTCTTATGGGAAACTGCTTCCTCTGCCATGTTGCAATGCTCGTCCATCCCCCGGCCTGCGGCAAAGAGGGGCCCTGGCTCTTGTCCCTAGTCTACATTTTTCAAAATTAGCGCCGAAGGTGCACGTGGCCGCGCGCGTGCGCGTGCACGCGCCTCTATATATAGAGGTGAGCCAGGAAAGGGGGCGGAGCCTGGGGGATGACGCTCTGTGTGCGCCGCAGCGCTTCTGCGCATGTGCGGGCGTCCCAGCATGTAAAAACCACAGTTTTGTGTGGTGAGCTTGAAGTACAGAGACAGAGCTGGCAACATTTAAAAAAAAAAAAAAAAAGGGCATACAGCAAGCGGTTGATACAGGCATCCCCTAGAAAGGCACATTAGTAGACACCAACTGTGATATAGCAGCAATTGTGCTAGACTATTCTCAGTAAAAGTGGTGTATTACGGCTGGAATACCTCAGCTTTAGGCTTAGGAATATGCCGTCCAGAAGCTCCGGAACTGAATCTTCCAGGAAGCGAAGGGGGTCTCATCGGGCTCGGAGGATCTTGGGCATACTTCTGCTGCACCAGTCTCCCCTGAAGTTCAGAGGTAAGTGACCGTAGAGACCCCGCAGGGGTACTTGGTACTGTGGCTGTCCTCAGTTCACCTGCTCCTGTGTATGTAACAGAGGAGGTTTTTTCCTCAGCTCTGGGAGGATTAGAGAGAGATTGTCAACATTTATCGCTGCCTCCCTGTCAGGGAAAGCACGCCCGATCTCCGTCTCCTCCTTCAGAGTGCCTGTTAGCAGAGCAACAGTCCCATACAGGGATCGACCTGCCTGAAGGGGATCAGGATGAGGTTGATTCTGTTATAGAGGAATCAACAGTGGGGGAACCTTTTCTCAGCATCTCAAGCTGAAAGATTATGGGTTCAGTCTCTGACTAACATGGTCCGATCAGCATTTAAAAATGCACCTTGCGGAACCATCAACCACTACTGTATCCTCGTTGGGGTCGCTAGAAGCCCCCAGACTGTTTGTTCTTTTCCACTTCACCCTTTACTGAAAGGGCTCATTTACCAGGATTGGGAACGTCCTGAGAAAATATTTATTCCCCCAAGAGATTTCCGGTGGTCTATCCCATGGAGGATAAGTTCATCAAAAAAAAAAAAAAAATGGAAGGTCCCTACAGTGGACGCAGCCATCTCTTGTATGTATAAATCACTGACATGTCCAGTGGATAATGTCCAAATGTTCAAGAACCCAATAGATAAAAGATTGGAGTCCTTATGAAAATCTGCTTGGTGATACAACCAGCAGTAGCAGCTATTGGGGTCTGCTAAGCAGTGAAGGATCAGTTGAAACAGGTCTTGAGGGACTTGACAGATCAGCAGGCTTTGCCCTAGCTGATCTACCTAGAGCCTTAGGCTTTGCGGTTGACGCCATAAAGGATTCAGTCCATCAGGCCTCCCGCCTTACGCTGTCTATAGTACATATGCGTAGGCTCCTATGGCTCAAAAACTGGTCTGCTGAAGCTCCCTGTAAAGAATGGCTGGTTAGCGTCCCATTTCATGGTGAACGCTTATTCAGGGAAAACCTGGACAAATATATCCAGAAAATTTCCAGCGGTAAAAATACGCTCTTGCCGGTTAAAAACAGAGTCAGAGGTCCCTCTTTAAGAGGCCTGCTTCTCCAGTCCCTGGGGCATCGGCTGTGTAACAGTTCCGACGGCCTCCTCGGTCAAATCCCGGGGGTAAAAAACAGGGACAGTAGCAGGGTAATGAGAAACCCTGGGTCAGGGGAGGTACAAAACCTCCCCCAAAGTTAAATTCATTGAAGCCCCCACTCAGTCGGGTGGGGGGAGGACTCCAGTTGTTCGCAAGAGACCTGGCGGGACACGATCAAGACAGATAGGTGCTCTCCGCAGTAGGTTTGGGATACAGTTTGGAGTTAAAAGACTCTCCTCCTTCCCATTTTTGAGGTCAAACGTGCCAAGGGATCCCCGGAAGAGAGAGTCCCTCCTGTTGGCACTAGAACAACTATTGCTCCAAGGAGTAATTATGGAGGTTCCCCTGGAAGAATGAGGGTTCGGGTTTTACTCAAACCTCTTTACAGTCCCGAAGCAAACGCGGACGGGAGGCCCATATTAATTCTAAAAGGGCTATACAAATTCCTGTATATCAGGACTTTCCGATGGAGTCGATCCGATCGGTGGCCACTGCCCTACAAGGGGAGGATTGGTTAGCCGCAATCGACATCAAAGATGCTTATTTGCACATTCCCATCTTTCCAGTCCACCAAAAATTTCTACGCTTTGCAGTAGAAGGGCGCCATTTTCAGTTCAGAGCCTTACCCTTCGGTTTGGCCACAGCACCACGAGTGTTTACAAAAATTCTGGCCCTTTATTGGCCAATCTAAGAACACAAGGTGTAATGATAATGGCATATCTGGATGACTTGTTGCTGATAGACCACTCAGTGAAAAAACTAGACGTGGTCGTTCACAAGACAATCAAGTATCTGGAATCTCACGGTTGGATTATCAACCGAGACAAGTCAGCCCTAAAAACCAGTCAAAAGTCTGGAATACTTGGGGCTAAGGTTGGATTCAGGCCAGAGAAAAATATTCTTGCCTCGAGGAAAGGTGTTGTCTTTGAAAGATTTGATCCACTTAGTGGGTACAAAAAAGACAGCCGTCCATACGCCTGTATATGAGGCTGCTGGGAAAAATGGTGGCATCATTCGAAGCAGTACCCTACGGTCAATTCCATTCAAGGAATTTGCAAGGGGCCATACTGTCAGCCTGGAACAAAAAAGTTCAGGCCCTAGACTTACAATGTCCTTGTCCCCTTCCGTTCGCAAGAGCCTCCGTTGGTGGTTGGTTCCCCAGAATCTGGAAAAAAGGAAATCCTTCAGTCCGATTTCTTGGAAGGTGGTCACTACAGATGCCAGCCTTATAGGCTGGGGAGCAGTACTGGAGCAATAGTCTCTCCAGGGCAGATGGTCGGATGCAGAAAAGGCCCTGCCCATCAATCTCTTAGAGATACGAGCAGCCCGGTATGCCCTAGTAGCATGGACATCCAAACTCCAAGGGTCCCCTGTCAGAATTCAATCAGACAATGCCACAGCAGTGGCATATATCAATCATCAGGGGGGCACCAGGAGTCGTGCAGCCCAGAGGGAAGTAAATTACATCCTGAAATGGGCAGAAAAATATGTCCCAGCCATATCTGCGGTATTCATTCCAGGAGTGGAGAATTGGAAGGCGGACTTTCTAAGTCGCCAGCAATTAGGCCCAGAGGAAGGGTCCCTTCACCCCGAGGTTTTCTGGACAATATGTCAGCGGTGGGGAACATCGGATGTAGATCTTCTAGCATCCAGATTCAACGCAAAGGGGGACAGGTTTGTCTCTCGGACAAGGGATCCCCTAGCTTGCGGCTCGGATGCCCTAGTGTTCCCTTGGGATCAGTTCAAGCTGATATATGCATTCACACCGCCACAATGGTTACCTCGATTACTCCGCAGAATCAGGGTAGAAAAGAAACCAGTGATTCCGGTGGCTCCAGCGTGGCCCCGAAGAGCGTGGTACGCGGAGATTGTAAAATTTCAGTGGGGAGTCCTTGGACTCTCCCACGTCGTCCGGACCTGCTTTCGCAAGGACCGATATACCACCCTTCCTTACCAGCCCTAGGTTTGACGGCCTGGCTATTGAAGCCCACATTCTAAAAAAGAGAGGGCTCTCTAATGCTGTGGTATCTACCATGATCAATGCCAGGAAGCCGGTATCCAGGCAGATCTACTATAGAATCTGGAAGGCGTACATCGCGTGGTGTGAGGCCAAGAAATGGCATCCACATAAGTACGTAATAGGTAGGATTCTGGACTTCCTACAGTGGGCTGTAGATAGGAAGCTTGCCTTGAGTACTATCAAGGGTCAGATTTCGGCCTTGTCAATATTTTTTCAAAGGCCCCTGGCTTCGCATTCACTAGTCAAAGCCTTTATACAAGGAGTGATGCGTATTAGTCCTCCGGTTAATATTCCCATATGTCCATGGGATCTAAACTTGGTTCTGTCGGTTCTACAGAAACAACCATTTGAACCATTACAGCATATTTCCTTGGTGCTTCTCACCAGGAAATTGATTTTTCTAGTAGCCATTTGTTCGGCTAAAAGAGTATCGGAATTAGCAGCTATGTCCTGTAAGGAGCCATATCTGGTTATCCATAAGGACAGAGTAGTGTTACGTCCTCATCCAGCCTTTCTTCCTAAGGTGGTATCGAGTTTTCATTTGAACCAAGATGTGGTTCTTCCTTCTTTTTTCCCCAAACCTACTTCGGTAGAGGAAAAGTTATTGCATTCTTTGGATGTAGTAAGAGCAGTTAAAGCTTATCTAAAAGCCACTGCTCAGATTCGCAGAACGGATACTTTGTTTATTCTGCCGGAAGGCCCCAGAAAGGGTCAGGCAGCGTCAAAATCTACTTTAGCCAGGTGGATTCGACAGGTCATTATGCAAGCTTATGGCTTGAGAAGGAGACCGCCTCCGTTCAAAGTTAGAGCGCACTCCACGAGAGCAGTTGGAACTTCATGGGCAGTGCATCACCAGGCCTCCCTGGCTCAAATCTGTAAGGCCGCAACATGGTCTTCAGTTCACACGTTTACTAGGTTCTACCAGGTGGACGTTAGAAGTCAGGAGGATGTCGCCTTTGGGCGCAGTGTGTTGCAGGCCGCAAAAGATCCTCATGTCTGATAGCGCTCAGCTTATATATGGTGTATCCCCCCCCCTCATTGGGCATTGCTTTAGGACATCCCATTAGTAATGACTATGTCGCTCTGTGTCCCGTGATGTACGAGAAAGAAAATAGGATTTTTATAACAGCTTACCTGTAAAATCCTTTTCTTGGAGTACATCACGGGACACAGAGCTCCCGCCCCTCTTTGGGGACACTTATTGCTTTGCTACAAAACTGAGGTGCTCCCGGATGGGAGGGGCTTATATAGGGGAGGGTACTTCCGGTTTTGGAAGTTGCCAGTGCCAGCACCTGACGGTATCTATATAACCCATTAGTAATGACTATGTCGCTCTGTGTCCCGTGATGTACTCCAAGAAAAGGATTTTACAGGTAAGCTGTTATAAAAATCCTATTTTTTTTAGCAATAATTTGCCATAGGGCTCATTGCTGTGCTCCAAGTACAGTATCTGTGAGGGGTTGTAGTGTTGTGCCACCAGTGCCTAAGGCCCAATTTTTCAGCCCCTGTTTAACAGGGGCGTGTCATTACAATTTTTGAAGCAATACTTTGCAACAGGGCTCATTGCTGTGCTCCAAGTACAGTATCTGTGAGGGGTTGTAGTGTTGTGCCACCAGTGCCTAAGGCCCAATTTTTCAGCCCCTGTTCAACAGGGGCATGCAATTACAATTCTTGATGTAATAATTCACAGCAGGGCCCATTCCTGCACCCACCAAGAGTAAGTCTGAGGGCTTACAGTGTTGTGGCAACGCCACCACCACCACCACCACGAAAGGCCCAATTTTTCAGCCACTGTTCAAAAGGGGCATGTAATTACAATTCTTGATCTAATAATTCACAGCAGGGCCCATTCCTGCACCCACCAAGAGTAACTCTGAGGGCTTACAGTGTTGTGGCAACACCACCACCACCACCACCACGAAAAGCCCAATTTTTCAGCCCCTGTTCAACAGGGGCATGCAATTACAATTCTTGATCTAATAATTCACAGCAGGGCCCATTGCTGCACCCACCAAGAGTAACTGTCAGGGCTTACAGTGTTGTGGCACCAGCACCACCATCAAAGCCCCAATTTTTACTACCACTGTTCAACAATTATATGTAATTAAAATTCCTGATATAATAGTTGACAGCAGGGCGTTCCAGCACCAACCAAGAGTAACTGTGAGTGCTTACAGTGTTGTGCCAACACCAACAACTAAGGGGCCTATTTCTGCAGAGTATATACGGCAGGTCCCTACTTTCAAACATCCAACTTACAAACGACTCCTACTTGCAAACGAAAGAAGACAACAGGAAGTGAGAGGAAATCTACCCCTAGGAAGGAAAATTCTCTCCTGTAAGAATAAATATGGGAGAAAGGTGTCTCCTCTGTACTGATGCTTTATCAGCAATCCTTGTTTCAAGAAAAACACCACATTTCAAAAACAGTTGTCATTGGGACGGAAAGTGAGGTGAAATGTTCTGAACAGGGGCACAGACAGCAAAACAAATGTTACAGGGGTGATAACCCTTACCTATGTTTCCCAAAAAGTTTAAAAATAGATTTTTGGGCTGGAGCTACAGTTCAACAATGTACCTGTTCAAAATTACAAACACATTCTACATAAGAACAAACCTACAGTCCCTGTCTTGTATGCACCGCCTGTATACGGCTGTTCAGAGTATATAGGGCCTTTTTTATTTTATGTGCGGGGTTCCCCTTAATATCCATACAAGACCCAAAGGGGCTGGTAATGGGCTGGGGTAGGGGGGGGGGGGGGGGTCATGGGGTAGCTATGCCATTTTTCTTAAAGATTTTCATCCATATTACCGGGACCAGACATTACATTAAAGCCGCAAGAAGTTTTAAATGGCTTTTTTTTCCTTTAGAAGTGTCATTTTGTGCAGGGACAGTTCTAAACACGGGAAACACGTGGCACTTCACAGGCATACTTTAGACACCCCCCAGGTACGATATTTAAAGGAATATTTGACTTTTTTTTTTCACTTTATGCATCATTAAAATGACTGCTCCCGAAAAACGACCGTTTTTAAAACTTCTTTTTGCATTGATACATGTCCCCTGGTGCAGAACCCGGGTTCCCAAACCCTTTTTAGGACAATAACATGCATAATAGTTGTTATAATTAGCACTTTAGAATTCGAACGTTCGCATCCATTGTATTTAATAGGGTTCTAATGTTCGTACGAACTTTCGGTCCGTTCGCGGGTTCTGGTGCGAACCGAACCCGGGGGTGTTCGGCTCATCACTAGTGCCAAATAGCAAAAGAATGCCCTGGTCATGAAGGAGGTAAAACCTTCCAGAGCTCAAGTGGTTAAAGATTATGAGAGGCAAAATTATGTTTATTTTTTCATAAGTGTCCTATTCACATTAAAATGCTGTCCTGAGGTGCTTTTTGTTGTAGTGCATTGTGTAAAACACAGCGTGTCTGCATTTGTATGCAACGTAATGTAGCACGTCACAATGTATTGTAGTGCCTAAGTTACATGAAGTATAATTTCTTGTCACTTTTGAAAAGTTGTAACAACTTACACCACCCCTACACAATGAACACCAGTGTGCATGCATTTTAACTGGCGGGTTTGTGCAAACAAGCCCTTAACCACTTCCCTACCCGCCCATAGTCAAATGACATCCTCAGATGGGATCTCCCATCCTGGGTGGACGTCATATGACGTCCTCGGTTTTGTGGGGGATATCTGAATGATGCCTGCAGCTAGAGGCATCATTCAGATATCCTTCTCTTCTGCCGGCGATTCTGTGCACCATAAGAATGATCATAGCGGCAGTTCCGCTGATTGATTGTTCTTATAGGCGGCGGGATGGGACATCCCCTCCTCCCGCCGCCATCCGGTGCTTCTCCGGACTTTCCCGTGCCATCGGGGGCCCGGAGAATGAATCGTCCAGCGCCGGATAGGAAGCATAGAGATGACTGGTGACCAGATGGTCACCAGTCATCTCTATGACCGTCGGAGGCCCGGGCGCGATGTGATGACGTCACGCCCGGGTTCTCAGAAGTAAACAAAGCTGCCATTGCGGCTAGTAAGCATGAGATCGGTGATTTATTTTTCCCGATCTCATGCTTTCCAGCCTGGAGGAGAGATGTGGGGTCTTATTGACCCCGCATCTCTCCATAAAGAGGACCTGTCACACACCATTTCTATTACAAGGGATGTTTACATCAGAAGCGAACGCACACGTAAGTCCCGCCCACATATGTAAACGCTTTTCAAACCACATATGTGAGGTATCGCCGCGTGCGTTAGAGCGCGTGCAACAATTCTAGCACTAGACCTCCTCTGTAACTCTAACCTGGTAACCTGTAAAAATGTTCAAAGCGTCGCCTATGGAGATTTTTAAGTACCAAAGTTTGGCGCCATTCCATGAGTGTGCGCAATTTTAAAGCGTGACATGTTGGGTATCTATTTACTCAGGGTAACATCATCTTTCATATTTTACAAAAGAATTGGGCTAACTTTACTGTTTTGTTATTTTTTAATTCATGAAACCATTTGTTTTCCAAAAAAAAGGCGTTTGAAAAATTATTGCGCAAATACCGTGCAAGAAAAAAAGTTTAAATGACCGTCATTTTATTTCCTAGGGTGTCTGCTAAAAAAACATATATCATGTTTGGCGGTTCTGAGTAATTTTCTAGCAAAAGAATGATGATTTGTACATGTAGGAGAGAAGTGCCAGAATAGGCCCGGTATTGAGGTGGTATAAAAAGCCCGGTGTTGAAGTGGTTAAAATAAAAAATTTAAACACTACAATGCATTGTTACAATGTCTTGCAACACAGGTGCACAATGCACACAAGCGCATGCCATAAAGTCAACATATTGGTGTAAACAGGCCCTAAGTGAAGTGCTACAAAGTGCGCAATCAGTAGCTTCACATAGAGGCGACTCAGCCGCCTGACGAGTCACGTCCCACTCTGTACTATGGAACCGTTCTAATAGGAGCAACTCAGGTCGCTCCGACTTAGAAAAAGGTTCCTGTACTTCTTTTGGGGGCGACTCAGGGCGACTTGCATTGACTTCTATACAGAAGTCATTATGCAAATCGCCTCAGGCGGGCGTCTCAAGTCGTCTTGAGATCGCGCCGCCGAGTCGCCCCCAAAGCCGTGCCACCCCTGTGTGAACCGGGCCTTACGGTATGAACATTTATTCATGGTACAATGGTTACTTCCTTTGTCTTTTTCACCCAAATTACCTTTATCTGCAAGCCTGACCTAGTGATAAAGCTAGGGGACTTATCACAGTGATAAAACATCTGTGTGCCTTTCATTTCCTATTACTTTTGGGGGGAGATTTACTAAAACTGGAGCACACAGAATCTGGTGCAGTTGTGCATAAAAACCAATCAGCTTTCAGGTTTTATTGTCAGAGCTTCATTGAACAAGCTGAACAAGCTGATTGGTTACTATTTCCCAGCTGCCCCAGATTATGTGTGCACCAGTTTTAGTAAATCTCACCCTCTGTGTACTTATCACTGAGAATTCATGGTGAAAAGAAGGAATGAAAAATCCCTTGATTTTTAGTTCCTACCTGACTTATCACTATTTATTATTTATTAAACATCACGCTAGGCACTTATCACTGTGATAAGCTGTGAAAAGTCTTATTCCTGCTTATCGCTGGTTTTAAATGTATAAAAGAAATCTGGCTGTGATTACCAAAAAATGCTACTTTAATCATATTGATCTAAAACAACCATCTTTGGAGAACAATGTTCTTTTTGAGAAGTTGACAGAAGGAAACACAGCCGTTTGTAATTTTTTATATATTTTTTCAGTTTGAATAACAGTTATGCAGTTAACAAAAGCACAAATAAAATCATCTCATTTGGTGACTTGCAATGCATCAAAATTTGCAAATAATGTAAGATTGCCAATAATATGAGTTTGCTGCCATCTTGTGGTTAATTGTGATACTACGTGCATTGTATACTGTTCAATACAAGATTTAGTTCAGTGATTTTGTGCAAGACTAAAACTGTGCGTGATAAATGTAAGTGGCAAAACAATGAACCACGCTGCTGTGCAGTGACACAAATTAAGTTTCACTATGTGACACTTCAAATACAATAAAAAAATGTGCACTGCACCACTCCTAACCAGAGCCATCATTGACACTAGCTTGCATGGTAAATTATTATATTATTATAATATACGATTTATATAGCGTCAACAGTTTACGCAGTGCTTTATAATGTAGAGAGAGGACAGCACAATTACAGTATAGTTCAATACAGAAGGTACAGGTGGGCCCTGCTCGTAGAACTTACATTCTAAAAGGAGTTTTACTGTGCAGCTTAGTTTGCACCTCACCCAAGTTTATAACATATATAAAAATATTCTATTTTCTATAGTTGTTTTATAAAGTAACTTTGATATAAACAAAGTAGTTTGTATAAGTTGTATCATTAATATAAACAAATAAGGATATTACCCAAATACTGGGTACTTTGGCAGTATGTGGAATGTACAACCTATAGCATATATAGCTTGGGTGCTCAACCTGTGGCCCTCCAGCTGTTATAGAACTATAAGTCCCATCATGCCTCTGCCTTTGGGAGTCATGCCTGTAACAGTCAGACTTTCAATGTGTCATGGGACTTGTAGTTCTGCAACAGCTGGAGGGCCACAGGTTAAGCACCCATAATATATAGGGTAGAAGGGAGCCATTGCATACACTTATAGGGATATTGGCCTGGGTACGATCCATTAAGGAGGTATGTAGCATAAGAAGCAGACAGCAAGTTTTCTCACCAGGACTCCGAACGGGAGGAATTTCCAACATTATAAATTTATAATATTTTGTTAAAGCGGAAGTAAACCCATCCATAAAACAGTTTCATTTCCGGCACGTGCCATAAATGTAACACTCCCATTGGTTGTGCTCTCAACCAAACTGTGAAACCACCCAATGGCTGGTGTCATAACTGATCACATGTACAGCATCATGGAGTTGTAGATTAAACAAAGGCAAAGATGGCAGCTTCCTTGGCTGAAAACAATAGGAGGGTTTTACTTCCACTTTAATTAAGGCGCAGATTACATTTCTCAAGACAGACAAAAGATGCTTGATGCAACACACATGTATGCATGCTTTCACACATACATACACACACACTTTTTTTGTTTCCTCATATAAAGATTGTGATAGAGAATACGTGTCTTTGAACCAGTGCTGTTTTTTTTCATTGTAGGAACTGTTCTGCTAAGGCAGAAGCCAGGTAACAGGCCTGATTTGTCATAATGTCTGGCAGCATATATTTCTATGTTGATGATCAGAGTTGTTTCTAGGGGCAGTGCCCAGAAATCTAACACAAGCTGCTAAACATTCTGGAATCTGATCAAAATACAGGTGTTTCCTGACCATCATTGTAATACAGTGGGGAAAATAATTATTTGACCCCTTACAGATTTTGTAAGTTTGCTCACTTACAGAGACATGAAGGGTCTATAATTTTTTTTTATTTTTTATCATAGGTGTATTTTAAATGATAGAGCCCAAAATCCAGAAGAAAAAAAAAACACATAAACAAATGCTATAAATTAAGCTGCAGTTCAGTGAGTAAAATAAGCATTTGATCCCCAAGCAAAACATGACTTAGTACTTTTGTTGGCAAGCAAAATAATGTTTCCACCGCCATGCTTGACTGTGAGGATGTTGTTCTTGGTGTCATAGTCAGCATTTTTCTTCCTCTAAACACGGTGAGTCCCCCTCCTCAAGAAGGCACATGTATAGTCATGCCAATGAATATTTAAATGATTCAGAGAAGGATTGGGAGAAAGTACTGTGGTCAGATGAGACCAAAATTAAGCTCTTTGGCATTAACTCGACTCGCCTTGTTTGGAGGAAGAAAAATGCTGACTATGACACTAAGAACACCATCCCTACAGTCAAGCACGGAGGTGGAAACATGATGCTTTGGGGCTGTTTCTCTGCTAAAGATACAGGCCGACTTTTCCGCATCGAAGGTCTTCCAGCATGACAATGACCCAAAGCATACCACCAAGGCAACAAAGGAGTGGCTCAAGAAGAAGCGCATTATTGTCATGGAGTGGCCTAACCAGTCTCCAGACCTTAATCCTATAGAATATTTATGGAGGGAACTGAAACTTCGAGTTGCCAAGCGACAGCCAAGAACCTTAAGGATTTAGAGAAGATCTGTAAAAAAGAGTGGACCAAAATCCCTCCTGAGATGTGTGCAAACCTGGTCACTAACTACAAGAAATGTCTTACCTCTGCGCTTGCCAACAAGGGTTTCTCCACCAAGTACTATGTTATGTTTTGCTTGGGGATCAAATGCTTATTTTACTCACTGAACTACAACTCAATTTATAACATTTGTCTCATGGGTTTTTTTTCTGGATTTTTTGTTGATATTCAGTCTCTATCCTTTACAATACACCTATGACAAAACTTATAGACCCTTTATTTCTTTTTAAGTGGGCAAACTTACAAAATCTGCAGGGGATCAAATACATACTTTCCCCACTGTATATACAGAAAGCCACCAATAAATGGTATGCACACTTGTTCAGCTACCATTATATTACTCCAGCTACTATTATAATTATCCATTAAATAACAAATGCAACTTATGCTTCCAATTTAAATCTGAGATTCAGGCAGCACACCCAGTAAAACTTATACACATCCACAAATCACAGTAAAATCACAAACAAAACATAGAAGGCTTTAAGTTATATTGACAGCTTTTTTCCCATAATGGGCACACTACTGTGGAATCTAGAAGGTTGTAATTTCAGCAGATCCACCACCTTTCACAGAGAGATCAGCACCCCCACCCAAAGATGACTAGAGTAGTTTACCAGATTAAAAGTCCTCTTTCTCATGGGAGGCCAAACTGTGCAGAAGCTATCCAGGCAGTCCTCTCAATCGAGACCCTCTAGAGATCACCATCTTTCTCTCCTTTAACTGAGAGTGCGGAGGAATTCGGTGAAAATGTATTCTATGCACAAGCTGGCTTTCCCTGATAAAGAGGTCTTTTAATCTGGCAAACTCTTCAATTTTATGTTATCCTCAAACTACCAGTGTAATATACAGTATAATCATGAAACCACAACAAGTGTAATCTTTCAGCCATTATTATATAATGTAAATAAATTAATACACATTATAATCCTCCAATAACAATTATAAACCTTTTAGACATTCAGATACAATTATAACATATACTCCTCTAGCCACCGTGAAAAAAATTACCAGCCTCCTTACACCCTCCGCAGACTTAGGCCTGTTTTTACACAGGCTTTAGCTTGTATAAGAGCAATGTGAACAGCTAACTTTGACAAAGCATTTGCAGAGCTTTCAGCAAACTTTGTTGAAGCTTTGAAAGTACCGTTCAGCTCCAGTTTGTAAATGTTGAACACAGATCCTAATAGGAGTGTTGATTGCCACTTTAAGCAAGCTGCTAGCAAGCTTGCAACAAGCATCAAGGATTTCAGAAGCTTGCTAGCAGCTTGTTTAATGTGGCAATCAACACTTCTATTAGGATCTGTGTTCAACATTTACAAACTGGAGCTGAATGGTACTTTAAAAGCTTCAACAAAGCTTGCTGAAAGCTCTGCAAATACTTTGTCAAAGCTTGCTGTCCACACTGCGCTTATACAAGCTAAAGTCCGTGTGAAACAGGATTAAGGTCCCAGGCACTATTTAATTATAGCCCATGTACAGCAATTACATATGGCCCCCAGCTAGAGATTAGCTAGAGATATATGCCAAAGCAATAAGCTATCTTACTGAGAATAATGGGTGGGAAGATATTTCATTATCCATCCTACTAATTGGCATTGGCAGCAAATGTGGACTGCCTAACTTTTAGCATATTCCAAATCTGGGACATTGCTTCCCTTTATCAAAACATGTATGGAAAGTCTAATAAAAAAAAGGTAACAGTAGTTAATGTTTATCGTTGTCTAAGGCTGGGTTCACACTGATGCGAATTGGATGTGGGTTTCCCCGCATCCAATTTGCATTACAGGGGAGTGTGACTGGCTCTCAATGGAGCCGGTTCACACAGTTCTGGGACGGGAGCGGTCTGCATTTAAAAAGAGTCTTGTGCGTCTTTGGTTCCGATTTAGGTGTGAATTCAGGCAAAAATTCGGACTTGATTAACACCGGAATCAGTGAACAGGGACGCACCGGAACCCATGCTGTGAACCGCAGCCGGTGCATATGTGAACCTGGCCTTAAAGTTAGTATGTTTGCACATTAAAACTGCAGGTTTATGATATCCAACCTACAGTCTCAACTGGAAAGACTGATACTAATTCATTGCCTACTCCTATGAACACTAAATATAACAATAAATATCTAAACCAGGGGTCCTCAAACTATGGGCCTCCAGTTGTTCAGGAGCTACAATTCCCATCATGCCTAGTCATGTCTGTGAATGTCAGAGTTTTACAATGCCTCATGGGACTTGTAGTTCCACAACAGCTGGAGGGCCGTAGTTTGAAGATCCCTAATCTAAACAATAAGATATCTTAAAATTTTCACGTGAAAGCAGTTAACTTTATACAGTCTACAAAAGCAAGAAGTTCTAAATGGCTACAAACCTTTTAAAACTCACTTAGAGCCGGTTCACACAGGGGTGACTTGGGAGGCGACTTGAAGTCGCCCCAAATCGCGCTGTTTTTAAAACTAATTGAAGTAAATGGAGCCGTCTTAATGTACACGACTGCAGTCGCTCCGACTTCAAAAAAGGTTCCTGTACGACTTCAATCCGACTTCTAGGCGACTTGTACCCATTGATTTCAATGGAAGTTGCCTCAGAAGTCGGATCACTGTCCTTACTGCAACGACTTTTCAGGATGTGGAAATAGTTTTTAGGGCAAACCCCTCCCTCCCCCCTCCCTCCCACAGAGCTGATTCAAGGTTGATTGGCCACTGAACTGTCTCCTGTCCTGGAGGCGACTTGTAAGTCGCCCCATGTCGCGCTGTGGTGCAGGCTCAGGTCGCTTCCAGGTCGCTTCTAGGTCACCTCCAAAGAGTCGTGTTGCCCCTGTGTGATCCGGCTCTTAGGGGTGTATTTATAAATAATTTGCAGAGCTGCTCATCCAGTGAAACTTCATATACATATGTTTACGAATGTAGGGGGAATCATGATGATCATAGGAAAAAATAGGTATTTACTATGATTGTCAACTCCGACTAGTGGCCATATTGTGGTATTTTCCTGATTCACTCTATTCTGTATAAAGGATAACATTCAACCTTTTGCTGCTAAGAGGGTTTTTTTTCACACAACCATGTTGGGCACATGAGGTTTCTTCTATTTTTACGGATCATGTTGTACTGCGGTCATTAATTGTTTAATCTCACCACTATTGTTGTTTTTTTACACACTCTTGGGGGCTGTGTCCCAATCAATTTGCTGCATTATTGTGCAACCTGTTTTATCCCCTTGCTTTTGGGGTTAATTTGCAAAAGTTATTATCCTCTGCATGTTTTTTTTTAATCAGAAAATATATTTTATTGTGCAGAAAATAAAATAAGATATGAACAGTTACAACGGGTAGAACATACTCAAGATACAAGTTATACATTGAAATAGGATAACTCGACTGCACAATATGTGTAGTATCAGACAAAGTAGTCAATGTTAAACTAACTGTAACTCAGAGAACTGAAAACATACAGTTCCCAAAGTGTATACCATTTATTAATATACAAAAGTAAAATAAAAAATAAAAATAGAAACAGAAAATAGGAGTATCTTGAACGAACAAGAGATCCCATTCTCTTCTATATAACGAAATCCAGTGCATTCCCATGTTCTTTACCTATACCTGGAGTAATCTAGTAAGAACAAGTTGAGGAGGGGCTACCTCAGGGTTCTCCAACCACTCCTGCCAGATTTTCGTAAATTTACCTGGTACATTCCTAGGTTGATAGGCAATCCTTTCCCTGACAAGTATTGTATTTACCTGTTGTACCCACTAAGCAGATGTGGGAGCTCTAGATGAGAGCCAAAATCTTGCAATCAATTTCCTGGCCAGGTAAAGCAACCAAATGAAAGCAATAAAGTTAGCCCAATTTTTTTATATTGTGAAAGATAATGTTACGCCGAGTAAATTGATACCCAACATGTCACGCTTCAAAACTGCGCCCGCTCGTGGAATGGTGACAAACCTTTACCCTTAAAAATCTCCATAGGCGATGTTTAAAAAATTCTACAGGTTACATGTTTTGAGTTACAGAGGAGGTCTAGGGCTAGAATTATTGCTCTCACTCTACCGATTGCGGTGATACCTCACATGTGTGGTTTAAACACCGTTTTCATATGCGGGCGCTGCTCACGTATGCGTTCGCTTCTGCACGCGAGCTTGGCAGGACGGGGCACGTTTTAAATATGTTTTTTATTATTATTTATTTTACCTCTTTATTTAAATTTTTTTGACTTTTCTTTTAAAAAAAAAAAAATTGTGTCACTTTTATTTCTATTACAAGGAATGTAAACATTCCTTGTAATAGAAAAAAAGCATTACAGGTCCTCTTAAATATGAGATCTGGGGTCAAAAAGACCTCAGATCTCATATTTATGCTAAAATGCAATAAAAAAGTAAAATAAAAAATGTTGGTGTTTGAAAAAATGCAAAAAAAAATAAAAATGTCCCTTTAAGAGCTATGGGCGGAAGTGACGTTTTTAATTCACTCGTCTCCATACCAAGCCACGAAAAGGACCCGATTGCCTCCACCTGCTACAGACGGCTCCGGTAAGCGGTGGAGGGCACGGGAGAGCGGCGGGAGGGGGGGCCTTCTCCCGCCGCTGATAAAAGTAATCTTGCGGTGAATCAGCCGCAGAGACCACTATTATCGGAAACGGGACCACTGGCTGAAGAGGAGGATACCTGGGTTATGGCAGCTAGCTGCTGCCATAACTGAGATATCCCTCTTCAAACAGCCGACGTATATCAGCGTGCAGCGGTCCAGAAGTGGTTAATAAGATTGATAACATCATGCCAATACCGCACCAATTTGGGGCAGTTCCAAAGCAAATGGATCAGAGTGCCCTGATGCAGCTGACACCTCGGGCACAAGGGGGAATCCCTCCTTTCCCATTTATGTAGTTGTACTGGGGTCCTGTACACCCTGTGGAGGATAAATAAGTGTGACAACTTTTGAGCCGCCGAGACAGAAACTAGGGGGCCATTCACCAAAATCTGATCCCAGCTATCCCCATCTATAGGGCCGACATCAGTTTGACAGTTTCCCACTTCTCCCTACTAGGGATGAGCTTCGTGTTCGAGTCGAACATACGTTCGACTCGAACATCGGCTGTTCGATCGTTCGACGAAGATCGAACGATTTGGGCCGTTCGCGCCAAATTCGAGTGACGCGAACGGCCCACAATGCACTACGCCATCGCAGTGTCATCCAGGCGCTGTGATTGGCCAAGCATGCACTGTGACCCCGCATGCTTGGCCAATCACAGCGCCGGCAGCGAGGAGAGCAATGATTGGCCACAGGCAGGATGCCTGTGGCCAATTATTGCTGAGGGTGTTTAGTACACGCCCCACACTATAAAAGGCCGCCAGCACGGCGGCCTAGTGTAGTGTGTTCCGGAGCAGGGATAGAGCAGCATAGGCAGGGACAGTGACTGTTATTTCTTTCTTGCTTAACCTGGATTCCTTTAGTTTAGGGAAAGAGAAGGATAGGTAGGGAGAGTGTCAGTGTGTTTTGTGCTTGTGCTATAGTGTGCTTAAAAAAAACATTTATTCTAGGGACAGAAAACTGTAGGTAGGGACAGTGTCAGTTTCTTTCACTCTGCAAGTCCTTGTTTCCAGGGACCTGGAAGGACAGTGAGTGAATTGTCCTTGTGCTATATTGTGCTTAAAAAAACATTTATTCTAGGGACAGAAAAATGTAGGTAGGGAGAGTGTCAGTTTCTTTCACTCTGCAAGTCCTTGTTTCCAGGGACCTGTAAGGACAGTGAGTGAATTGTCCTTGTGCTATATTGTGATTAAAAAAAACATTTTTTCTAGGGACAGAAAACTGTAGGTAGGGAGAGTGTTTTTTTTCTTTCACTCTGCAAGTCCTTGTTTCCAGGGACCTGGAAGGACAGTGAGTGAATTGTCCTTGTGCTATATTGTGCTTAAAAAAAAACATTTTTTCTAGGGACAGAAAACTGTAGGTAGGGAGAGTGTCAGTTTATTTCACTCTGCAAGTCCTTGTTTCCAGGGACCTGGAAGGACAGTGAGTGAATTGTCCTTGTGCTATATTGTGATTAAAAAAAACATTTTTTCTAGGGACAGAAAACTGTAGGTAGGGAGAGTGTTTTTTTTCTTTCACTCTGCAAGTCCTTGTTTCCAGGGACCTGTAAGGACAGTGAGTGAATTGTCCTTGTGCTATATTGTGCTTAAAAAAAACATTTATTCTAGGGACAGAAAACTGTAGGTAGGGAGAGTGTCAGTTTATTTCACTCTGCAAGTCCTTGTTTCCAGGGACCTGGAAGGACAGTGAGTGAATTGTCCTTGTGCTATATTGTGATTAAAAAAAACATTTTTTCTAGGGACAGAAAACTGTAGGTAGGGAGAGTGTTTTTTTTCTTTCACTCTGCAAGTCCTTGTTTCCAGGGACCTGGAAGGACAGTGAGTGAATTGTCCTTGTGCTATATTGTGCTTAAAAAAAACATTTATTCTAGGGACAGAAAACTGTAGGTAGGGAGAGTGTCAGTTTATTTCACTCTGCAAGTCCTTGTTTCCAGGGACCTGTAAGGACAGTGAGTGAATTGTCCTTGTGCTATATTGTGATTAAAAAAAACATTTTTTCTAGGGACAGAAAACTGTAGGTAGGGAGAGTGTTTTTTTTCTTTCACTCTGCAAGTCCTTGTTTCCAGGGACCTGTAAGGACAGTGAGTGAATTGTCCTTGTGCTATATTGTGCTTAAAAAAAACATTTATTCTAGGGACAGAAAACTGTAGGTAGGGAGAGTGTCAGTTTATTTCACTCTGCAAGTCCTTGTTTCCAGGGACCTGTAAGGACAGTGAGTGAATTGTCCTTGTGCTATATTGTGATTAAAAAAAACATTTTTTCTAGGGACAGAAAACTGTAGGTAGGGAGAGTGTTTTTTTTCTTTCACTCTGCAAGTCCTTGTTTCCAGGGACCTGTAAGGACAGTGAGTGAATTGTCCTTGTGCTATATTGTGCTTAAAAAAAACATTTATTCTAGGGACAGAAAACTGTAGGTAGGGAGAGTGTCAGTTTATTTCACTCTGCAAGTCCTTGTTTCCAGGGACCTGTAAGGACAGTGAGTGAATTGTCCTTGTGCTATATTGTGATTAAAAAAAACATTTTTTCTAGGGACAGAAAACTGTAGGTAGGGAGAGTGTTTTTTTTCTTTCACTCTGCAAGTCCTTGTTTCCAGGGACCTGGAAGGACAGTGAGTGAATTCTCCTTGTGCTATATTGTGCTTAAAAAAAACATTTTTTCTAGGGACAGAAAACTGTAGGTAGGGAGAGTGTTTTTTTTCTTTCACTCTGCAAGTCCTTGTTTCCAGGGACCTGGAAGGACAGTGAGTGAATTCTCCTTGTGCTATAGTGTGCTTAAAAAAAACATTTATTCTAGGGACAGAAAACTGTAGGTAGGGACAGTGTCAGTTTCTTTCACTCTGCAAGTCCTTGTTTCCAGGGACCTGGAAGGACAGTGAGTGAATTGTCCTTGTGCTATATTGTGCTTAAAAAAAACATTTATTCTAGGGACAGAAAACTGTAGGTAGGGAGAGTGTCAGTTTATTTCACTCTGCAAGTCCTTGTTTCCAGGGACCTGTAAGGACAGTGAGTGAATTGTCCTTGTGCTATATTGTGATTAAAAAAAACATTTTTTCTAGGGACAGAAAACTGTAGGTAGGGAGAGTGTTTTTTTTCTTTCACTCTGCAAGTCCTTGTTTCCAGGGACCTGTAAGGACAGTGAGTGAATTGTCCTTGTGCTATATTGTGATTAAAAAAAACATTTTTTCTAGGGACAGAAAACTGTAGGTAGGGAGAGTGTTTTTTTTCTTTCACTCTGCAAGTCCTTGTTTCCAGGGACCTGTAAGGACAGTGAGTGAATTGTCCTTGTGCTATATTGTGCTTAAAAAAAACATTTATTCTAGGGACAGAAAACTGTAGGTAGGGAGAGTGTCAGTTTATTTCACTCTGCAAGTCCTTGTTTCCAGGGACCTGTAAGGACAGTGAGTGAATTGTCCTTGTGCTATATTGTGATTAAAAAAAACATTTTTTCTAGGGACAGAAAACTGTAGGTAGGGAGAGTGTTTTTTTTCTTTCACTCTGCAAGTCCTTGTTTCCAGGGACCTGGAAGGACAGTGAGTGAATTCTCCTTGTGCTATATTGTGATTAAAAAAAACATTTTTTCTAGGGACAGAAAACTGTAGGTAGGGAGAGTGTTTTTTTTCTTTCACTCTGCAAGTCCTTGTTTCCAGGGACCTGGAAGGACAGTGAGTGAATTCTCCTTGTGCTATAGTGTGCTTAAAAAAAACATTTATTCTAGGGACAGAAAACTGTAGGTAGGGACAGTGTCAGTTTCTTTCACTCTGCAAGTCCTTGTTTCCAGGGACCTGGAAGGACAGTGAGTGAATTGTCCTTGTGCTATATTGTGCTTAAAAAAAACATTTATTCTAGGGACAGAAAACTGTAGGTAGGGAGAGTGTCAGTTTATTTCACTCTGCAAGTCCTTGTTTCCAGGGACCTGGAAGGACAGTGAGTGAATTGTCCTTGTGCTATATTGTGATTAAAAAAAACATTTTTTCTAGGGACAGAAAACTGTAGGTAGGGAGAGTGTTTTTTTTCTTTCACTCTGCAAGTCCTTGTTTCCAGGGACCTGTAAGGACAGTGAGTGAATTGTCCTTGTGCTATATTGTGCTTAAAAAAAACATTTATTCTAGGGACAGAAAACTGTAGGTAGGGAGAGTGTTTTTTTTCTTTCACTCTGCAAGTCCTTGTTTCCAGGGACCTGTAAGGACAGTGAGTGAATTGTCCTTGTGCTATATTGTGCTTAAAAAAAACATTTATTCTAGGGACAGAAAACTGTAGGTAGGGAGAGTGTCAGTTTATTTCACTCTGCAAGTCCTTGTTTCCAGGGACCTGTAAGGACAGTGAGTGAATTGTCCTTGTGCTATATTGTGATTAAAAAAAACATTTTTTCTAGGGACAGAAAACTGTAGGTAGGGAGAGTGTTTTTTTTCTTTCACTCTGCAAGTCCTTGTTTCCAGGGACCTGTAAGGACAGTGAGTGAATTGTCCTTGTGCTATATTGTGCTTAAAAAAAATATTTTTTCTAGGGACAGAAAACTGTAGGTAGGGAGAGTGTCAGTTTCTTTCACTGTGAAAGTCCTTGTTTCAAGGGACAGAGAAGGACACCTGAAGGTAGCCCTTATTGCTTTTTTCCCATCTCCCTGCAGGCCATCTATTAGAATGTCTGGAAGGCAAACAAGGAGAGGCAGACAGTCAGGAGGCAATAAAAGAGGGCAAGCAGGCTCTGTGTCTGGGGGCAACAGTGCTGGTCGTGGACGCGGTGCATTGTCATCAGCACATGGCCATGGGACACGCTTGTCCTTCTTTTCGGCAGCTGGACATGTTGAGCCACATCATGCCGAAGACTTGGTAGAGTGGATGACCAAGCCCTCCTCCTCCTCCTCATCCTCTCTCACCCAGGCTCAGGGTACTGGAAAAGCAGCTGCCAAAGCGTCGTCTTCCCTGGTATCAATGTCAGACAAATCATCAGTCACTCCTTCCCTAGACCCACCATGTCCTCCTCCTGAGGAGTCCCCCGAACTGTTTCAGCACAGTGTTGGGTACATGCTCCAGGAGGATGCCCAGCGTTTCGAAGGGTCTGATGATGAAACCCAGCTAGAGGAAGGCAGTAGCGTGAGAGCAGACAGAGGGGATGCTCAAGAAGGACACCAATCTGGCAGTCATGTTCCAGCAGCTGCAGCATACTGCCAGATTGGCTCCAGTGATGAGGAGGGAGGGGATGATGAGGTCACTGACTCCACGTGGGTGCCTAATAGGAGAGAGGAGGAGGAGGAGGATGAGGAGGAGGCACATCTCCAACGAGGCAGGAAGCCCTTTGGTGGCCAGCGTAAGGGCAGTACACCGACGGAATCACACCGCAGAGCTCCGCCTGTGCAGGGCGCTGCCTCTGCCCGTCATTCAAAAAGTTCTTTGGTGTGGGCCTTTTTTGAGGCTAGTGCATCAGATCGCACAGCTGCTGTTTGCAACATATGTCTCAAGCGTATATCGCGTGGCCAAAACATCAGCCGCTTGGGTACCACATGCCTGACCAGACATATGTTGACCTGCCATGCAGCTCGTTGGCAAGCCTACCTCAAAGACCCACACCAAAGAACAAAGCGGACCTCTCCTTGCACCGCATCAGCTGGGATCTCCAACCCCACTATAACTTCAGTCCTCTCTGAAACATGCACTGAGAGGAATGAAGGTGTAGAATTAGGTGTGTCACAGCCAAGTACTTGCGGCCACTCTGCTAGCAGTACACCGACGTCCGATTCTAGCAGGCAAATTTCCCTGCCCCAGCTGCTGGACCGTCGAAAGAAGTTCACTCCCAGCCATCCACATGCCCAGCGGTTGAATGCTAGCTTGGCTAAATTGCTAGCGCTTCAACTGCTGCCTTTTCAGTTGGTAGACTCGGCCCCCTTCCGTGAGTTTGTGCAATGTGCGGTTCCTCAGTGGCAGGTTCCCAAACGCCACTTTTTCTCACGGAAGGCTATTCCGGCTCTCTACCGGCATGTGGAAGGCAATGTCTTGGCCTCGCTGGACAGGGCGGTCAGCGGTAAGGTGCATATTACCGCTGACTCATGGTCCAGCAGGCATGGACAGGGACGTTACCTTTCTTTCACGGCCCATTGGGTCACTCTTTTGGCAGCTGGGAAGGATTCAGGACAAGGTGCAGTAGTGTTGGAGGTTGTCCCACCGCCACGCCTCCAAAATGCTACTACTGGTTGTGACACACCTCTCTCCTCCACCCCCTCCTCTTCTTCTTCCTCCATGGCCTCTTCCTGTGGTTTGTCCTATGAACCAGCGGTGCTCCGTAGCCGTTCACGGGGCTACGCAAGTACGCAGGCAAAAAGATGCCATGCCGTGCTTGCGCTGGTGTGTTTGGGGGACAGAAGCCACACTGGGGCAGAGGTCCTGTCTGCTCTGCAGGGCCAGGCCGAGAGGTGGTTGACGCCACGCCAGCTTAAGCCAGGAATGGTGGTTTGCGACAATGGCACCAACCTCCTCTCCGCCCTCCGACAGGGACAACTGACCCATGTGCCCTGTGTGGCTCACGTCCTTAACCTGGTGGTGCAGCGCTTCTTGGGCAGGTACCCGGGCTTACAGGATGTCCTGAGGCAGGCCAGGAAAGTCTGTGTGCATTTCCGCAGATCTTATAATGCCAGTGCTCGCCTGGCTGAGCTGCAAAAGGAGTTGAACCTGCCCAAGAACCGCCTTATATGTGACATGCCCACCAGGTGGAACTCAACGTTGGCCATGCTGCAGCGGCTGCACACGCAGCAGAGGGCCATCAATGAGTACCTGTGCGACTACGGCACCAGGACAGGGTCAGGGGAGCTTGGTTTTTTTTCTCCACGCCAGTGGGGCATGATCAGGGATGCATGCACTGTCCTGGCACCATTTGAGGAGGCCACGAGGATGGTGAGCAGTGACAGTGCATGCATCAGTGACACTGTACCTCTTGTCCACCTGTTGGAGCACACGCTGCGTGGAATAATGGACAGGGCACTTGAGGCAGAACAGAGGCAGGAAGAGGAGGACTTCCTTGCCTCTCAAGGCCCCCTTTACCCAGACAGTGTTCCTTCTGTCCCACCCATCGCACAGGAAGAGGAGGAGGAGGAGGAGGAGGAGGAGGAGGATTGTGTCAGCATGGAGGTGGAGGCTGGCACTCAGCATCATCAGCAGCAGTCTTTTAGGGATGATTTACAGTCCCAAGAAACCAGTGGACTTGTACGTGGCTGGGAGGAGGTGGCTGCGGATCATGTCGTCCTTAGTGACCCAGAGGACTCCGGAGCGAATGCCTCAGCAAACCTACGCTGCATGGCCTCCCTGATCCTGCAAAGTCTGCGGAAGGATCCTCGTATTCTTCGGATCAAGGAGAGGGACCATTACTGGCTGGCCACTCTCCTTGATCCACGGTACAAGGGTAAGGTTGCGGACCTTATGTTACCGTCGCAGAGGGAGCAGAGGATGAGACAACTCCGGGAGGCCTTGCAGAAAGGTCTGTGCAACGCGTTCCCAGAGACTGGGAGGTTGCAAACTCCTGGTCCTGGACAACGAGTTGCTGAGGCTTCGGCCAGTCAAAGAAGGAGCGGTGGGGAAGGTGGCCGTCTGACCGATGCGTTCAGACAATTCTTTAGTCCGCAGCCCCAAAGTATGATCGGTTCCAGCAACCATCGCCAGCGTCTGATAAACATGGTGCAGGAATATCTAGGGGCAAGGTCAGACTTGGACACCTTCCCCACCGAAAATCCTCTGGCTTACTGGGTCTTGAGGATGGATCACTGGCCAGAGCTTGCACAGTATGCAATTGAGCTACTGGCCTGTCCTGCATCCAGCGTTCTTTCGGAACGCACATTCAGTGCTGCTGGAGGATTTGTCACGGATCACAGGGTGCGCCTGTCCACCGACTCGGTTGATCGACTGACTTTCATCAAGATGAACCAGTCTTGGATCACCACCAGCTACCACACACCTGATGCTGATATAACAGACTAATTGATTTTAACATGTCACATCCCTTCAAGACTGATGCTGATGCTGAGTGCCTGTGCTGTTATGTTGACTGGCTATCCTCCTCCTCCGAGTCCTTAATGATACGATTGATGATGATAGCTTGTAAGATCATTTTTGTTTATGGGTGCCGCCACCAGTGCCTAACGCCCAATTTTTCAGCCCCTGTTTAACAGGGGCGTGTAATTACAATTTTTGAAGCAATACTTTGCAACAGGGCTCATTGCTGTGCTCCAAGTACAGTATCTGTGAGGAGTTGCAGTGTTGTGCCACCAGTGCCTAAGGCCCAATTTTTCAGCCCCTGTTTAACAGGGGCGTGTCATTACAATTTTTGAAGCAATACTTTGCAACAGGGCTCATTGCTGTGCTCCAAGTACAGTATCTGTGAGGAGTTGCAGTGTTGTGCCACCAGTGCCTAAGGCCCAATTTTTCAGCCCCTGTTTAACAGGGGCGTGTCATTACAATTTTTGAAGCAATACTTTGCAACAGGGCTCATTGCTGTGCTCCAAGTACAGTATCTGTGAGGGGTTGCAGTGTTGTGCCACCAGTGCCTAAGGCCCAATTTTTCAGCCCCTGTTCAACAGGGGCATGTAATTACAATTCTTGATCTAATAATTCACAGCAGGGCCCATTGCTGCACCCACCAAGAGTAACTGTCAGGGCTTACAGTGTTGTGGCACCAGCACCACCATCAAAGGCCCAATTTTTACTACCACTGTTCAACAATTATATGTAATTAAAATTCCTGATATAATAGTTGACAGCAGGGCGTTCCAGCACCAACCAAGAGTAACTGTGAGTGCTTACAGTGTTGTGCCAACACCAACAACTAAGGGGCCTATTTCTGCAGAGTATATACGGCAGGTCCCTACTTTCAAACATCCAACTTACAAACGACTCCTACTTGCAAACGCAAGAAGACAACAGGAAGTGAGAGGAAATCTACCACTAGGAAGGAAAATTCTCTCCTGTAAGAATAAATATGGGAGAAAGGTGTCTCCTCTGTACTGATGCTTTATCAGCAATCCTTGTTTCAAGAAAAAGACCACATTTCAAAAAGAGTTGTCATTGGGACGGAAAGTGAGGTGAAATGTTCTGAACAGGGGCACAGACAGCAAAACAAATGTTACAGGGGTGATAACCCTTACCTATGTTTTCCAAAAAGTTTAAAAATAGATTTTTGGTCTGGAGCTACACTTCAACAATGTACCTGTTCAAAATTACAAACAGACTCTACATAAGAACAAACCTACAGTCCCTGTCTTGTATGCACCGCCTGTATAGGGCTGTTCCGAGTATATAGGGCCTTTTTTATTTTATGTGCGGGGTTCCCCTTAATATCCATACAAGACCCAAAGGGGCTGGTAATGGGCTGGGGTAGGGGGGGGGGTCATGGGGTAGCTATGCCATTTTTCTTAAAGAATTTCATCCATATTACCGGGACCAGACATTACATTAAAGCCGCAAGCAGTTTTAAATGGCTTTTTTTTCCTTTAGAAGTGTCATTTTGTGCAGGGACAGTTCTAAACACGGGAAACACGTGGCACTTCACAGGCATACTTTAGACACCCCCCAGGTACGATATTTAAAGGAATATTTGACTTTTTTTTTTTCACTTTATGCATCATTAAAATGACTGCTCCCGAAAAACGACCGTTTTTAAAACTTCTTTTTGCATTGATACATGTCCCCTGGTGCAGAACCCGGGTTCCCAAACCCTTTTTAGGACAATAACATGCATAATAGTTGTTATAATTAGCACTTTAGAATTCGAACGTTCGCATCCATTGTATTTAATAGGGTTCTAATGTTCGTTCGAACTTTCGGTCCGTTCGCGGGTTCTGGTGCGAACCGAACCCGGGGGTGTTCGGCTCATCACTACTCCCTACAGGGTAGTAGATCTGGGGCTTGGATGTGGGCTAGCAGGCAAGTATATATGCAAGAGATAATTCCTTTCTTATCCCTAGTATCAAAAATAGAGGGGAGGAAGTCAGAGTCATCAAGGCGCAAGACAGAGCATCTAAGCTGTATTCTCAGAGCATTGCGCAGCTGCAGGTACATAAAGTAGTGGTTTGGTAACGAAGGAAACTCCTCTCTCAGCTAAGAGAAGGGCTTTATCACCGTGCCATCAAACAGCTGGGACATATATTTAATCTAGGCTGTTTTCCATATAGAGTGGTTACAGAATTTCCCCAGTACAGGATAGGATCTATTACACCAAATAGGTGTACAATCAAGGAAGCCCTCAATGCCCAGGTGCTTCCTCAGCTCTTTCCAGAGTCTCCTAAGCATATGGACAGTCGGCATTCCAATGGAGCCCTAGGTAGGCCCATTTGCAGCTGAGACATTGCAGAATACTCTGTAAGGGAGTGGATCAGCAAGGTCCTGGAAGGATCAGCCACCACCGATAGATCCCATCCTACAAGGTGTTGCAGCTGTGCAGCTAGAAATTAAGTGAAGGAGTGCGGAATAGCCATCCCCCCCTGATCTTTAGGGTATTGCAATGTAGTTAATTTTATTCTGGCCACTCCATTCTTCCATATTAAGACTATATTGGGAGTCTATATGGGCAAACTAATAGGCAGGTATCCAGACTAGGGATGAGCTTTATGTTATAGTCGAACATGAGTTTGACTCGAACATTGGCTGTTCGCCCGTTCGGCCAACAGCGAACAATTTGGGGTGTTCGCGGCAAATTCGAAAAGCCGCGGAACACCCTTTAAAAGTCTATGGGAGAAATCAAAAGTGTTAATTTTAAAGGTTAATATGCAAGTTATTGTCATAAAAAGTGTTTGGGGACCTGGGTCCTGCCCCAGGGGACATGTATCAATGCAAAAATAAGTTTTAAAAAAGGCAGTTTTTTCGGGAGCAGTGATTTTAATAATGCTTAAAGTAAACACAAAAAGTGAAATATTCCTTTAAATTTTGTACCTGGGGAGTGTGTATAGTATGCCTGTAAAGTAGCGCATGTTTCCCGTGTTTAGAACTGTCCCTGCACAAAATGTAATTTCTAAAGGAAAAAAAGTAATTTAAAACTACTCGTGGCTATTAATGAATTGTCGGTCCCGGCAATACAGATCAAATTCATTGAAAAAAACGGCAGCCCCCCCCCCCCCAGTCCATTACAGGCCCTTTGAGTCTGGTATGAATATTAAGGGGAGCCCCGAACCAACAAAAAAAAAAGCGTGGGGGTCCCCCCAAAATTCCATACCAGGCCCTTCAGGTCTGGTATGGATATTAAGGGGAACCCGCGCCATTTAAAAAAAAATGGCGTGGGGTTCTCCCCAAAAATCCATACCAAACCCTTCAGGTCTGCTATGGATTTTAAGGGGAACCCTGCACTAAAATCGAAAAAAATGGCGTGGGGTTCCCCCCAAAAATCCATACCAAACCCTTATCCGAGCACGCAACCTGTCAGGCCGCAGGAAAAGAGGGTGGGACGAGAGAGCACCCCCCCTCCTGAACTGTACCAGGCCACATGCTCTCAACATGGGGAGGATGTCCCCATGTTGATGGGGACAAGGGCCTCATCCCCACAACACTTGCCTGGTGGTTGTGGGGGTCTGCGGGCGGGGGGCTTATCGGAATCTGGAAGCCCCTTTAACAAAGGGGACCCCCAGATTCCACCCCCCCATGTGAATTGGTAACGGGGGTACATTGTACCCCTACCATTTCACAAAAGAAAGTGTCAAAAATTTAAAAACCACACAGACACAATTGGGACAAGTCCTTTAATAAAAAGAAAAAAAAGAAAAGAAAAAAAAAACATTCCAGCGTTGTAATACATACTCGATGTCCAGCGATGATCCATTCTCCAGCGATGCTCTCCAGCGATGAACGAAGAACGATCTTGCCAGCACCGTGCTGTTTCACAGTTCTTTTATAACCCCGAGATGCGTTAGAGGGGGCGGGGTCACCCATCCACGTCACGGGTGGCCCCGGCATCGGTTATAAATGAACTGTCAAACAGCTTGCGCGTCATTAGCCAGGGGGCCCCGGTGCAGGGAGGATCGTGCGTCGTTTCTCGCTGGAGTGGAGAGCCGGTGCTGGCAAGATTGTGCTTCGTGCATCGCTGGAGAATGGATCATCGCTGGACATCGAGAATGTATTCCAACGCTGGAATGTTTTTTTTTCTTTTTTTCTTTTTATTAAAAGACTTGTCCCAACTGTGTCTGTGTGGTTTTTAACATTTTCAACACTTTCTTTTGTGAAATGGTAGGGGTACAATGTACTGTGTTACCAACTCACATGGGGGGGGGCAGAATCTGGGGGTCCCCTTTGTTAAAGGGGGCTTCCCGATTCCGATAAGCCCCCCGCCCGCAGACCCCCACAACCACTGGGCAAGGGATGTGGGGATGAGGCCCTTGTCCCCATCAACATGGGGACATCCTCACCATGTTGAGGGCATGTGGCCTGGTACGGTTCAGGAGGGGGGGTGCTCTCTCGTCCCCCCTCTTTTCCTGTGGCCTGACAGGTTGCGTGCTCGGATAAGGGTCTGGTATGGATTTTTGGGGGGAACCCCACGCCATTTTTTTCGATTTTAGTGCAGGGTTCCCCTTAAAATTCATAGCAGACCTGAAGGGTTTGGTATGGATTTTTGGGGAGAACCCCACGCCATTTTTTTTTAAATGGCGCGGGTTCCCCTTAATATCCATACCAGACCTGAAGGGCCTGGTATGGAATTTTGGGGGGACCCCCACACTTTTTTTTTGATTCGGGGTTCCCCTTAATATTCATACCAGACCCAAAGGGCCTGTAATGGACTGGGGGGGGGGACCTCTGCCATTTTTTTCAATGACTTTGATCTGTATTGCTGGGACCGACAATTCAGTAATAGCCGCAAATAGTTTTAAATTACTTTTTTTCCTTTAGAAATTACATTTTGTGCGGGGACAGTTCTAAACACGGGAAACATGCGCTACTTTACAGGCATACTATAGACACCAACCCCCCCCAGGTACAAAATTAAAGGAATATTTCACTTTTATTGTTTCACTTTAAGCATTATTAAAATCACTGCTCCCGAAAAAACGGCAGTTTTTAAAACTTTTTTTGCATTAATACATGTCCCCTGGGGCAGGACCCGTGTCCCCAAACACTTTTTATGACAATAACTTGCATATTAGCCTTTAAAATTATCACTTTTTATTTTTCATGATCGTGTCCCATAGACTTTAACGGTGTTCGCGTGTTCGAACAAATTTTTTGCCTGTTCGCATGTTCTGCTGCAAACCGAACCGGGGGGTGTTCGGCTTATCCCTAATTCAGACGGGCGCGTTGTGAAGAACATACAACAGTTGCGGTGCCCACACCATTTTAATAGGATTGGCCCTGATAGTGGAAGTTTGCACCAGCTGGCATATTTGAGTTAAAATTTTTGAAGAATAGGTTTCAGATTTAAGGGGATATAGTCTCTAGGATCCCCAGTCACTTCAATACCCAAATATCTAAAGGAATGTACTATCTCTACCTGGGCTGCAGAGTCCGGTAAAGGGGATTCTAGGGTATCCAATAAGCGGAGGGAGGATTTATGCCAGTTGATGGGTAAATCCAGAGTACCGCCCAAACCTCTCTATAAGTCGCATCATCGCCTCTATGAACCGACCGTGCCCCCCATATATATCAAGGTGTCATCGGCGTAGAGGGAGATTTTGTCCTCCCTCTTCCCCTGACGAAACCCCACTATGTCCAGAGAGGACCTAACCATAGCTGCCAATGGTTCTAGCGCCAGGGCAAAAAGCAGGGACGAAAGTGGGCACCCCTGCCTAGTGCCCCTGTGCAAAGGAAACCCCTCCGATAACATCCCATTGACTCGTATTCTGGCCCGAGGAGCCGCATACAGCAGCTGCACCCAGGCAAGAAAAGATTCTCAAAACGTTTTCAGCACCGCCCACAGGTATTTCCACTCGACACTGTCAAAAGCTTTGGCAGCGTCGAGGGAGAACACCGCCCTATTTCCATTATTATCCACCGGCAGCTGGATATTCAGGAATAAGAGATATATGTTGAGAGCAGTAGACCTGGACGGTATCAAACCAGATTGATCCAAATGCACCAAACCTGAGACTACCTCCACCAGTCTCATGGCTAGAACCCTAGCCAGTAGTTTAATGTCCGAGTTTATAATTGAAATGGGCCTATACGAGTCAGGTTGCAATGGATTCTTGCCCAGCTTGGGTATGACCACTATGACAGCCTCATTCATAGATTGTGGGAGATTTCTGGATCGCATAGCAGCGTTTAAAGTATCTAACAGGTGAGGAAGGAGTGATTCACCATACCGCTTGTAAATCTCACCCGGAAGACCATCCGTGCCCGGGGATTTACTATTGGCCATAGAGGCAACTGCATCAGTGTGATAGGAGCGTTTAACTTCTTACAACCACCCGCAAATAGAGCTGGGAGAGGACACTGATCTAAGAAGGTTGCTAGGTCCATATCTGTAGGAGAGACCTTGGAGTCATACACAGCTTCAAAATATGCCCCAAACACTGATGCCACCTGATCCGAGCTGTGAACAATAGCCCCAGCCGGGGTCTGAATGGCATCAATCTGTGACTTTGCCCGTTGTGCCCGAGAGATCACTACCAATAGATGTCCAGTATTTTCTCCCTCCTCAATATATCGCTGTTGCATAAAAAAGCATTTCTTTTTTGCAGCCGTGCTAATGACTTGTTGGTATAGGGACTGGGTTGCCAGCCAACTACGTTCAGATTCTGGTGAGGGCTGAGCTATGTAGTGTTCCTCGGCCTTCCTAGCCTCAGCAGACACCAGAGTGTGTGATTTTAAAGCAGATATTTGTTTTATAATAAGGCCCCTAAGATGCGCCTTAAGGGCGTCCCAGACAATGCCTGGAGCCACTGCACCCCTATTTCACCTAAGAAAGGTAGTGATTGCCCTAGGTAGGGGATCCTCAGCAGGTAACAATTTTAACCAAAAAGGGTTTACTTTCCATAATCTTTCCCCAGGAATGCCCGGAACAGAAACCAATGCTCGTAGAAGACAGTGGTCAGAAATGCTTTGAGGGACATATTCGATCAGGGTAACCTTGGGCATAGCTAAGGAATTGCATAAGCAAAGGTCAATACGAGATAGCGCTCTGTGCGTGGCAGAGTAGCATGGGTAACATATCCCATCTGGATACCTGTCCCTTCACACATCTCCCAAGCCAAGCTCACAGATCAGTCACGCAAATTAAGTGGTTCCCCCTGAGCCCCTGGGGTGGCCATTGGGAGGTGAAAATGTTTCAGATTTTTTGTCAAGAAGATTATTAAAATCCCCCAGGACCCATAGGGGTATGTCAGGATATGGAGCCATAAATTGCACCAAGCAATTTAACCCGTCAACAGAAAAGGGTGGAGGGACATAAAGATTAGCTACGCTAGCTTGCACAATAGAAAATTATAGCGACCTTGTTCATCTATCTTAGAATGCAAAGGAGACATCATTAGAGATTAAAACACTAACCCCTCTGGAATATGCGGTGAGAGTGGAATGAAACTGCACTTGGTAGCTAGAGTTTTTCAGCATAGAGAGAGTAGTGGACTGTAAGTGCGTTTCCTGTAGGCACACAACCGCAGGGCAGTATGATTTGAGTCTAGAAAAAAGTGCCTGACGCTTCACCACATCACTTAGACCCCACACATTCCATGAGAGAAAATTATATTTGATCGCCATAAGAACGGTTAGGCATAGAGAAAAAGCATAATATTTTTGCATTGAAATTCACATAACAGCAATTCAAATTGGGCCATGCAGGGCTGTCTTAATGAGAGGGCACACCTGGACACTGCCCAGGGACCCCAGCTGCATGGGGGAACCCTGGACTTTCCCCAAAGCAGCTGGTCTTTGAGCCTATGCTGCCCCGAAATTGGGGGCCCCATGATGGCACTGAAGGTGATGGATACACAGTGAAGGCAGGCTGGCAGCGGTGCGCCGTGCTGTGCAGAACGATACCTATTATTTCACAGCCAGCAGGGAGGGGCAGCTCTGACCATGCCCCATGGCTATGGGGTAGGAGCTGGAGTGGGAGCTGCTGAGTCTGCAGCACTGAGAGCCCACCTGCGGAAGTAGCATTGTGGATGGTGTCATGGTGAGCCCAGCTGTCCAGCACTGTTTGCACCGAAAGGCTTGGCATGCCCGGAGGGATGCTCCCTCCTCTGCCCCTCCTTCTGCCTGCTTGATTGGTATAGGTGAGTGCAGTGCTGGAGGTGGGCACAGAGCCAAAAGTTTACATGCACTGTATCTCCACTAGAAAAGGGGGTACAAAATGGATCAAATAATGGTGCTGGGGGATATCAAAGGTGTATGGGGGAAAACAATGCTGTGGGGGGATCTGGGGTGTATAGGGGGTAGAAATGCTTGGGTAGCTTGGGTGGCTATAGTGCAAGAGGTATAAGGGATGTAGAGAGGCCACAGTGTAGGGGGTATCAGGGATGTACTGGGGTCACAATACAAGGAGTATCTTATGGTATATGGTAACAGTGCTGAGGAGAATATCTAGGGTGTAGAGGGGTCAGAGTGCTGGGGGGGGGAATATCTAGGGTGTAGAGGGGTCAGAGTGCTGGGGGGATTTTTAGGGTGTAGAGGGGTCAGAGTTCTGGGGAGATATCTGGGGTGTAGAGGGGTCAGAGTGCTGGGGGATATCTGGGATGTAGAGGGGTCAGAGTGCTGGGGCAATATCTGGGATGTAGTGGGGTCAGAGTGCTGGGGGGATAGCTGGGGTGTAGAGGGTTCAGACTGCTGGGGGGATATCTAGGGTGTAGAGTGGTCAGAGTGCTGGGGAGGTATCTGGGATGTAGAGCAGTCAGAGTGCTGGGGGGATATCTGGGGTGTAGAGGGGTCAGAGTGCTGGGGGGATACCTAGGGTGCAGAGGGGTCCGAGTGCTTGGGGGACATCTGTGGTGTTGAGGGGTCCGAGTGCTGGGGGATATCTGGGATGTAGAGGGGTCAGAGTGCTGGGGGGATATCTGGGACGTAGAGGGATCAGAGTGCTGAGCGGATATCTGGGGTGTAGAGGGGTCAGAGTGCTGGTGGAATATCTGGGATGTAGAGGGGTTAGAGTGCTGGGGGAAAATCTGGGATGTAGAGGGGTCTGAGTTCTCTGGGAATATCTGGGGTGTAGAGGAGTCAGAGTGCTGGGGGGATATCTGGTGTGTAGAGGGATCAGAGTGCTGGGGGGATATCTAGGGCGTAGAGGGGCCATAGTGCTGGGGAGGCATCAATCTAGCAGATATATTATATGCACAGGACAGCTTTGTTACTTTATGTATGTAGTATTTTCCCACTGTTTCTTTGCTGTAAAGAATGATTGTTCATGTAGTTAATGTGGAGCTCCACCCAAAAGGGGAAGCTCCGCTTGTCTGCCTCCTACCTACTTGATGTTTGTTTACCTGCACTGTCTCCATTGTAGGGGACCCAAAGCATTACTTTTCCCAGGGCCCCATGATGCTATTAAGACGGCCCTGGGGCATGACTGAGGTAGAAAAAACAGGTAGGTAGGGGAGATTCCAAAAAAAAAAAAAAAAGGAGGCAGAGTAGGACTCTGTAGATCACAAGAGTAGGGAGGTACACAGTCAAAGCATTAATGTGGGAGTTAGTCACTGTGAGGATATACAATCCTCCTGTATGTTTACCCCTTACTGTACTAAAAAAATGATTTGAACACAAATAACATTTGACCTGGAGAGAAAATAGCCTAATAACTAATAAGCTGCATAAGTAGCAATGACCTATTTGAAGGACATAAAAGTCTCCCAGTTTACAAGGAGACTTTCGGTCTGGGGGCAAACACAATCAACTGGTCATATCATAGCGCCAATTTTTCGTGGACTAAAGTAGGTGCCATGGTGCTGCAATTATTGAAGAACATTTTGAAAGGTAAGTGTCTGTAAAGGACATACATGATTTATTGCAACTTTTTCACATCTTACACCCTCAGCTTGCTTTTCACCAACGGCACTCAGTCACAAGACATCTCAGAGCCCCAGATGAAGTTGGTGCTGGAAAATGTCTCTCTGTCAGGTACTGTGATTGCAGATCTGAATGGGGAACAAGCATTTCTATAATATTTAGTATGCATCACTAATTGCAGGTGTCACTCTGATCAGTAAAACAACAAACACTCCTGCGCACGAGATGACCGTCAAGCATTCAGTGGTTTACAACGATAACACAGGCCTTGATGCCCTTCATGGATAGGGGTATCCTGATTGAAAACGAAAAAAGAAAGAAAAGGGCGCACCAGCCTAGTGTAATATCGTTGGGGTTATTTATTAGAAAAAATCAATGAAAAGGTACTCACAAAGGTACAGGAGTTGTTCGCATTGTACAAATAATGCCATGGAAGGCTGCAACAGGTAGAATCCACAACACACTCCAACAGATCATAGACGACGTAGTGGGACACACTGCCGGCTGACGCGTTTCAAAGCGCACAGCTTCTTCATCAGAGCCAAGCAGTGTACAAACCTCCACTCTGCCCTTCATATAGGGCCAAGTGCATGCGGTACACCAACCAGGTGGAGGGGAGGAGGAGCCACCGGGGGCACCTCCCACCCAGCGAAGACATAGACACCAATTAGGTGAAGTCGTACCGTGAACTAGACACAAGCGACACACGTAGTATTGTTTGTGGTACACAGAATTATAGCAGGCCGAATCTTCCCATAAAAATAGATATAAAAAAGAGAAGTAAAAATATATAAATATATATAAAAAACGCATAAGCATATGAATAAACATATCAATATATACACATATATCTCTCAAGATCTCAATAGGGAAGCTGGCGGCTAGAAGTGACACGGTTAGTTGTGAAATGACCCCGTGGTGAGAGGAGTGCACTTACTTGTGGGTTGGCAGTGGAGGGGAGACTGTCCATGGCCGGCGGGGCTCGTCGCTGGCTGCTAGAACTCGCAGCGGTGAAAGTAGAGGTAAAGCATAGTGTAGAATATGCTGGCCATGCGTGGAGTGCAAACAGATTAATCTGCGCTCCACGCAACCGGAAGTGGAACACCAGCGTCTTCGCCAGGACGTCAGCAGTCGCCCGATAGCGACGCACAAATGGGACGTACGTGGAGCACAGATAGTCATATCCGCGCTCCACAAGACCGGAAGTACTTGTGAGGCGTCACTGCCAGCGCGTCCATCATCACCCGATGATGACGCTCCAGGAGGAGAGTGCGGCCGCCATATTGGAGTAGGCCACTATCACAAGAGGCACAAACGAGACATACCAGTAAAAGCCAAATCGCCCTGCAGGCTAAGCAACAAACCTGCAAGCCATACGGGACTCCCCCCAAAAGGAGGTGTGCCGCTAGGCCAGGAGGGTCCACCCCGCATCCCAGAGAGTGTACACACATGCAGATGTCCCCACAGGGGCACAGAAGAGCAAAGTGGCAAAGCTGCCAACTGAATTAAAGTGCAGCACTGCCACAATTGCTCACAATACCACAGTAGTAATACAATTAAAATATATAATATAAAATAAAAATGAAAAAGGCTTGTGCATTTCAAAGCCACTGTGAAAAAAGCTGTACCCAAGGGAAAGAATAGAGGTAAGGGTACTATATAACTGAGATGGCCCTAATGGATTACACATAAAGGAAGAATATAAAATACAACTCAAATATACTGGAATGATATAGTAAAGTAAAAAAGGTGTATAAAGCCAAAATAAGCATCTACAGCTAGAACACATGTGCACAGGAAAAATCCTGGACGGCTAAACCATATATACCCATATAAAGAGTTAACCATGTATATGCCACACTTATATGAATAGATAATCCAATGGAGTGTGGTAATATAAAAAACAATACAGTACAATAAAACTATGGTATAAAAAATTACTAAACGTACCAATACAGAGCGTGTTGTAAATAAAGTATACATTACTGTATGCATGGAAGCCACCTAGGTGTATGTTGCGGGGTCTTTAAATTTAGGGGAATGTTTGAGTGGTGGTTGTACGCAAACACCTTATTTGATAGGGCTTTTCTAACCGATTTATACCGCAGGTGGGATACTGGTGTATAGTTCCCTGTGGCCTGTGGATGGCGTTGCCATCAGGGGGGCTAGGGTTGAACCGCTGGTATAGTGCTGTGCCTTGGATGTCCCCTCTCGGTGGTGGTATGGTGGGCGAGGTCGGCCTGCTGTGCATGCCGGGAGAGGATATAAAAGAGGCAGACGCTGCCTGGGGGTGTTCTTCTTCTCCCGGGGGGTCCTACCCCGGGGAATGTGTCGTTGTTCTGTTCGTTGGCCACCTCGGGCACCTTCGGCCTGAGAGTGGGGTTCCAGGTTCAAGAGTACTGGGTTTTCCTGGCCCAGGACACTGGCGGATCAGTCCCAGGCACCTTTAGCCCTAGGGCTGCAACTGAAGGCCTTGGGTCCAGCACCTTTGGCTGGAGCCCACGGAGGGAAGAGGAATCCCAGGGTGCTGCCTTGCGAGGAGACCCGTATCTAGAAGAGGAGGCTGGGGGAGGACCATTCCGAGGGACTGGTGAGAGATCACAGTGAAGGAAGGGGCCCGGTAACTCTCTGGAGGGATGTCATCTCCCTGAAAGAGGCCTAATACCACAAGCAAAGTTCACCAGGTCTGTGTCAGAGACCCAAAGTTCACTAGGTCTGTGGCAGAGACCCAAATTCACCCGTAACAGTTTGTGCAGAGACTGTGTGTAATCTAATTCGAGCATCACTCTGGCTGCTAGGATCCACTCTAATGGGAGACTATCTGGGTGAGCTGAGCCTACTTGAAGAGACAGGTAGTGAATGATACATTAGTTTGTGCCTGGACCTACTCCAACACCTTTTGCTGTCTTGTTCTCCATCCACCCTTTCCTATCTAGTGACTGTGCATATGAGAAAATTAACTCTACGTTGGAGTTGCAACTGGTGTGGACCTTGGAGTTATTGGGGGAAATAGAGACTTGTCTTTATTGCAGTAGAGATGAGAACCATTCTCTGGAGAACCTAGCCGTGGAGACCCAGTTACATTTACACTGCTCAACCTCTTCACACAGGAGGGTACGGGCATGTGATATGGTGTGCCCCTTTTCCTACAAGTGAGCCCAAGGTAGGGGAAAGGGGTCTGTGTGCTACATGTATAATATAGATCGGACATATACTGTATGCTGGATGGGTGGAGTGTTCATATGCTTGCTAAGACAGAAGATAACCGACTATTTTGAATGGAACGCTGAAGGCTTCTGATTATTATATTTTTTTGCAAGTTCTCTGGCGGACTTTGTCAGCTGTTCTGGGATCCAACAAACACTAATCTCTGGTAAATAACTAAGTTGCTATGGGAAATTTGTTTGAATTGGAGGAGTTTGCATTATATACCTGTCTGTGCATTCCTTTTTCCACAACAACACTAATAATTATTTCTAATTATTAGTCATCATTATATATTTACAACAATAATTGCTAATTATTTAGCAATTTCTAATAAATGCTAAGAGATTTTGAATTTGTGCAGTGTTCCATGTCAGTGATAAGCTCACCAGTGCAGTCACTCTACACTCAACCCTATGGCTTAGGTGAGCAATTTTAGCAGTGATAATGATTCACTTGTAGGCAGGTTGAATATGTATATGTATGTAGCGCCCTCCCCAAAAGGTTGGGACGCTATCTAAAATATAGAGGGATGTCTGAGCCAGTAGTAGGGCTCAGGCGGTTGAATTACATTGAAGTTCGCCTCTGTTCTAGTTGTGGATTGCCTGATAGTAATTTCCCTTTTTGCCTGTAGGTGGTGTTGCCACCTCGGGCACCTGTTGCCAAACCATGGTGCATTGAGTGGCCCTTCTCGGCAGTGGTACGGTGGGAGTGGTGAACCCGCTGTGCCTGCTGGAAGGGGATACTTAAGGGACAGACGCAATTGATCGGGGCCCGTTCCCGCCCCCCAGCCCTCCGGGCGCGATGTGTTTGTGTGTGTGGTTCTGGTCTTGGGGCCACGTTAGCCTGAGGCTGCATCGCTATCTAGTAGGCCCAGCTAGTCTGGCTGGGGCCTACATTCAGAGAGGGGATCCCCAGCTGTCCGTCCAAATGGGGAGGAAGCTATCTTGGTGAAGGAGACCAGGGGAGGACCTGCCCTGGAGGGGACTGGCAAAGTGCTGCTGTCTCTGGGAGAGGCCTGGTAACTTTATCACGGAGGGATCCACTACACTACAAGCCCTACAGTTCGCCGGATTGGCTTAAAGGCTCTTTCACTGTACGGCTGGAAGTTTGGAACTTTGAAATCCTGTGGCAGAGGATTCCTGGGCTATCCTTTCATTCAACTTTAAAACCAATTTCATCTTGGGCAGTCTGTGGCAGAGACTGCCCCGTTGCTGATTCGTGTGTCATCCCAGCTGCTAGGCCATGTGAGAGGGGACTATCCGGGTGAGCAATACCCACTCTAAACACTAAAGCCCCGTACACACGATCGGTTTAACTGATGAAAACCGTCCGATGGATGGTTTTCATCAGACCAACCGATCGTGTATGGTACCCATCGGTCTTTTTTCCCAAAAAAACTATGGGAATTTCCGATCGTCTATGGGCAAGTCCATCGGTTTAAAAACCCACGCATGCTCAGACTGAATTAGGAGACGGGAGCGCTCGTTCTTGTAAAACTAGCGTACCTAATGGAGAGAGCACATTCGTCATTCTGCAAGTTATTGCTTCGTTTAATGCAGCGCATGTTTTGTTGCTTTAGAACGGTCTTTAAAATGTCATTTTGGCAGCAGAACTTTCTCCTGAGTTCTGACAAATGTATGTCTTTCTTTTTTCTAGTGATCTTAGGAATAATTATTAAAATTCTTCAAGGCCGACCTCACAAATTACACCTTTATTTTTTTGACTCTTAAAATTTGTTGTGCATTTTTTGGTGTGTCAATTTCTCAGAACAACATAATATTTAATTTTAGAAAACTCATGGAGGTTGGTGTCCCTTGTTCTTAATTACACATTGTATTTATGCAATCTTATTGCTACTTCTCAAAAAAACACATCAGGCATGTAGGTTGGCTGAAATCAAATTTCCCTTTATTTCGGAAAAAAACAAATCAAAAACCGAAGGGCAACTATTCCCAAATTAGCAGAGAATATAAAGTCATTAGATCCCAAATGCAGACCTGACTATGATCAATGATAAAATCAACAACAGCATGAAATCAGGAGCAGCAGCCAAAGACATACATCATCCCAAGCTGTGGTACTCCATCAACCTTCAATTTCTGGATGAGCAGCTTGAGGCCAGGGAATCACCTCCTGCTCTTCCTTGTAGCCTTCCTTCCACGCCTCTCTGCAGCGTTCTCTCCACGGCCCCATCCACGCACCCTTGCAGGCTGGGCCACTGTGGGTGGTGATGTGGCAGGAGGAGGAGGAGAAGGAGGAGAGGGATTGGGCTGATGTGAGATATGGGTGGCCTCAGTCAGCTGTCCCCTCGCCCCCATGTGTACGGCCGTGTAGATAAGGTGCTCACAAAGGGCCCGTTGTCCCGCCTCCATTCTCAGCAGCTTATCTGAGAGATAGGTGCTAAACCCCTCCGTAGGGTTGAGGGGGGCCCTCATAATGGCAGCAGCCTCCTGAATCATCTTTAGTGACTCCTCCTCCACTTGTGTCATCCGCCGTTGTTTTGGCGGTCTGACGTGGAGGGGAGCCACTTGGGAGACGGTGCTGCCACTAGGCCTGGGGACCTGCTGAGTCCCACTGGGCCCTGCCTCCTCCTGCCTGTCACACTCCTGACCCTCTTCCTCCTGGCTTGCCTCATCCTGTTTATAAAATAAAATGTAAATTTCTATTATTTGAGGAATCAATCACACACAATTTTGATCTCATTACTGGTTTATTTTGGAGGGGGGGGGGGATGGGATCATTTATGGCTAATCAAAACAGTTCAACTCCATATTACTTAGTGGACAATAATTAGCATCAAAAATACTATACCGGGCTGAAGATGTGAAGATCTGGCTCTTCTAGCTCGGGAGGCTCCTCCTCTGCAGGGGTGGAGGGAAGGGTGGAAGGAACGCTGGAGGGAAGGGTGGAAGGAAGGGTTGAGGGAAGGCTGGAAATAGATTCCCTGGCCTCGATCTGGTCATCCAGAAATTGAAGATGTCTGTAGTACCACAGCTTGGGCTTTACTACATCGTCGGCTGCTGCTCCTGATCTCTTGGACTGGCGCACGTCCTTGAATTTTTTTTTATAAGACTTGCGCAGGTTGTTGATTTTATTATTGATCATAGTGTAGTCTGCATCTGGGATCCATGGCTTCATGTCCTCGGCTAATTTGGTAATAGTTGCCCGTCGTACATCACTTTTGTGATACGCAGGGTGTTTGAGCTCCCAAAGGTTGCGCTGTTCCTTATACTTTTCAATAAAAACAAGCATCACCTCTGGCTCTCTTAGTTTATGCATCTATTAGGATCAGCAAGTACAAAAAAAAAAAGGATCAGAATTGATTCTCCTCAACTCATCACAATATTGCCCTTTACAATCATGACCCATTAATATGCCACTGCAGGCCCGAGTTCCCTTCTTACCTTAGTTCACTTCGTGGGTTCACTTCCGGTCGTCCTTACTCCGCGCATCCCTAATAACTTCTTTCCCCTTTTTATACCCTGCGCATGCGTGTAACTCCGCCCTCGTCGCCCGCCCACGACGGACTTTTTCTGCATTTCCCCGCCCCTTAACGATCGGCGCACAGTGTGAGACGGCGACATGTCGCAGACACAGGTGGCTTCTTTAGTTGAAATTACCGACGAGGAAAGCCCGGAGGCGGAAACGTCCCGATCCCGTAAAAAAAGATACAAGGCGACTAATATGTCTTTTTCTGAGATGGCGGAGATGGTGGACATTCTGCGGAGGAAGGATTACGATGGCAAGCATGGCCCATACGACACCCCTAATCTCCGGAAGTCACAAATTATGGACAAAGTGGCGAAGACTCTCTATAAAAAATATGGGGTCAGGAGATCCAAGGAACAACTCCGTAAAAGGTGGTCAGACCTCAAGATCAGGGAGCCGGAGCAGTATAAGAAGCTTATAAAAAGCATAGAAAAAAGTAAGTATATTTTACTGTGTTCTTTCACATTGTAATATGTATTCTTCCATGTTTTGCAACATGTGCTTGGCTTGACTGGGTTCACATTTTGAAATCTCATCTTTTAGGTTAAGTGGAGAGTCCACTTATTTGCCCAATGTTTTGACCAATAACTTGCTGCTCTTCCCCCAAACATGTTTGGCACATATCCACGTAAACTACATGTGGGCATGCCTCATTTTACTTCAACAATGTTTATCTACACATTGTTGGCTAGATGATGTGTTGTAAGGAAATTTAGAATGTGACTGAAAGAATAAACTGTATTCTGGGTAAAGGAGATAACACTCCAGCAGTTGTGTACTTTTTTTGGTTCTTGATCAAGATACTATACTCTGGGCCACATGACCAAATTTATTAACGGTGTCACACACAGGTGGTCCAGTGGATAGCTTGGTGGTTATCCAAGTGTATTTGTGAATGTCCTCAAAAATAACATGTTGCTTTGTTGAGTTTGCAAGATCACATATGTTCATGTTGGAACTCAGGGCCAAATATCAATTGTACCCCACTTCAAAACATTGAGGATCCCTTTTGAGGCCTTAAAAAAGTCTGTGTGCTAAAGTATACATTTTGTTGTAAATTCCCATAGGGGAGAGGAGACTGGGAGGACACCATGCTCAGGAGACGAGTAACCCAACACCACAGAAACTCCCCGAAGCTCCCAAAGCAGACCAAGATCAGCAGGTTCAGGAAGCGGAGGTGGAGGAAGCGGAGGTGGAGGAAGGGGAGGTGGAGGAAGGAGAGGTGGAGCTTATCAGCACAACAGGTCAGTGTCTGTCACCACAACTTCAAGGTAAATACAGATGTAGGACTGCCTAGTGTAAAACCTTTTTTTTTGTTTTAGGGACTGAACGTGGGGGTGTGTCAGGAAGTCAAAATACGCCATTCTCGAGTGCCAGCGCCAAAATAATCATTCAGGAAATCATGGAATGCAGTAGCGAAATGGACATTATGAGAAAGAGAATGATTGTGATTGAGCAAAAATATAAAAACATGATAGATATTTTGGGGAGAATAGTGTGAACCCCCCCTTTTTGTGTTTTTTGTTATGCGTCTGAAATTATCTCAGGGATTTCCAACATCCCAAATGTGAAGATGCACACACTGAAGACTCAACATGTGCTATCTGCCGTCACAGGATATCTATGTCCCTGTTTTGGGGGTGCAACCTCTTCCTCCCTCCTCAAGTAGGTGAGAGGAAGGGTTTACATCCCCAAAGCACGACCATTGATCCCCTATGATGGCAGATAGCACATGTTTACCCTAGCCATGGGATCTTGTTGAAGATACCCATTTGAGCCCCAAAAGAAAGTGTGTTTCTTAACATTTGGGATGGATCAGGGGTACCATCACCCCATCTCCAGTTAGTATTTTTCACAGTGTTATTTTATTACTTTTTCAGACTAAAAAAAATGGCTAACGACCCATGCATGTTTCTGCAAAAAAAGCCGCACATAAAAAAAAAAGGCTAGTATTTCTAAAAAACACAAAAAAATGCGGTGCAAACAATAAAAACATTTGGGAAGTCTAAAAAAGGTGTGCCTTGTTCTTTCTATGCTCAAGAGCAGTTCTGAAGATGCAAAAACCGTGTTTTTCGCTCTGAGTTTTGAGGCTATTTACTAAGGACAATTACACTTGCCACTACTAGAACCTGGGAGACACATAAACCCAAAATACACGAATGACAACACAAGTTTGTAGGAATTCCATGTTTTTTTTTATTTTTAAAAGGTTAAATACTTGGTCAGATGTGGTCTGGCATTGCGATGGCCCCCCTACCCGTGAAGTGCTCTACGTATTTCTGGCGTACTTCACGGGCACTTTGGGGGGCCAAGCCAGTACGGGCAGTGCTGAGGCCGGTCAGATTAATCAGTTCAGATGGACCGGCCTCAGGCCCAAACGATGATACATAATTGGTTACAAATTTGCGTAGAAAATTGTGCAATATGCAGCAGCAGTAGACGATGTGGTTCAGTTTATAATCCGCCAAATGTATCGCTGTCTGGAACAGGCGGAACCGGCTGGCCATTATCCCGAAGGCATTCTCCACAACTCTCCGGGCTCTGGCCAGCCGGTAATTAAAAACCCTCCTCTCCGGGGTGAGGGTGCGTTGGGGAAACGGCCGCATCAGGTGTGGTCCTAGTCCAAAAGCCTCATCCGCAATGAAAATGAACGGGAGCCCTTCAACGTTCTCTGCATCTGGAGGCAGTGCAAGACCCCCAGCCTGCAGACGGTGATCGAACTCCGTCTCCGCGAATGATCCGCCATCGGACATCCGGCCGTTCTTCCCCACATCCACATACAGGAACTCGTACCGTGCGACACCACCGCCATTAACAATATGCTATTAAAACCTTTATAGTTGAAATAGTATGACCCCGAACGGGGTGGCGGCACTATGTGGACGTGCTTCCCATCAATTGCCCCTCCACAGTTGGGGAAATCCCACCGCTGGGCAAATTGGGAGGCCACAGTCAGCCATTCCTGTGGTGTGCTAGGGAACTGTGGAGTCAAACAAAAAGAAGACATTAGTACGGTTTATGGTTACAGTGCAAGCAGATTACACACAAAAACATTGTTGAGTAACATTATTATTTAAGGGAGTTTTTCCGACCAATAAACAAAGGCCCACTTAGCAGATGCCTCACCCCCGCTGAGTGGACATTCTAAAATAATCTAAGGGGGGGGGGCCTAAGGTGATTGTGGGGGATCCCAAAAAAGGCTCTACCACTCTGCTGAGCTTGATTGAGAACTACTAATTTTTTAACATCTTTAGGGGGGGAGGGAGGGTTGTCAAACTACGAGGGCAATGACCCCCCAAAAATGAAAAGGAAAATAGAAGGCTAGCTGGGTTTGCGCCCACGATAGCATGCTGGAGAGGTTAGTGAAGGGAAATAGGCATGTAGGGCCCAAAAAGGGATTTACAGGTAAAAAAAGGCATGGGGAAAATGGGGACATTACCAGGATATTACAAACAGGCATATTTGTGTTAGGAGGAAAAATAAATAAAAAAAAACAGAATAAAAAAAGATAATGTGAGGTTAAAGGAGCATAATTACCTTCATATAGTCCTTCTGCAGGACCTGAATGATGGCCGAACACGTCTCAGGGATAATGATCCCGAGAGCCTGGGGGGAGATGCCTGTTGAGAACTTGAGGTCCTGCAAGCTTCTCCCTGTCGCCAGGTATCTCAACGTGGCAATAAGCCTCTGCTCGGCAGTGATGGCCTGGCGCATCACAGTGTCCTGCCTCGTGATATAGGGGGACAGCAAGTCCAACAGATGGTGAAATACGGGGTCCGTCATCCTGAGATAATTTCTGAAATCATCAGGGTTATTCTCATGGATTTCCCGCAGCAGAGGCATATGAGAGAATTGGTCCCGCTGGAGCAACCAATTCTTAGTCCATGAACTCCTCCTCACCCTGTTCACAGACTGAACTCGGGTTACAGTGTTAACTGCAACACCAAGCTCAAAGCCAGCACGAGCTCGAGAACGAGAACGCACTTCAAACATGGTTTTAAACCGGTCGGCTGGTCAGAACACACTCAAACAGAACGCACCGTGGAACAGCAAGGCCTGAAAAGAACGATCTGAAAAACAGTAAACGAACGGCCAAGTCGGCACTGCAAGGCAGTAAAGACCTGACTGCACGCACTGAATCACAAATACAAACCCACAAGCGCAAACTGAACAACAGGAAACGATCTGCAAAGCACGGAGACTGAAAAGCGCGAATCGGCTCTCAAACTTTTACTAACACGCGGTAACACAAAATCAGCAAAAGCAGCCCAAGCCATTAGATTTGTTCGGCCCTTTTATAGCGCGTCGTACGTTTTGAACGTGCCGTCGTTTTCTTGCCGTCGGTTTTTAGACTGATGGTGTGTGGCCAAGACTGATGAAAAACAGTGTCATCGGATTTCCGATGGACAAATCCATCGGACGAAAATCCATAGGTTATCCGATCGTGTGTACAGGGCTTTAGAGTGGTATGTGACTGTGAGCTGATATTTTTGGCTAGTAACGCTGAGTGCCTGAACCTTCCCCTACTCTTCTATACCTTCTACTTCTCAACGTTCTCTGCATAAGAAAATAAAGCCTAACTGTTTGAGGTTTTACATCTGTGTGGACATTGCATTACTACAGACTTTCCTACCCGAACAACGAAGCTGAAGAGGTAACGTGCAATACCCAAAACTAACCAGCAGCTCCTACGGGGGTAGTGCTACATGTATATGTATGATATAGTGCAGGGGTGTCAAAAAGGCGGCTCTCTAGCTGCTGTGGATCTACAAGTTTCATCATGCCTCTGCCTGTGGGAGTCATGCTTGTAATTGTCAGCCTCATAGGACTTGTAGCAAACAATCAAAGAATGCAGCGGTCTAAACAAGGAAATATCTTAGGTATCAGTTGCAGTCCACAGGAGGGTGCTCAGGCTAAGATGTCCTCACGACAGCAAGTAATCAGCAAATTCCACTAGAAGAAGCTGGCACTCCAAATGTTTAGTAAATGGTTTATTAGGTACACATAAAAGGGTACAAGGGGCTAACATTTCAGCACAACCGAAATGTTAGCATTAAGGCCCCTTTCACACTGAGGCGTATTTCAGGCGGTTTAGCGCTAAAAATTGTGCATAAATAACACCTGAAATAATCCTGCCCCAGCATTCTCAATCCCTCGGGCTTTCACACTGAAGCGATGCGCTGACGGGAGGAAAAAAAAAATCCTGCAAGCCGCATCTTTGGAGCGGTGAAGGAGCGGTGTGTATACCGCTCCTTCCCATTGAAATCAATGGGACACCGTGGCTATACCGCCCGTGAACCGCTGCTGTAGCAGCGGTTTGCGGGCGGCATTAACCCTTTTTCGGCCGCTAGCGGGGGGTTAAAACCGCACCGCTAGCGGCCGAATATCGCGGTAAAAACGACGGTATACCGGCGCTAAAAATAGCCCCGCTATACCGCCAGTGCACCTGCCCGCCCCAGTGTGAAAGGGGCCTTACATTAACATAACAGTTGGATGGCCGCTGGCTGCCAGTTTGACACCTGTGGTTTACTGAGTCAGCAGCCGGCCCAGGCTGGGCAAAGGGTTACGTGTTTCTTGCTTAGTTCCCGGGCTTTTGGTCCTGCGGCTTGTTGTGGGTCCAGTGAGTTCCAGCATCACCTGTGAGCGCAGTCATTGGTGCTGCTGAAGAAACCAGGGTTTTCAGAAGACATCCAAGCCATGGACAATGCTGTTATGAACATTCACCTCATGGGGGTATGCCTGGGCCACCCACTACATTATTCTAGTCAGGATTAGGGAAAGGACGTTGCTCATATTGAACAGTTATGTTGCATCTCTCCAGTAAAGTTTCATTAAGCATTCTAAGCTTGATCTAAAGTTACATAAGGGGAGCATGAAGGTTAATGGAAATTAAAAGAACCAGGGACTGTAAAGCATAAAGGGATATGAGTTCAAGGGTTAACTCTGCAAGACAAGAAGGAGGAACGCAGTTGTTATGCATAACCAAGCACTAGTTCAAGACAAAAAGCAGCCAGTTGTTAGGCGTGGTACCTGGTATAGGTGTCAGGTCCTCCAGTAGCGAAGTGGTCAATGTCTGGCTTCCTTCCTAGTGGTTGGTCTCCAGTAGTAACCGGAACTGAACCTGCATTACGGAGATCCATGGTCTGGTCACAAGAGATGGTCCACACTATGTGCACGGCCGGACCCCATTCTGTTTCTGGGAGGTAATAGAGGTACACTGGACTGGTGGAGAGAGCACAGGCTCAGCAGCATCCCTCCTAATGCAACTTATTATTATTATACACGTTTTTTATAGCGCCAACAGTTTTTGCAGTGCTTTACAATGTATAGGGGGACAGCACAATTACAGTACAGTTCAATACAGAAGGTACAGTAGGCCCTTGCTCGTAGAGCTTACATTCTAAAGGGAGGGGGTGGTGGTACAAAAGGTAATAGCTGCAGAGAATGATTTGATGGGAGTGGCTCGGGACAGTTGTTAGGTGGGTTTGGGATAGGCTTCCCTGAATAAATGAGTTTTCAGGGATCTCCTAAAGATGGACAGGGTAGGGGCTGATCGGACATACCAGGGCAGGGAGTTCCAGAGTATGGGAGAGGCTCTGGAGAATTCCTAAAGGGGAGCATGGGAGGAGGTAACAAGGGAGCTAGAGAGCAGGAGGTCCTGGGAGGAGCAGAGGGGACAATTTGGGCGATATCTGCACATGAGGTTGGTGATGTAGATGGGGGCGATGTTGTGAATGGCCTTGTATGTTGTGGTTTGCATTTTGAATTTTACACAGTGGGGTAGGGGAAGCCAGTGAAGGGATTGGCAGAGAGGAGCAGCATTTACGGATCGGTTAGTGAGGTGTATTAGTCTAGCAGCAGAATTCATAATAGACTGAAGGGGGGATAGCCTGCTTAAGGGTAGGCCTATAAGGAGAGAGTTGCAGTAGTCAAGGCGGGAAATAATCAAGGAGTGAATAAGTTACTTTGTGGATACCAAGTTACAGTGTGTAGTGACATGGGACAGCACTTTTCAGAGGAACTGTATGTTTTATTACTGTACACAGTGATGGCTCATCTCTAAGTCGAGGTCCAGCCTTAATGTTAGACTTTTCACATGACCACAATCTCCGCCTGGTCACAGGCATTGATGAGCGCACTCTGTGTAAAAGGTACATGGGCCTTTGGCTACTAGGCCAACATATCGTATTAGTACTGACCAATGGGGCAAATTCCCTTCCTGCCTTCCAGCCCAGTCCTCCCCAATTTCTTTTCTACTGTTATTGCCCTGTTGGATGGTGGAATCCTCCGTTAACTAGGTGTAGCGCCCCTTTACTTTTTAGGGGTGTTATGTGCCTAAATTTGATTGCTCGGTATTTGCTTCTGCCTATGTGATGCTGCCTGGTGTATGGTTCCCTGTGGCCTGTAGGTGGCACTGCCATATCAGGTCAGGGTTGAGCCATGGGTGGCATTGCTGCGCCTTAGGGTGTCCTCTCTCGGCGGCGTTACGGTGGGTGTGGTCGGCCTCCTGTGCATGCCGGGAGAGGGTACATAAGGGGCAGACGCCATCTTCGGGGGAGTAAGGTCGTGGAGTGGAGGAGCCGGAGGGGTGTGCCCCTCGGGGGTGCGATGACTGGCCGAGGAGTCTCGGGCACCTTTGGCCCGAGGCTGCAACGTTGCAGGTAGGCCAAGTACCTTTAACTGGGTCTACAGTTCGCCCATTGGAGTCCCAGGGTGCCCGGGTGAGGGTACCCTCTCTGACCGAGAGGAAGCCAGGGGAGGATCGGTCCCACTGAGGAGATGAGTAATGGAAGATTTCTGTCTCGGGAGAGGCCTGGTGACCTGTCAGAGGGAAGGATTCTTTATTCTGGAAAGCTAACCTGTAGAGTGCCCATTGGCATTATCCTGTTCTTAAAATTCTACAGAGGTTAGAGGATCTCCTGTACCGGTCCTTGGAGGGGATAGGGTGGCAGAACTGTTCGAGCTCCACACCGGCAGGTAGGACTGTGAGAGAGGACTATCCGGGTGAGCTAAGCCCAATCGGGATCGAATGGCGACGAGGTTACTAGTTGTGCCTGGATCTAATCCCTCACACTTATTCCTTCTTTCATCCATCTGTCTCTGTCTACTACGCAGCAAATAGAAAATAAACTCTCTGTTGGAGTTAAAGTGTTTCTGGACATTGGCTTCTTTGGGGGAAGAAATAGAGACTTGACCCCATACTCTGGGGAAGAGAACCAGTGGAAGAAGGTAACTCACTGCAGGACCTAAAATTTGTGAACACCGCTTAACCTCTTCAAACAGGAGGGTACGGGCATATAGCACGGTGTGCCTTGACTTGCAAGGGAGCCAGGCGAGAAAAAGGTCCGTGTGCTACATAGGTCTTCCAATTTTATTGGTGTAGCCTTTGTCATTCAGGAGAGGTAGGAGCAGGGTATTTAAGGGAGGTATGGTAAGTGTGTAAGGGTTGATGGGAGAGTAGTAGACCCAAAGAAGGCAGAATGTGGAACCCAAGGCACCAAACTTACATTTTCTTATTCTGGGAAAATTTAGTTCATCAGGCATTTACAAAAGGATATAGTGGAGAACTACTAACATGTGAGACTAGGATACAACTGTAAGTATCGCAGTAGCCCTTCGGTGACACCCAACAATAGGACAAGATATGCACAAGTTTAATATGCACTTTATACTTTCCAATATATTTTTAAATAAATACTGATGTCCTCTACTGTTATCATGATAATAATGCACAAGAAATTAGTAAATGTTTTAAAGTGACATTAACATTTTATTTTTATTTTTTTGTAATAACAAACATGTCATACTTACCTGCTCTGTGCAAAACTCTTCTACTCGGGACCCCCCGCTGGTGCTCTTGGCCCCGCCCCTTGACCATTGTCCCCAATAGCAAGCTAGATAGAGAATGTATGTTCCTGCGCTTAGGACCTCTAATACGATGATGAGCTGCAGCCCCCCTAATGGGATCCTAAAAAGGATCTTAATAGATAAGAAACAAATATTGTGGTGGGGTGTGGCGCTGCTCGTTCCTTACATAAACTCTAAAAAGTAGGGAATAAGGCTAGAACTGCTGAGCAATAAAAAAAAACAAAATTATATAAAGTGACAAAAATTAGTGTGAATAAACCCTTGATCACAAGGAATGTTATATAGGATCTGTATATAGAACTATATAGTAAAAAGCACTGTAAAGTGTGGTCACATCACTAGTGATTATCTAACGTGAATGAATATAAAATAGCTGAATCATAAACATGTGCAAATATCTAGACCATATGACATAATGTGTAAATAATAATATATCAAAATATATATATAAAAAATATAATAGACCAAAAAATTATATAATATATATAATAAAATGTGAAAAATGTTTAGTTATAATATATATGAAAAAATATATACGGTATATATGTGTAAAATAAAGTCCACTCCTTGGTAGTGACCAGTTAATCCTAGTGCTCAAAAATGATACTTGACAGCAGATAACTCTTTCAATGATTTTCCAGATGTTCCCCCACAAGGGTCCCCACTCACCAGCTCCTCACACCCCTACAGGGGTAAACAGCGTGATACGATTGCTTCCGATCAGGTCCGTGTGTCCCCAGCTATTTCTCCAAATAGGGCAGCCTGCATGTAAGGAACGAGCAGCGCCACACCCCACCACAATATTTGTTCCCATTAGCAAGCTCCTTGCTAAGGGAACACTGGTGTGTGCTGACTCCCGAGCCCCACTCTATGTGTCCAAAAGACACATAGAGCCGCGCCTCGGCCCTGGCCCCCTCTCTCTCCTCATTGGCTCACTGACTGTGATTTGTTTCTCAGCCAATGAGGAGGCAAAGAGAGACCCGGGACAGCTGAGGCTCCCATGTATATCACTGGGTTCAAAGAGGGGCTCAGATGAGTATTAGGGGTGCTGTGGGGGGGGGAGCAGCACATAGAATGCATGCCTTTACAATCAATTTAAGTCAATAATGCTTCTGTGATATGTTCAGTGAAGACTAGCAGAACAGGCAAGCTAAGTAACAAGTACTGGACTGGTTGAAAAATCAACCTAAGAAAATGTACATACAGCCAATAGCTGGGGAGTGTAAAAAATAACAACCAGTTTAGGAATGACCTGCCTGACAGTGGAATGAAGGTTACCTTGGGTGGAAAAGGCTGGTGACCTGGTTCACCATGTCTCATCAGCCTTAAGTGTTCAGCAGGACCTCTTGTAAACATAGGCCTGAAACCACTGGAGACAGAGAAACCTCTAATTAGTGTGTAACATGTGAATCTCGACATGGCCCTAAGGTGGGCTTTGGTGAGGAACCTGTGAAATTTAGTGAACCAGAGGGATGTTTTTTTGGAATTCTCACACCCACCATCACTGAAAATTTGAGGGCCTCAGTGTGCTGGAACTGGCTCAACAATCAGCTGCAAAGGTGCACGACAGGCCTGCTTATATTAGTGTAGCGGGGTCCTAAATTTAGGGGAAGTTTTGAGTGGTAGTTATGCTCAAACACCCCAATTGTCAGGATTCTATCAACCATTTTTGTCCGCAGGGAGAGTATCAGTGTACAGTTCCCTGTGGCCTGCAGGTGGCGCTGCCATGGTAGGCCAGGGTTGAACCGCTGATACAGTGCTGTGCCTTGTGTGTCCCCTCTCGGCAGCCATGCAGTCTGTGTGGTAGGCCTGCTGTGCATGCTGGGAGAGGATATAAAAAGGGCAGACGCTGCCTGTTCGGGGTTCTGTCGTGGTCGGGGGTCCTACCCCAGGGAGTGTGTTCCTGTCCACCCTGGGCACCTTTGGCCCAGGGGCGGAGGTCGGTGAATCAGTCCCAGGCACCTTTAGCCCTGGGGCTGCAGCAAAGGCCTTGGGCCCAGCACTTTCGGCTGGGGCCCATCAAGGATCGAGGAATCTCAGGGTGCCGCCTTGCGAGGGGACCCACATCTTAGACGAGGAGGCCGGGGGAGGAACCGTTCCGAGGGACTGGTGAGAAGTCACAGTGAAGGAAGAGGCCCGGTAACTCTCTGGAGGGATGTCTTCTCCTTAACAGAGGTCAAGCTTTAAAAAGAGACCAAGTTCACCAGGTCTGTGGCAGAGACCGAGTTCACCAGGTCTGTGGCACAGACCGGGTTCACCAAGTCTGTGGCAGAGACTGCGGTTGAGTGAGAGCACCATTCTGGCTGCTAGTCCCTATCTAGGGAGACTATTCAAATGGGCTGAGTCTGCTTGAGAAGCCAGGCAGTGAAGTGTATTTACGTTTGTGCCTGGACCTCTCCCACACCTTATGCTGTCCTGTTCTTTCTCCAACCTTTTCTATCAGAGACTGTTATCTAAGAGAAATAAACTCTACGTTGGAGTTACAGCTGGTGTGGACATTGAAGTGTAGGGGGGTTTAAATTTAGGGGGATACACCTGGGTGGTAGTATGACCCAGGTGTGTTTAAATCATAAAGGATTTAGACCATTGTTAATTCGTGGAGGACTTGGTGGTGTGGTGTTCTCATTGACCTGTGGGTGGCGGGGTTCCCACAGGTCTAAGGTAGATTCACTGCCGCAGTGCTGGCCTTTTTGTCCCCTGTCAGCGATGGTACGGCGAGGGCGGGGAACCCGCCGTAGCGTCGCGGGAGGAGATAAAGGGAAGAGACGCCCTCACCACGAGGTCTTTTTCCTGCATCACACGCCCAGGCACCTTCGGCCTGAGTGCGGGCGGTTCGGAGTTCCGGCCCAGGCGCCCTAGGCCTGGTCGGAGCGGAGTTGGCGTCCATCCCAGGCATCTTCAGCCTGGGGCGAGGTACTAAACCGGAGGCCTGGGGCTCAGTGACTTCGACTGGGTCCTGCACGGGCGGAGGAGTCCGAGGGTCCCTGAGGTGGATGGGGCCCATGTCTGAGGTGAGGAGGCTGGGGAGGTCACCCGTCCGAAGAGTCCGGAGCAGCATCAACCCGGTGACGGATGGGCCTCCGGTAACTCCCTTGGAGGGACATCTTCCCCCTGATAGGGGCCACAACGCAGCGAAGGAACTCCTGTTCCTGTTCTCTGGGGTCGCTGGTAGAGACCCTGAAGGTTTAAGTTCTTTTCACAAGCCATGGGCTTTAGTAACCGCTGGTGAAATCACAGTGGTTTAGTGTACAATCAGGATAGTGCCTCGACCTGCTCACCCCACCGTATTGAACTGTTATTGGGTCTCAACTAGTTGGTTGGCAAAGAACTGTTTGATTGTGAGCGTGACAATAAAACAAGTGTTGGACCCTAATCGGTGTGTGGGACTCTGGTTAATGGGAGCAAAGGGAAGTGTCAGCACAGCAAGACTTGGTCATTAACTGAAACGCACAGGCCTGAGGAAAATAACTGGTACTGGCCTTCACCTCACTCACTGCCATGGGGAGGACATGGGCCGTAGCGCATCTTACTCTCACATACAACATACCCCTAGACAAAACGGATGGAGTGAGGGCGCTACACTTGGGGGCTCGTCCAGGATGATGTGTGTTTTGACTATGGAACTAAGAACGGCTGTGTTTGAACTTTGCTGCCCGGAGGAGTTCCGAGTGGGTCGGCCATGTGATCGGCCAAAGTGCATCCCTGCTCAAAGTCGTGGAAATGACCCTAAGACGGGAAAGGCCCATGCAGAAGAGCGAGAAGAGGGAGAAGTCCAGCCGTGTGACGTACTACATGTGGGGGCTTTTACTGCACTGCGCCATGAGGCACCCCATGACTACACAGTTCGTGGGCGGAGTTTGATGGAAGCCCACGAAAACGTGCAAGTTGTGGGAGGAGTCTGGCCATGTGGAAGGACACACGTGGAGACTCCGGCGCGGGGTCAGTGCGTGATGGAGCAGCAGACAGTCGGGATGGCCTCAAGCTCCCCATGGATTCCGGTTCCCTACCCCACGAAGATGACTACCTTTGCTGCTCCCCTTACAGGCACGGGGATAAGACTCAGGCCCCGAGGGCAGTTGGCTCTGTATTCCTGCAGAGACACGGAGGCCCTTAGCGTGACCTGTCCCGGATGCTCGGGACTGGTGGTCCACCTGAAGCCATTCGGGCATTGTGAAGCATGCAGAGAATTCCTATTTGAGGTGGAGCCATCCACAGTAAGGCCCCGGGCCCTTCGCCTCAACTGCCTCACAGGTACCGCTACTCCAGAAGGGGAGATCCAGGCCTTTGCGGAGGTCCCCGTACGCACTGACCAGGGCGACGTGACTGCCCAACCAGAGATAAGAAGAGAAAAATCAGAGGATGCTGCTTCGGTCAGCACAGATTCCCTGCTCCCACCTCCGAAGAGGAAAGTCGGCCTGGTACAGGCGTCCTGTGGTCGTGGTCGAGCTTCACCCCGTCGCTTGCCGGGCCTGGATGGATCCGGTTGGAAGAGTCCTGGACATCCCTGTGCTTCAAAAGGTCAAGGTGAGCCAGGGGCTGGGACTGTGGTGTTGGTTGGAGGTGTCGGGAGTCCACAGTCGGTGGAACCCGCCAGGGAGGGTGATTCCGCGTCAACCGGGAATTACCTACCCGCAGAGACTTATGACACCTCCGACCTAGAGTCGCTGTCGGACTGTGGAGACGACGGTGAAATAGATGAACTTTTTCACCACAAGGGCTGGGACAAACGCCCATTACCTGTGTTACGTGCACCACGAGATTCGCCTATGTCCATAGGAGACAGCACGCCCCGGGCGGAGGCCCCGGAGCCTACGAGGAAGTCTAGTACTTTGCTTGTCCTTCCACCTACCGCAGCATCACCTGTTTTGGTGGCGGGGACACAACGCGCATCACTACGGGCACCAAGAGCAAAGCCATCAGAGGTAGTGAAAGTACCTCGGCATCCAGAAGCCATTGTTCTGCCAGGAGAAGGGGAGCGGGCCACGATGCCTCCTTTGGCCTGAATGCAGCGGCTTTTCTGCCAGAGAGTCGCCCGTGAGTACGGATGGGAATATCCTTACTTGCCTCAGGACTTACTTTTTGAGATTGAAGTCCTACGGCAGCGGTGGTATGATGAGTTTGTTTGGGAGAAGCTTAAAGTGCCTCATGCCCGTCGGGATTTGGCTTGTTCACCCTCAGTGTCCAAACAATTCAGAGACTGCAGAGCAGAATGGATGTGGGGCCGCCATATCCATGCAGACAAGGTGCGCATCTGCAGGAAGGATGGAGAGGACATCGATTATTCGGTGGAAACTTTCGATCAGCACCTAAAGCCCCTGTTTTTGCCGGATCCAAAGTTTTATTTGTGAGGAGAGACAGAGAAAAAGGACAGAACTCTCCTGTGTGTGTTTTTTTTTGCTGTTGAACTTTCTGGAAGTATCCTTGCCGGAACATCAGAACTGTGCCCTAGTTTTTTTTTGTTTGGGCTTTTCTACTCCTTGGAGAAATGAGAGCTGTTTGTTGTTCTCTCTTTCTTCACATGTCAGAGATAAAGACTTTGGGGTAGAATCAGAGTAGGGACACCAGAAGAAAGAAGATTCCACCAAGTGTCATTACCGCGGCACTGTCACCAGGTGGCAGTGTTGCGCAACGTTTGTTTTTTTACACTTGCATCACCTTACTCTTTGGAGCGAATGAGTCTTTTCGGCTGATGGACTCATTCATTCCAAATTAACACAAATGTGTTAGGATGTTGTGTTTTTGTTTCCCTTTCTGCAGGAGATTCGTCTGTCAAGACTGCTGAGTGTGGGGTGGTTTTTAGACAGTGATGGGAGGGATTGTATGTGTATACATGGTCAGATGAGCAGGCCTTGGCACAGTTAGGATTCAAATTTGAGGGATGGCCTCTGGGGTCAGGCTTATGTTACCACTCTTTGGGAGACATGGGCTTGCACCAGACGCTGGGGATCAGCGTCAAATCACCAGGGGGAGAGTGTAGGGGGGTTTAAATTTAGGGGGATACACCTGGGTGGTAGTATGACCCAGGTGTGTATAAATCATAAAGGATTTAGACCATTGTTAATTTGTGGAGGACTTGGTGGTGTGTTGTTCTCCTTGACCTGTGGGTGGCGGGGTTCCCACAGGTCTAAGGTAGATTCACTGCAGCAGTGCTGGCCTTTTTGTCCCCTGTCAGCGATGGTACGGTGAGGGCGGGGAACCCGCCGTGGCGTCGCGGGAGGAGATAAAGGGGAGAGACGCCTTCACCACGAGGTCTTTTTCCTGCATCACGCGCCCAGGCACCTTCGGCCTTGGTGCGGGCGGTTCGGAGTTCCGGCCCAGTCGCCCTAGGCCTGGTCGGAGCGGAGTTGGCGTCCATCCCAGGCACCTTCAGCCTGGGGTGAGGTACTAAACCGGAGGCCTGGGGCTCAGTGACTGGGTCCCGCACGGGCGGAGGAGTCCGAGGGTCCCTGAGGTGGATGGGGCCCATGTCTGAGGTGAGGAGGCTGGGGAGGTCACCTGTCCGAAGAGTCCGGAGCAGCATCAACCCGGTGACGGATGGGCCTCTGGTAACTCCCTTGGAGGGACATCTTCCCCCTGATAGGGGCCACAACGCAGCGAAGGTACTCCTGTTCCTGTTCTCTGGGGTCGCTGGTAGAGACCCTGAAGGTTTAGGTTCTTTTCACAAGCCATGGGCTTTAGTAACTGCTGGTGAAATCACAGTGGTTTAGTGTACAATCAGGATAGTGCCTCGACCTGCTCACCCCACCGTATTGAACTGTTATTGGGTCTCAACTAGTTGGTTGGCAAAGAACTGTTTGTTTGTGAGCGTGACAATAAAACAAGTGTTGGACCCTAATCGGTGTGTGGGACTCTGGTTAATGGGAGCAAAGGGAAGTGTCAGCACAGCAAGACTTGGTCATTAACTGAAACGCACAGGCCCGAGGAAAATAACTGGTACTGGCCTTCACCTCACTCACTGCCATGGGGAGGACATGGGCCGTAGCGCATCTTACTCTTACATACAACATACCCCTAGACAAAACGGATGGAGTGAGGGCGCTACAGAAGTAATTGGGGGACACAGAGACTATCTTTATTAACTATAGAGGTGAGAACCATTCTCTGGAGGATTCTGGCTTTCTGTCTGTGGAGACCCACCAACAACACCGCTCGAACCTCTTCACATAGGAGGGTAGTGGCTTGTGGCGTGGTGTGCCCTCTCTTCCTGCGAGGAGCCGAACAAGGCAGGTAAAGAGAGGGTTGGTGTCGCTACATTAGAATAGAGCATTCCAGTCACAAAAAGTTTCAAATGCTATATGTGAAGTCAATTTAGTTAGTGGCTTTGTATTCCCCTGGTGTTGGTGTGCACTTTGAAGAAAATATTAAATTATATTTTGTTGCTGGACTTTCTACTGCACATTTATAGGAGTGCTGAACTACATAAAGGTACAGCAGCCTATGGTGGATTTTACTATATTGTACGATCATAGACTTGCCTGTACATAATTTTTCTCTGCAACACTTACTTTTCAAATTTAAATTGTAAAAAGTGTTTATGATAGTGGATAATGTGACCAGGTGGTGGTAAATTGAACTGTATGTATTTCTTGTGAGCTCACAATTTCACCAAAATGCATGTAGTTTTCGCTTTCCTATAACCTAGAATCATCTTTTTAAAGGCTTCTCACTACAAAAATCAATATTAGCTGGTACTTGGCAACACTAATGATGTTGAAGAAGGATATGCATGAGAATAACTCGGTTCCACACCCTGCCTTTAGTGACTCCATACTGCAAATTATCAGTTGTGCTCAAATATTTCTACCCAAGGCAAGTTGCGGGGGTTCTGTTGCTCTCTGCTGGTGCCTATAGACATAGTGATCATCGCTTGGTATGTCCAAAATGTATCAATCTTCTCATTTTGTGCAGATCCTAAAGGGCTTGCATATAATGCACATTAACATTCTTTGGAATATTTACTTCATTTCCTAGGACCATAATTAAGTGTACACCTTACAAATTATTTTTTGCTAGGAATCCAAGCTAGCTCTACGCTGTTAACATAAATACAGACACACATACATCCTTCATCTTGACTGTAATCAAGTATGTGGTCAATACAGAGGTTACCCTGTAATAGTAAAGCCCTGTGTGGGAACATTTGCTACAAGTCTTTTAGGTGCAATTATGGCCTCTGCCATTAGGGATTTCAATTTGTGTGTACAGTTAGGCAAATTGTTGGACTTATAATTACTAATAGCTCTTTTCCTGATTTTTCTGGAATGTGTATGTACTTGTCATCCTGGCAGAGTAACTGTGTTACTTAATTGCCTTTAATTGCCAGTTGGACCTCACAGCTGGAAGTGAAATATATGCAGTATACATATATTTATTTTTAGTGCTGCTTATTATGTCGTGTTGCTGTAGTGATGATTACTTGAACAGTTTTGAATGCAGATGTGTCTGAAAAGAAAAGTGTCAATGTCGTTCAGAGATTGGCTAATAAATCTGTTAACTTGAGTATTGGAATTTGATTGGACCAAGTGGCATATGGTAGGGATTGGAAAGTAAATCCCAAACTGGATCCAATGCTGTCTGTGCTATTGAATAGTGCCAAGTTTTTAGTCTTTTTCTTTATTTTTTAAAAAAAAACTCCCAACGGCTTATGGCTTTCCCCTGAATTATATTATCCCAGTACGACAGGCATATGGGCTGGTATTTCCATAACTGGAGGATAGGAATGAGTTAAACTGCATTGGTGTTATCAAATCCTGCTTAAAGAGTATGTAAATGCAACATTTCATATCCTTTATGTGCCTGCTATACCATGTACTAGTATGAAAAAGTAGTCTGTTCTCTTTGTATTGCTTCCTTTGTGTGAAATTGCTGGTGTTCCTTCCAGTCCCTCTGCGTTCTTTTTAAAAATTACCACACTAAGCAGGAGAAAACACCAATGGTCAGTTCTTTAGCTATGCTGGGAACCAGTGGCGGTGCGTCCCTAGTGGGCGCAGGAGCGCCGCCCCCTCTCTCCCCTGCACCGTCACTCAAGTCAACAATACATACATTCATGCATTGCATGAATGTATGTATTGTCGCCGGCGCCGCTGCCGCTGCCGCCCACTATTCAGATGGCTGGCCCCCTGGCAGGCGCCGGATATCTGAATAACAGCAGTTGGTTGGTTTTTGGAAGTGTCTATCAGAGCCAGCGGCTCTGATAGTCTTCCCGATTACAGCCTGTGGGCTGTAATCGGCTTCCAAATAGTTAACCAGGAGACGTATGGGCTGTGTGTTGCCTGGTTAACACTGACACGCGTCTCAGCCAATCAGGTTCACTGGGTCTGGTTACCGGTAACCTGATTGGCTGAAGCGACATGGAGGGCGGGAGAAGACATTGAGGACGGAAGAAGACATGAAGGAGCGTGGAGGAGGACGGCGCTGACCCGAGGAAGGTAAATGCCGGGCTGGGGACAAACTGGCTGCATTTGGGGACAAACTGGCTGCATTTGGGGGGAAACTGGCTGTATTTGGGGGGGAAACTGGCTGTATTTGGGGACAATTGGCTGTATTTGGGGACAAACTGGCTGCATTTGGGGACAAACTGGCTGCATTTGGGAACAAACTGGCTGCATTTGGGAACAACCTGGCTGCATTTGGGGACAAACTGGCTGCACTTGAGGGGGCAAACTGGTGGCGTTTGGGCACAGTGGCTGCGTTTAATGGGCACAGTGGCAGCAATTGATGGGGTTTTTTTTTTCAGTTTGTTTGCGCCCCCCCCAAAAAAATTTTGAGCACCAGCCACCACTGCTGGGAACTCAGCCTGCTTTCCTACAATTATCAGACTTGTCCTAATGCCCCTCACTCTGCATAGCCTTTCACTGGGAAGTTTATTTTGCTGCTGTTTTTCCTCTCCCCAGCTCTTATGCAGCTGAGAACAGAGGGAATGTAATCAGATATGAAAAAGGTAAAAAAAAGTGTTGATAATTTTTTAATATCTATTTTAATACTGAATGGGTTGTTTTACAGGGTGAGGGTTTAAATATACTTAAATGTCCACAAAACCCAAACTTAGTGTAGCGGGTGGTTATATTTAGGGGAAGTATCTGAGTGGTAAAAAGGCTCAGGTACGCTAATTGTTAGGGTTTGTGGACCATTTTGGCTCGTGGAGGATATCAATGTTGTCCAGTTCCCTGTGGCCTATAGGTGGCGCTGTCGCCACAGGCCAGGGCTGAACCACCATTGGAGGGCTGTGCCTTTTTGTGTCCCCTCGCGGCCGTGGTACGGCGGGGCGGGGAACCTGCCGTGCTTGCCGGGAGAGGGTATAAAAGGGGCAGACATCTTCCGGTCAAGGTCCGAGCCCCAGGCACCTTCAGCCTGGGGGCTGCTGTTCATGACACCCAGGTGCCCTTGGCCTGGGTGTGTGTGAGGATGGTCTCCGGGTGCTCCTAGGCCCGGAGACTGAACTGCTGTTCCATCCCCAGACACCTTAGGTCTGGGGGTGAGGTACTTTTGAGAAGGCCAGGGATCCGCCTCTAATTTGTTCCCCCTCGCCGCTGCTGAGCTATAGAAGGGCTCAAAGGGGGAGGGGGAGCGTGCTCCTAACTCTCTGAGTGTTATTATCGCCTGAGGTCTGTCTCTCTCATCCTCTCTGTCAGCCGCCCCCCCTCCTCAATGTCAGCCGAACCCCGTCCCTCAATGTTAGCCGCCCCCCCTCCTCATTGTCAGCCGCCCCCCCTCCTCAATGTCAGCCGCCCCCCCTCCTCAGTGTCAGCCGCCCCCCTCCTCAATGTCAGCCGCCCCCCCTCCTCCTCAATGTCAGCCGCCCCCCCTCCTCAATGTCAGCCGCCCCCCCTCCTCAATGTCAGCCGCCCCCCCTCCTCCATGTCAGCCGCCCCCCCCCTCCTCCATGTCAGCCGCCCCCCCTCCTCAATGTCAGCCGCCCCCCCTCCTCAATGTCAGCCGCCCCCCCTCCTCAATGTCAGCCGCCCCCCTCCCTCTTTAATGTCAGCCGCCCCCCCTCCTCAATGTCAGCCGCCCCCCCTCCTCAATGTCAGCCGCCCCCCCTCCTCAATGTCAGCCGCCCCCTTCTTCTCTGTCATCTCTCTCCTGCCTGCCTCCACTCTGGGACACAGCAAATGGCAATCTGCTACATGTGGCAGGTGAAGTGGCAAGTGACAATCCGCAATGTGTGGCAAGTGACGTTGTGGCAAGTGACAAAACGCAATGTGTGACGTTGTAGCAAGTGACAATCAGCAACGTGTGGCAGGTGAAGTGGCAAGTGACAATCCGCAACGTGTGGCAAGTGACAACCCGCAATGTGTGGCAGGTGGCGTCGTGACAAGTGACAATCCGCAACATGTGGCAAGTGACAATCCGCATCTGGTGGCAGGGGACGTTGGCAAGAGACACGCTCAGGCTCCCACTGATTCTGCATTATGGTGAGTTGAACTATTTTATATATTATATAACAATGTAATAATAGAAATGATGCACTTCACTAATTTTGTTTTGCGATACGGCACTGCGTTGACTTAACTGACAATTGTGCGGTCGTGCGATGGTGTACTCAAACAAAATTTACGTCCTTTTTTTCCCACAAATAGAGCTTTCTGTTGGTGGTATTTCTATATCAGTTTAGGCTAATATGTATTCTTCTACATATGTTTGGTAAAAAAAAAAAATGCAATAAGTGTTTATTGATTAGTTTGCACAAAGGTTATAGCATTTACAAAATAGGGGATAGACTTATGGCATTTCTATGAATTTTTTTTTTTACTAGTAATGGCGGCGATTTGCGATTTTCAGTGAGACTGTGACATTGCGGTGAACAGATCGAACACTTTTGACACATTTTTGGGACCAGTGACATTTATACAGCGATTTGTGCTATAAAAATGCACTGATTACTGTGTAAATGTCACTGGCAGGAAAGGGGTTAAATGTGTTCCCTGGGAGGTGTTTCTTTTTTTAAACATCAAAGTTTATTGAAGAGAAAAAAAAATATTATCACATGCATACAGATATGGAAATAACAATTGAAACTTACAAGTTTGGTATGGAAAGAAGTATCAACATACATTGAATACGTGAGAAATCAACATAAAGGTAGATGCTTCTATTAGACATGAACCAGAGGCATCAACTCAGGCCTCATGAAAGCAAAGGTGAGCATCTCCTGCTATCCTTGGGTATTTCCATATATAACCTTTCAGGAGAAAAATAACATAGCTAAAGAAGAAAATTAGATGGAAAAGGAAGAAAGAAAAGGAGAGAGTCAGCGAGTGAACATCAGGGGGCAACCCCCAGGGAGGCGGCCGGCGATTCCAGAGAGTCTTCTGCTGATGTGTCAATCAGACAATTATGCCCAGCTCTCGTAGTGCGGGTTAAGTGGGTTAAGTGGGCATTTAGTTGCAGTCAGTTACCAGAGAGGCCAGGTGTTTAAATGTGTTGTGGGGGTGAGACCCCATATGAGAAGTGAGAGTTCCAGTTAATCCCCCAAGGGGGGGTTACCAATCAAGGCGTCATAGCCCGTGGAGAATTTAAAAGCAAACCAAGGACACCATGTTTCATGAAATTGTTCAACATTTTCGTTCGATTGAGCAGCGGTATCTTCCATCTCACAGATTTCAGACACCTTGTGTAACCACTGAGAAATGGAAGGGACCCGCGTCGATTTCCAGTACAGCGGGATGAGAGACTTGGCCGCATTCAGCAAATGCCTGGAGAGGGATTTTTTGTATCTCTTAATGGAGAAGTGTGAAATATGCAGTAAGCAGCACGCTGCATCAAGTGAATGTTCGGTCTCCGTGATCTGCTTAACAACCTCCTTCACCCCCGACCAGTAGGCCTTTATCACATCACAATGCCACCATATATGCAGTAAGGATCCCGTAGCATTGTGACATCCTGGGAGGTGTTTCTAACTGGGGGGATGGGACTGACTGAAGGAGGAGAGAGATCTCTGTTCCTAATCACTAGGAACAGCAGATCTGTCTCTCCTCCCCTGTCAGAATGGGGATCTGTCTGGTTACATTGACAGATCCCCATTCTGGCTCTCTGCGGAGCGATCGCGGGTGGCCGGCTGACATCGCGGCCACACACAGGTCCTTTTATACTCCTATATACATGTATGGAGCCATGACAGGTCCTTTTTATACTTCTACATACACGTATAGTGCCATGACCGCTATACTCCTATACATGAATAAAGCCATGACAGGTCCTCTTTATTTTCCAACATACATGTATAGAGCCATGACAGGTCCTCTTTATACTCCTTATACCCATTATTCACGGGTCAGGTAGAGGGCCCCTTTGCAGAATTTTGCTTAGGGCCCCAGGGAGGTCAGGATCGGCACTGAATACACATGTTTTTCAAGGGAAAAAAAAGTGTATTAATTTATTTATACATTTTTACAGGAGCCTGCAAAGCATTGCACCCGAGATCAATGGATCGTGGCTCCCTCCCAGGGGAATTAGTACAGGGGTGCATACAGGAGTACTGCTTGATAATTTCATAGATAAATAGCGTTTCTCTAAACCTTCATAGACAAAATATAAAGCATGACCATAACATACCTGCTATAGTAATATAAAATAACATCAAGGTTTAGTAATCATACAAATAGTGAATAAATCCAAGAAAAAAGTCCCAAATAAAAGAGTGCTTGTGCAGATGTAAACAAAAAAGGTGCTCCAGTGCCTCCAGTGTTCCCATACAGACAGACACTGGCCACAAGTTTTTGACCTAATATTGCTAGTCAGGTCAGTAGCGCTTGTGTTTGGGGATATACACTTAAGTCTCCAATGGCTTGTTCCTATGGGTCCTTCTCAGATGGTGTACCGTCTTGCATGCAGATAAAATACCAGGGATGATCTCTTATTATTAAAACCATTTGATTTTATTAAAACATACAGAAATATTGTAAAAATGTCATACTCACATTTGTAGGTGCCTATAAGATTAGGCACTGGGTATGTATGGCTTGCATAGGGAGGAAAAAATGGCTGCGGCTGTGCATGTGTATAAAACCAGCGTGTGCTCCAACAGGAGGATATGACGTAGCTGAAAATGATGTCAACACTTAGACCACACCTTATCCTGATTGGACAGCTTCAGGAATGGAATTGCACAGAGTGGCCCCTGAACCCCCTCTTCTCGGGTTCCACTCCGGTGCTCTTGGCACCTCTGCTCAGTCCAGGCACTCATGCGTGCTCGCTCCTGAGCCCCGCTGCTGCATCCACGACACAGACAGCAGGACTCGGCCCCGCTCCCTCGTCACTGGCTCCTGGTGCCCTAGCAAAGCCAGTGAGACACAGAAGAGAGGGGAGAGAAGAGCTGCAGATGTGCACAGTGCTGGATCGATTGAGGACTCAGGTAAGTATAGGAAGGGGGAGGGGTGAGGGGCCAAAGCGACTTGCTTAATGGGCACTTACATCCCCTTCCTGCAAAGGCCAATTTTTCGGCTTTCAGTGCTATCATACTTGAATGGCAATTGCGTGGTCATGCAACACTGCACCCAAATGAAATATTTATAATTTTTTTCACACAAATAGAGCTTTCTTTTTAGTATTTATTCACCACTGGGATTTTTTATTTTTTGCTAAAGAAACAAAAAAAGACTGACATTTTTTTTCATAGTTTGTTATAAAATTTTGCAAACAGTTAATTTCTCTCCTACACTGATGTGCGCTGATGAGGCTGCACTGATGGGCACTGATAGGCTGCACTGATGGGCACTGATAGGCACTGATGATGTGGCACAGATGAGGTGGCATTGATGGGCACTGATAGGCGGCACTGATAGGCACTGATGATGTGGCACTCAGGAGGCTATACTGATGGGCACTGACAGGTGGCAATGATGGGCACGGATGAGGCTATACTGATGGGCACTGATGAGGCAGCACTGGTGGGTACTGATGAGGCGGCACTGATAGGTGGCACTGATGGGCACTAATAGGTGGCGCTGATGGGCTCTGATAGGCGGCAATGAAGGGCACTGAGAGGTGGCACTGATAGGGAGCACTGATAGGTGACACTAATGATGAGGCACTGATAGGTGGCACTGGTGGGCATTGATTGGCGGTACTGGTGGGCACTGATTAGCAGTACTGGTGGGGACTGATTAGCAGCAGTGGTGGGCACTGATAGGTGGCACTGGTTGGCACTGTTTAGCAGGACTGATGGGCACTGTTACCAATGTACCTGTAACAGAAGCCAATTACCGGCTTTCGTCCTTTCTCCTCACGCTGTCAGTAAACCGGCTTCTGTTTACTTCCGTGATCAGCTGTCATTGGCTGACAGCTGATCACGTGGTAATGGGCCGCTGTGAGTGGCCCTTTACCCTGTTCTGTGATCAGCAAGGTCCAAAGGACTCGACGATCACAGAGCACGCCGCCCGCACGCTGCAGGGGGAACACGAGCAGCATGATCACGGGAGGACGTCTACCGGTATTGACGCCCTCCTGGCCCTTGAAGCCCACGCTGTAACTGTCTTTCGGCTATAGCACAGGTGGAAAGTGGTTACTGCAAGGAACGCATTAGGTAAAAAAAAATTAGGCTTTAGAACCACCATAAGATACTGTACAGAACAAAGCAGCGTAAAAATGACCAGGAGCAGGGGAGTTTTAATCAGGGATAACAAGCCTAATTGGTGTGTGCCTAAGTTTGCTATGTAGCCATTTATTTATTTATTACAGGTAGATATTGGCTACATTTCAAGTAAAAAAAGACTAATCACTTAAAGGATAAGTTCATCTTTGTTAAAAAAATATCTAATATGAAATATGTGAGAGACAATCCAGAAAATGCCTACCGCAAAGTTTGATCAATAAAAGACAAAGGGGGTTATCAAATCCACTTTGCACTACAAGTGCAAACTACAAGTGCAAAGTGCACTTGAAAGTGCACTGAAAGTACAGTCGCTGTAGATCCGAGGGGGATATGCAAGGAAAGTAAAAAACAGCATTTTAGCCTGCACATGATTGGATGATAAAATCAGCAGAGCTTCCCCTCATTTCAGTTCTATCCCTCAGATTTACAGCAACTGCACTTCCAAGTGCACTTTCAGTGCAATTTCAAATGCACTTTGCACTTGTAGTTTGTATTTGTAGTGCAAAGTGGATTTGCCTTTCTTAAATAACCACCAAAGTGACTAAAGCCCCATACACACGGTCGGACTTCCATCGGACTTTTCCGTGGATTTTTGTCCGAACGGAGTTGGCCGGGCACACCCATAGCATGCACACCACAGGACTTTTCTGCAAACTTTCCCCAAATTTTTTGCAACATCACGTGGTTTTTCTGCTCTTTTCTGCTCTTTACCACCACCCTTTGGTCAACTTCTGCTATTGTTGGTTGATTTTAACATTAGTTGTTTTGTCCATCGGACAAAAGTCCTATGGTTTTCTGTACACACGGTCGGACTTTGCTTCATCTGACTTTTGTTGGCCAAAAGTTTGTCCGTTTGCAGACCCAACTTTTGTCCGATGAAAACACAAAAATAACAAAAAAGTTTGTCCGATGGAGCGTACACACGGTCGGATTGTTGGTCCAACTTGCTCAAAATGAAGTTTGTTGGCCAAAAGTCCGACCGTGTGTACGGGGCTTTAGAGTCATTTTAGTGACAAACTCGAATCCAACATTGAACAGGAAATTAGGGGCACGTGGAAATGTGGGTCTTGCGAGTTCTGCCCCTGGATATATGAGAATCAAACTAGGTACCTTCCCAAAGGGAACCTCCATATTGTATCCCACCATGTAAATGGTCAAACAATAGGAATCATGTATTTAATGTTCTGTTTGTGGGGCGTTCTACATAGGAAAAAATAAATGCCAATTTTGGCGGAGAATGAAGGATCACATATACTATGGTACCAAAAACAAACTTTCTACCCCCCGTTGGGAGACACATTGCAAAAATGGAGGAGGGATTGGACTGTGTGTGAACCAGATTTGGTCTGTCTGACCCGAAATCAGAACAAATGGCAAAAACACCTGGTACCAAAAGGCACGGTGGAAAAACCCCTTAGGATCTTTAATAGACAGACCAAAGCATGAAATATAAAAAGTGACTGACAATACATGCTATGTAAATGTATTGTATAATGTTTTGCAACTGAAACAGTATCGACTTTTATAACTCCATACTAATATTATATCATTTGTATATTATTATTATTATTGTTATACAGGATTTATATAGCACCAACAGTTTGCGCAGCGCTTTACAACATCAGGGAAGACAGTACAGTTACTAGACAATAACACAATATTACAATATACTCTCTTTATTGTAGAGAATCTGTACCCACTGAACCAATAACTAAACCTCCGAAGAAGGACTTGTAGTCCGTAACATGTAAGGTGTTATATACGGTATGGACCGCCACTAGTCCATTCTAAGTCAGGACAGTGACCAGCTCATACAATTGTATCACATTGGGTAGCAGATACTTGTTTTTATGCCAAATGTATTTTTCCTAATGTCTATATTGTCATGTAGCACACCCCCGTAGGAGCTGCTGGTTTAGATTTTGGGCCTTGCACGTTGCCTCAATATTCGTTGTCTAGGGGTTGAGAGTCTACAGTAACTTCAATGTCCACACAAGTTATGAATCCTTTTCTTCAGGCTTTATTTTCCAAACAAACTTGCATAGGAAGAGGGATGGAGGGTTAGGGGAAGGTTCAGGCACACACAGCAGATCACCGGGGGAAAACTCCTAATATACAAAGTCTCACTCACCACTCTCCTTCGAGTGGGTACTGCTCACCCGGATAGGCCCCTCTCACTTGGCCTAGCAGCCAGAATGATGCACGAACAGGCAGGGCCGGACTGGGAATAAAATCCAGCCCTGGAAAAAATTTCATACCAGCCCCACAGCATTATTATACCAGCATAACGTCATTATTTTCTTGTTCATAAAAGAGAAAACCATACATTTTAAAGCACATTTGAAGAGTGTATTCTATATAGATAAGACAGATATGAAAGCACATAGGGCTTTATATATAAAAAACGCAAATTCCAGTTAAAAGTGGTCAATCATCAAGGGGGACCCCAGGAACTCAGAATGTGGGGGGTGATCACCTTCCGCAGAAAGAATACACTAAGGTAAGGGGGGTGGGTTACTGATATAGGGGGGAAACCTTTATATCAATGTACCCTTACATTATCGTATTCACTCCCCCCCTTACATCAGTGACCCCCCCTCAGACTGGCCTAGCGGTGCTGTTACTGACCTCCTCTCAGGTCCACCGTTCAGGGCTCAGTCAGTCAGCTCCAGCTCGGTGGCTCTGGTTTTATCCTATATAGTCTCCTCTCCACAGTCCACACACATCTGACTTCTCCCATGACCCCCATCCCGGCGGTGCTCCCACTCTTGACTCCTCTCCAGACTCCCTCAGAGACTGCAGACATGATACAGGAGATGGTCAGAGGCTGCAGACATGATACGAGAGCTCAATGCAGCCCCACCAGTGCCCATCAAATGCAGCCTCACTGTGCCCATGAAATGCAGCCTCACTGTGCCCATCAATGCAGCCTCACTGTGCCCATCAATGCAGCCTCCCTGTGCCCATTAATACAGCCTCCCTGTGTCCACCATTGCAGCCACACTGTGCCCACCAATGCAGCCTCACTGTGCCTATCAATGCAGCCTCACTGTGCCCATCAATGCAGCCTCACTGTGCCCATCAATACAGCCTCACTGTGCTCATCAAATGCAGCTTTACTGTGCTTATCAAATGCAGCTTTACTGTGCCCATCATTGCAGCCTCACTGTGCCCGTCATTGCAGCCTCACTGTACTCATCAAATGCAGCTTTACTGTGCCCGTGAATGCAGTCTCACTGTGCCCATGAATGCAGCCTCTCCTATGCCCCATGTCCCAGTCTGCAGTCCCTGTCTGTGGGAAGGTGTGTTGTTGATGCTCGGTACGGCACCTTCCATGCCAGCAGGATATCCATGATCGCCATCAGCAGGCAGGGTCTGTTCTCGTTTTGGATGGGGACAGTGCTCCTTCCAGAGGATCTGTTTGCTGTGAGATGGAGTGGTCCCTGGCCACCTGCACCTTCAGCCATCCTCATTTTCCGGCCCCAGTCAGCCTGTCCTCTGGTCCTGGGGAAGTGAGAGCACTGGAGGGGAGCTGGAGAGAAGGGGGAGCGGAGAGCACTGGCGGGGTTGGAGAGCACATGGGTGGGGGCAAAGAGCAGGGGGGAGTGGAGATCACAGGGGTGGGGAGCGGAGAGCGCTGGAGGGGGGGCTTGAGAGCACTGGGGGGAGCCAAAAAGAACAGGGGTGGAGAGCACGGGAGGCTGAGAGGGGGGGGCTGGAGAGCACTGAGGGGGCTAAGAGTGTGGGAGGTAAAGAGCACTGGGGGGGATCTTGAGAGCACTGGGGGGAGAAAGAACAGGGGTGGAGAGCACTGGGGGGTACAAAGAGCAGGGGGGAGGGGAGAGCACTGGGGGGTGGAGAGCAATGGGGGGAGCTTAAGAGCACCAGTGGGGGCCAGAAAAAACAGGGGTGGAAAGTACGGGGGGCTGGAGAGCACTATGGAGGGCGGAGAGCACTGGCGGGGATGGAGAGCACATGGGTGGGGGCAAAAAGAACAGGGGTGGGGAGCACGGGGGGCTGGAGAGCACTATGGGGGGCGGAGAGCACTGGTGGGGTTGGAGAGCACATGGGTGGGGGCAAAAAGAACAGGGGTGAGGAGCACGGGGGATGGAGAGCACTGGGGTGGGGGCTGGAGAGTGATGGGGAGAGCTGGAGAGCACTGGGGGAGGGGGGAGAAAGAACAGGGGCGGAGAGCACTGGCGGGGTTGGAGAGCACATGTGTGGGGCAAAAAGAACAAGGGTGGGGAGCACGGGGGGCTGTAGAGCACTGTGGTGGGGGCTGGAGAGTGATGGGGAGAGCTGGAGAGCACTGGGGGGAGAAAGAACAGGGGTGGGGAGCACGGGGTGCTGGAGAGCACTATGGGGGGCGGAGAGCACTGGCGGGGGCAGAGCACATGGGTGGGGGCAAAATGCAGGGGGAGCGGAGAGTACTGGGGGGGAGCTTGAAAGCACTGGAGGGGGTGGAGGGCACAGGGGGCTGGAGAGCAATGAGTGGAGCTTGAGAGCACTGGGGGGGCCAGAAAGAACGGGTGGAGAGCACTGGGGGAGTGGAGAGTACTGGGGGGGAACAGGGGTGGAGAGTACTGGGGGGGAGAACAGGGGTGGAGAGCACTGGAATGGTGGCTGGCGAAGGATGGGGAGAGCTGGAGAGCAGGGGGGCAGAAAGAACAGAGGTGGAGAGCACTGGTGGGAGTGGAGAGCACTGGGGGGGAGAAAGAACAGGGGTAGAGAGCACTGGGGGGGGAGAACAGGAGTGGAGAGTACTGGGGGGGGGAGAACAGGGGTGGAGAGCACTGGAATGGTGACTGGAGAAGGATGGGGAGAGCTGGAGAGCAGGGGGGGGGCAGAAAGAACAGAGGTGGAGAGCACTGGGGGGAGTGGAGAGCACTGGGGGGGAGAAAGAACAGGGGTGGAGAGCACTGGGGGGAGTGGAGAGTACTGGGGGGGAGATCAGGAGTGGAGAGTACTGGGGGGGAGAACAGGGGTGGAGAGCACTGGAATGGTGGCTGGAGAAGGATGGGGAGAGCTGGAGAGCAGGGGGGGCAGAAAGAACAGAGGTGGAGAGCACTGGTGGGAGTGGAGAGCACTGGGGGGGAGAAAGAACAGGGGTAGAGAGCACTGGGGGGGAGAACAGGAGTGGAGAGTACTGGGGGGGGAGAACAGGGGTGGAGAGCACTGGAATGGTGACTGGAGAAGGATGGGGAGAGCTGGAGAGCAGGGGGGGGCAGAAAGAACAGAGGTGGAGAGCACTGGGGGGAGTGGAGAGCACTGGGGGGGAGAAAGAACAGGGGTGGAGAGCACTGGGGGGAGTGGAGAGTACTGGGGGGGAGAACAGGAGTGGAGAGTACTGGGGGGGAGAACAGGGGTGGAGAGCACTGGAATGGTGGCTGGAGAAGGATGGGGAGAGCTGGAGAGCAGGGGGGGGGGGGCAGAAAGAACAGAGGTGGAGAGAACTGTGGGGGGGCTGGAGAGTGTGGTGGGGGAGAAGAGCACTGGGGGGGGGGAGCCACAAGGAGAACTGGTAGGGGCCAGCAAAAGAAGTTGGATAGGAGGAGAAGCAGGGGGACCGCATATAGCTCTCTATATTCCTCCATACAGCCGCGGAATGCTTGATTCCTTCCCCCCCCCCCCTCTGCAAGCATTCAGCGGTTGTATGGAGGAATATAGAAAGCTAATTTCCTCTATATGCGGTCCCCCTGCTTCTCCTCCTATCCAGGCACACAGGGCGGGCTGTACGGCAGGCATCTCCTGTGTATCACGGAGCTGCCTGGTTGAGTCTGTGTTCGGCGGCGGCGCTGTAACACGGTCCCGCCCCCCTAGACCGGCTCCTGTGATAGGCTGAACACTGACTCTATCTACTATCACACGAGCCGGTATAGGGGGGCGGGACCATGTTACAGCGCCGCCGCCACCGAACACAGATCCAACCAGGCAGCTCCATGATAAACAGGAGCAGGAGAGAGGGGAGCACTGCAGCCGCAAATGAAACCGGCCCCAGGACAGGCAGCCTACCGAGAAATCTCCCGTTATACCGGTAGGCCAATCCGGCCCTGTGAACAGGTAAGAGATAACAGTCTCTGCCACAGACCTTTTTGATGGTTACGTTGAACCATTCAGTTATCCTCTGCCACAGTATTTTAGTACCCGGATATCCAGCCTTACAGTCTAAGAGCTTTTAAGCCAACCCGGCAGACTGTAAGGTTACGTTAGTTACGGTGCATCCCTCAATAAGGTCCCCAGGCCTTCCGCAAGATACCGGCCTTCCGCTCGGTCCTCTCCTAGACAGGTCCTCCCCTGGTTTCCTCCATTTAGTGGCTTCCTCCCTCAGGAAGAACAGCACAGGATCACCTTCAAGCGTAGGCCCCAGTTAAGCCAACTGGGCCTACCTGGCATAGTTACAGCCTCGGACCAACGTGGCTTTGAGGCTGAATTTTCAGTAACACATGCCTCGAGCCAGGAGGGCCACGAGGCGAAGAAGAGCCCAGGATAATGGCGTCTGCCCCTTAAGTACCCTTCCCCAGCATGCTCAGTGGGTAGCCCACTCCCACTGAACTGTTCCCGGGGAAAGGCACCCAATGCACTTTGGCCTGTTAGTCTTCCACATTGGCCTGGGGTGGTAACACCACCTACAGGCAAACAGTGGGAAGTCTCCCAACACAGCCATAGCCGAAACAGAGGCTGATTTAGTCTTAATTATTTACAGAGTCTGAGCTAACTACCAGCTCAGACACCCACTAAATTTGACATAGCGCCTAGTCATCAGGAGCAGGGCGCTACAGTCATATTTCAATAAAATTATACTTTTTATACTTCATACTTTGGTCTGTCTATTAAAGACCCTAATGCCCTGTACACACGGACGTTTTTTCCGATGAAAAAAGTCTGATGGACTTTTTTCATCGGAAAAAACGATCGTGTGTGGGCCCATCTGACTTTTTTCCATCGGTGTTAAAAAATAGAACATGTTTTAAATTTTTCCGATGGAAAAAAAAACAATAGTAAATTCCGATCGTCTGTGTGGAACTCCATTGGAGAAAAATCCATGCATGCTCAGACTAAATTACAAGACGGGAGCGCTCGTTCTTGTAAAACTAGCGTTCGTAATGGAGATAGCACATTCGTCATGCTGTAACGGACTGAAAAGCACGGAGAATGAAAAGCGCGAATTGGCTAACACCAAACTTTTACTAACACGCGGTAACACGAAATCAGCAAAAGCAGCCCAAAGGGTGGCGCCATTGGATTTGAACTTCCCATTTATAGTGCCGTCGTACGTGTTGTACGTCACGGTGTTTTTGGACAGTCGGAATTTTGTCTGATGGTGTGTAGGCAAGACTGATGAAAGTCAGCTTCATCGGAATTCCGACGGAAAATTCCATTGGATTTTATTCCATCGGAAATACGATCGTGTGTACAGGGGTTTTTCCACCATGCCTTTTGGTACCAGGTGTTTTTTCTATTTGTCCCATAAATGGGACACTAGTGTCATTAAATTTGCTGCTTTGAAACGAATCCTCCCTTACCCCAGAGGAGGAGACTTTGATATAAAAAAAATCCTTGGGAAACTAGATGGATTTATTTGTTACAGGCTACTACAGCACCTGACCTCAATGAGGCCATCAGCTTTAAATCCTATCTTTAGAAACAATTTGAATACTCTTTTTTTATGTGATCCTTCTTATATTGGCATAGATGAACAGGCTTTGTCATTCATATTATTATTATATTTATTTATTTACTTTTTTGTGTGTGTTTCAATACAGTATCTCACAAAGTGAGTACACCCCTCACATTTTTGTAAATATTTTATTACATCTTTTAATGTGACAACACTGAAGAGATGACACTTTGCTACAATGTAAAGCAGTGAGTGTACAGCTTGTATAACAGTGTAAATTTGCTGTCCCCTCATAATAACTCAACACACAGTCATTAATATCTAAACCGCTGGTAGCTAAAGTGAGTACACCCGTAAGTGAAAATGTCCAAATTGGGCCCAATTAGCCATTTTCCCTCCCAGTGTCATGTGACTCGTTAGTGTTACAAGGTTTCAGGTGTGAAAGGGGAGCAGGTGTGTTAAATTTGGTGTTATCGCTCTCAGTCTTTCTTACTGGTCACTGGAAGTTCAACATGGCTCCTCAAGGCAAAGAACTCTCTGAGGATCTGAAAAAAATAATTATTGCTCTACATCAAGATGGTCTAGGCCAGGGGTCTCCAAACTTTTTAAGCAAAGGGCCAGTTTACTGTCCTTCAGAGTTTACGAGGGCCGGACATTGGACAGTGGAAGTCAAAATGGTCCTGACATCAGTAGGAAAAATTAACGCCCCTCTGTTTGTTTCAGTGGGAGTAATTGTGCCCCGTTGTTGGGTCCCATTGTTGGTTTTATTGAGAGAAACTGTGCCCCATTGTTGGTGTCATTGAGAGGAATTGCCTCCTATCATTGGTGTGATTGTAAGCAATTGTGCTTCATTTTTAGTGTCATTATGAGGATTTGTGTCCCATCGTTGGTGTTATTGGGCCCCATTGTTGGTGTCAGTAGGAGAAATTATGCCCCATGGTTGGTGTAATCGAGAGAAACTGTGCCCCATTGTTGGTGTCATTGTGAGGAATTGTGCCCCATTGTTAGTGTCAATAGGAGAAATTATGCCACATTGTTGGTATCAGTGGATGAAATAGTGCTCCAAGGGCTGGATAAAAGCAAGCAAAGGGCCGCATCTGGCCCCTGGGCCGCGGTTTGGAGACCACTGGTCTAGGCTATAAGCAGATTGCCAAGACCCTGAAACTGAGCTGCAGCAAGGTGGCCAAGACCATACAGCAGTTTAACAGGACCAGTCACCACATAGTGAAAGTATAGCTTCCCCAGTAGGCAACAAAGCAGCTAATACGGCAGAAAACTGGACTTGCTGGGTTATTTGTAATATGTACTTTATTAGTTAAATGGTATTTAGATAAAAAACAAAATCAAAACACATGGTGTAAACAACTACCCTCCACCACAAATAAAATCAACCAGCCCGAATGTCAGTGTGAGTTGCACACCTCTAATATTGCTGGATGCAGAGTATGCAGCTCACCTATGCCCCAGGGCTACCTAAATTCTCCTTGAACCAATGAAGTCTCTGGTTAAAAAAGCTCTGAAAAAACATATGCCTATATATGGTTCCAGTATGCCTGTATGGTCGATGGAAATAAGGTATCGAATACTGTTTTAGGTCTTGGCTCAGGGTTTTTTTTTCCCTGTGTCCATCAAAATGAATAGCAATTGATAGACATGCAGTAGATTAATTTGAGTCCAGGGATAAGTGCGCAAAAACGTGTTTTTCTTAGTTTGTGTTATAACATTTTGTAAATACCGTATTTATCAGCGTATAACACGCACAGGCGTATACCACACATCCCAAGTTTAGGCGGGAAGTTTAAGGAAAAAAAACTTACATTTTAAATGCCCATCAATGCAGCCTTATCAGTGTCCATCTGCAGCCTTGCCCATCATTGCAGCATGATCAGTGTCCATCTGCAGCCTTGCCCATCATTGGAGCATGATTAGTGCCCAACTACCCATCTGCAGTCTTTCCTCTGCCGAAGAAGGAACAAGCGCAGCTGAGATAGACAGAGCCGGATGTCCTGTGTGCTCGGCTCGTCTCGCAGTCCTGCCCCTTGGCCTGGCTCCTATGATGGACATAACACCGCTCCAATGGCGGGACTGGGCGTGACTGCGAGCAGAGCCGAGAGGAGTCAAGTACACAGGTGATTCAGCTCTGTCTATTTTGGCGGCGCTCGTTCCCTCCTACCCCTTCGAGGCAGCCGTTTGGCGTTTAACACGCGCCCACGATATTCCCCTGATTTTAAGGGGAAAAAAGTTTGTGTTATATGCCCATAATTACGGTTAATAAACTTCCTTCATAAATTTAGGCCAAAATGTGTTCTACTACATTTCTTTGGTGAAAATAACCCAAATCAATGTATATTATTTAGTCTGTTGGAAAGATATAGAGTCCATAAACTATGGTATATACCGTATCTAAAAATTGTACAATCCTGATGTACTGACAGCCTATCTAATTTCTTGACGCCCGAAAATACCAGGACAGTACAAATATCCCCCAAATGACCCCTTTTTGGAAAGTAGACAGCCCAAAATATTTAGTAAGAGGCATGGTGAGTTTTTTGAAGCTGTAATTTTTTGTCACAATTTTTTGGAAAATGACAAAATTTAAAAAAATGTTTTGTTCACAATTTTTCATTTCAATATTTTTATTGAAGATTTTCACAAAGAGTAAAGAAATGCCAATGTAGCACCCTGGAGTTTAGGAAGGGTTGCTCCTCACAAATTTACTTTCCAGGAATAATTATCCTAGTTGATTGTTAGAGATCTATTGATTACTCCCTAAGTTTGGCCTTGTTGCACTTTCCTCTTCTTTGACTAGGTGGCCGGGTACTTGGCGGTACTAGATATGAGAAGGGCAATGCAAGGTCAGGTTATGGGTATATGGGGTATCTCAGCCAATGAGTAGGGGTTTTCTTGAATCCCTTGGCTGTAAGAGAACTACCAGAATATGCCCGGGTGCACTGCATGCACACGCGGGAGCGCATCGCTAATCCCAATTGGCGCCAGACGGCCTATTTAAAGGGTGCCCTGACTCCTGATTAATGCTGACTGGTCTTCTGCTGTTTCCTGAAACCCTGAACCCTGCTGATATCCTGTTTTGATACCCATTGCTGAACTTGGCTTTCCTTGACCCTGTTTTTGGACTCTGTTATATTCCTGACTACTGGTTCTTGATCCTGGCTTCCGTCTGACCCTGCCTCTGCCTAATGCCTTGGTACCTTGCTGCCCGCCTGCTACCGAACCCGGCTATCCTAGTGACCTCGCTCCTGTTCCCAGCTTGGCTCAACACTGCCATCCCAGTGTCTGCGACTACTGTCCTGCGACCTGCTGCGACTTCCTGCTGCAAGCCTGCCAGAAACTCTACATCACCAGATGTTCCAAATCCGCAGTACAAGCAGAGTGCCTCTTTAACCCCAGCTGACCTATGGTGCACGGCTACCCTTCCTAATCTGATGGTTCTCCTGCCTTCCCAAGGTCGCATCCTCTGCTGCAAGTTTCCAGGTCTACACCTGCAGGCACTCATGTTCCTCTTGTCCCTCAGCTCCCTCTGTTCCACTCTCAGCGGGACCTGGGTAGGAGACACAAGAGAGGCCGACCTTGTCAGCTCAGTCTCCCTTTAGGTACGTGACATTGGCCTTCTGGGAGAGCCTATATATTCGGGTGGAGTCGGGTGATCTATTTTCTGTGCCACCTGGACGGCCGTCTGGGTGGACGTGTGTTGTACTACCTGGGCTGCTAGGCCTGAGATTGGGCCTATCCCGAGCACATCTGGCTGCTAGGCTGTCTGAAGGCCTATCCAGAAGCAAAAGAGCAGCGCGGGGTTGGGACTGCGGCTTGCAGTCCAACCAAAAGTGAGGGTTCTGCCAGCCGGAGAACCTGTTGTGGTCGGAGGTAGAGTGGAAGCCGTCGCCAGTAAGGAAATATCCGCCTTATTACCAGGGACCACAGTGAGTTACTGAACAACTACCGGAGCAGCATTCTCACCAACTGGGGACGGTAAAGAATCAGGAAACTTCAGTGTGTAACAAGCCAGGGATCCAGCCAGCAGAGGTGATGCTTGCAGAGCAGCCTTGTGTGTCAAGCCAGGGACCAAGCAGGCCACCGGGGGTGAAGCTTGAGAGGTATCTAAAGTGCCAAGGTAGGGACCCAGCAGAGAAGCAGGGGTGATGCTTGAGGAAGATGCCACCGTGAAGATTGGAGGAGATCAAGTGACAATGAATCAGCGGGTCTAGTGAGAGACCGGGAGATCAGTGGGCTGAAGAACTACAAGGAGTGGTTGTAGTGTTATAGAAAGGCACTGTTAAGCTTTGTGTTAGGAACTGTTAAAGGCTGTTGCCATAGGAGACAGCATTACTGCACATGCAGATGTGGCGTCTTGCTGGATGCCTTTCCCTGCATGGCTGTCCTCCTATCGAAGTCTCTGAGTCTGCCAATTGAACTTGCAACTACCTAAGGATGTCCTTGCCCTAACCCTCTTTCCCCCAAAAGTTTGTTAAGAGAAGTAAACTCTCTTTTGCATTCAAGAAGTGTCTGGCGCCCAATGACTTTAATCATCTTGCACCCACCATGCCTCACAACCCACTACACACAGAAGGATGTCAGCTATCTCTGGCCCGGAGGTTCTCATTAGACCGAAGGAGGCCTGGGACCTTGTTACACCAATAAAGATTTCAAACAATACACAATTTCCACTACATGAAATGCATACAGTATATAACAAAAACAAAAAGAGTTTACATTATAATCAATCAAAGGAAGAACAAAAGGCATATAACACCAAGCTTCACATTAGCTAAGGGCTACTCCCTAGAATGACTTTCTGCATCACATCCAAAACACGTGTAAGTGTGGGCTTATAATTTATTCTCAACCATTTACAGTCTAGCAATTACAGCCTAAGGGGAGATTGTAGAACCTAGTAATCTCAGTATGTCATTCTATTTTCATGAAAATCATTGGATTTGATGGAGTTCAGGGTACGAGCCGGAGCACGGTTCGTGGGGTGCGAATGAGGCGTGATCCTGGGAGCACGTCATATGACATCCTCCGAGAATAACCGGGCTCCAGCTCGGCTGTCATATTACAATAGGCCGGGTGGAAGGGGGTTGGGTTATTAAGTACCATTGAGCAGGGTGAAGACCCTCCATTTTTTTAATGTGATATTGAGAGCGACATTGGAAAATCACTAATCCTTTCAATTACATGCTTGGAAGATGCCTTTCAACTGTATTTGGTTTTGCGGAACAATATGATATACACTGACAGCCTCAGGTACACCGCATGTTGGCATGTGTATTCAGGGCAGCCATCAGGAATTTTGGGGCCCCTTACACAGCTTCAGGCATGGGCCCCCTGGAGCCGAGGAGAACCGGGGGGGGGGGTGCTGCCGCCGCGAATTCAGAAGCGGGGGGGCTACCGCAAATTGAGAAGCGGGGGGGGGGTGCCACGAATTGAGAAGCAGGGGGTTCGGGTGCTGACGAACACAAAAAAAACAGAAGAACAAAAAAACTAAAAAAAAAGGGGGGTTGCTATCCAGGGCCCTGGGGACCTCCGAGCCTCTGGGGACCTCCGAGCCTCTGGGGACCTCTGGGCCCCTTACAAAAAAAAAAAAAAAAATTTTTATAAAAAAAAAAAAAGGGAGGTTTCCATCCAGGGCCCTGGGAACCTCTGGGCCCCTTACAAAAAAAAAAAATGTAATAAAAAAAAAAATTTAATACATTTTTTTATCATTTCAAAAAAAAAAAGGGGGGGTTGACATTCGGGGCCCTGAGGAACTCTGGGCCCCTTACATAAAAAAGGGGGGCCATCCGGGCCCCTGGGAACCTCCGGGCCCCTTACAGTTGTACTAGCTGTACCCCCCTGATGGCGGCCCTGTGTGTATTACATTGGTAAAGGTGCTGTATCCCCTATATATTAACATAGCCACCACATCCCAATATACTATAAGCAAAAAAAAACACACGGAGGGCCTCTTAATTTGCATAAAAGCCAGCCCAAGGGTAGAAAGGGGACTTTTATATGGTACATATATACAGTCATTTGAATTGATCAAATAATTTATAGACATACAGTACTCTCATAGCTCCCAACTGTCCCTGATTCCGAGGGACTGTGTCATGATCCGTGTTATGGCTTCGGTCACCTGCTGGTGGCACTACTGCTTCCAGCAACAAAGGGTGTAATTCTGGTGGCCACCAGCGGGTGTCTCCCAGTAGATTATTAGGAGCTGCACTTGATGTGAGCTGCTGGAAGTATATAAGCCCGCCCTTCACTGAGGTTCAGGGCTTCAGTATTTCCTTTGCAAGCTTGTCCCTGCCTGACCTGATCCGTGTGTCTGAACCTGTTCCCGATCTGCTTCCTGCCCTGTCCTGGACTCTGCTTCCTGTACCCTGTCCCTGAGTCTTGTGCCCTGATTCCTGCTTCCAGCCCCCCCTTGCTACTGCTCATTCCATCTGGCCGCCTGTTTCCCCTTGTCCCTCGTCTCTGCCTTGCTGATGTATATGTGCTCCTGTTCTTGTATATATTAGTTAGTTAGTTAGATTAGGTGTTTTTGGGTTTGCTGTGTTTTCTTGTATTTATTTCTTGTATGCATTTCTTGTTTTTGGTTTGCTGTTGTTTGGTTTGCACGTATGCCTTATCTTTAATAAATATATATTTTTCACTTACTTTTGTGCCTGATTCATTATGTGCAGCCCACTGATCTGTGTACCCTGGGCTGGATGCCTGTGTTAGGCTTCCCTGACAGAATACTGAAGCCATACAAACAGATCAAGTGCACTTAGGAATTGGGTCTGGGCACTTTCTATTGCTGAAAATATGTATCTGGAAGATATTCTGTATCTTTCGCTCCTGGCAACAGATGACAGGGATTTTTGTCATCAGACGTTAAGTGAATACACTAGAGAGCAGTTACTGGAATGCATCCGTCTTGCTCGTGTTTTTGTTGATCAGGGCAGTTTTCAGTTTGAGGACGTGCAAACATTAATTCAGGTCTGTACAAAGTTGGCCATGTCTGATGCCTCTAGTGGAGGTGATGATTATACACCTCCTTTTAATGCAGCTCAGGTAGAGTCTTTGGTGTGGCTGTTGGAGGATGACTCAGCCTTTTTCCATAAGCAGTACTCAGTTTGTCCTCAACAGGTGCTTGCAGCATGCATTGACTCAGTGCAGTCTCTGGTCAGACAAGCAGTGTGCAAACCTGATTTTATGAAACCATTATTACAGGCCTGGTCAAGTTTGTTGTACTCAGCCCCTGTCAGCTCCCAACTATCCATTTCTATGTCTAGACACCAACCTGCTGGCTTGTCTTCCTCTCCTTTACCCCCAATTCCCACTTTTGCTGAGCAATACACCCTGCTAACCATGAAGTACCAGTACCCTGTTTTCTCCTGCTGCACTTACCCTGCCTTTAACCCTTCTGCTTCTTCTCGGCTGCCTCCATCAGTTCCACCAAAATCCCCTTCAGAGTCTGCACCCTCTGTTTCACCATCCCTCCGCTCTTCACCTCTACCAGCTGCATCCATTACCTACAGCCCTATATCCATATACAAATCCTCAGTGGCGAAACCAAAGAAGAAACTGAAGTTTTTTCCAACCCATTCAATCCTGCCACTATCCCAATCTGCCTCCACTCCAGCCAACTTGCTTCAGCCTGTTCCCGTACCAGTGTAGCTGCTCCAGCCTGATTCCTTGCCAACCAACCTGCTCCGGTCCGTCCTCATGCCAGATGATCCTGAAAATGACGACCCACCTAACCCTGCCAACTCTCTGCCTGCTGTACAGTCTGAAATTCCAGTACCTGCTGCCCAGTTAGAAGTTCCAGTACCTGCTGCCCGGGTTGAAGTTCCAGTGCCTGCTATCCAGTCCAATGCACCTGTTGTGCCAGCACCTGCTGTTCTGCCTGATGTGCCTGTGCCTGCTGCCCAGCCTGAAGTTCCAGTACCTGCTATCCAGTCTGATGCACCTGCTGTTCAGCCCGTTGTGCCAGCACCTGCTGTTCTGCCTGATGTGCCAGCACCTGTGCCTACTGCCCAGTCTGAAGTTCCAGTACCAGCTGCCCAGTTTGAAGTGCCAGTACCTGCTATCCAGTCCAATGCACCTGCTGTTCAGCCTGTTGTGCCAGCACCCGCTGTTCTGCCTGATGTGCCAGCACCTGTGCCTGCTGCCCAGTCTGAAGTTCCAGTACCTGCCTTACAGTCTAATATGCCCACTTCCCAGTCTGATGTGCCTGTCTTCCAGTCTGATGTCCCGGTGCCTGCCTTCCAGTCTGATGTGCCTGCCTTCCAGTCTGATGTGCCTGCCTTCTAATCTGATGTCCCGGTGCCTGTCTTCCAGTCTGATGTGCCCGCTTCCCAGTCTGATGTCCCAGTGCCTGCCTTCCAGTCTGATGTCCGATGTGCCTGCCTTCCTGTCCGCTGTGCGTGCCTGCCTTCCTGTCCGATGTGCCTGCCTTCCTGTCCGATGTGCCTGCCTTCCAGTCTGATGTGCCCGCTTCCCAGTCTGATGTGCCTGCCTTCCAGTCTGATGTCCCGGTGCCTGCCTTCCAGTCTGTTGTGCCTGCCTTCCAGTCTTTTGTGCCTGTCTTCCAGACTGATGTCCCGGCTCCTACCTTCCAGTCTGATGTGCCTGCCCTCCAGTCTGATGTCCCGGTGCCTACCTTCCAATCTGATGTATGTAAGTGTGTGTACCTGTGCTTAGGAAACTGTGATGTGTTCTATATAAGAGAAAAGAGAGCTGCAGCCCCCCTAATTGGGCCCTCTGCGAGAGTCCTAAGGAATAGAGCAAAAAGTAATAGGTGGGGTGTGGCGCTGCTCACTAGTCTGAATTAAACCAGTATGTAAAAAATGTGTGTAATCATAGAAAAAAATGTGACATCATAGGTGAGCGTGACACCCCATATGTTGTAAATACCTGATGCAGGCAACTAATCTCCAATGATAGCCTGTAACTAAGTAACAACCTGTAGTGGGGTGAAAACTGGGTGGCTTATAAGCTGTATACCATATCAAAAATTCCAAAATACAAGAGAAAAAATATGTAAATGAATATAAATACACAACATCCATGCAATATATAAATTGTGATCAGGTGAAACTATATTGCAAAAGCAGGCTAAATATCACGTCCAGTGTATGGGAACTATATCCAGGGTGACAGATTGTACCCTCAATCTATGAGGCTGTAAAAATGACCATTGCACAAAGTTTATATTATCAAACAGATAGTTAAGCTTGATAGTGTGTGGGTCAGTAATCTTCAGACCAGTGGCAAGATATGCAGTCAGATGTTCGATGGATGCAGGCAGTTCAGCCCCCACATGTATCCCCACTTACCGGATGGCTTCACCCCTGCAGGGGTAATTAGCATGGATAGATATCCTCACATACACTTCCAGGAGCGTCCACTTGTAATGGGTATCTGCGGTGCTTCACTGCTGCTTATCCATACGCTCCAAGTGTTTGTAGAAGGAAGCTTCCATTTACCTCAATGATGGAAAAGAAACGCTTCCATAGTGCAGTAAAAAACTATGGATTTATTTGAACATTAAAACTGGCAGTAACCAAAAAATAAAATAAAAGAAAAAGCACAGTCCTTTTATCGCAAAGCGATTGGTGAAAGCTGGTATTGCAGCGTGTGCTCCAGCTGCGTTCCAACTACACTTCCGGATTAGACAAGCGTGGTGTGCGTATTGCGTGGCTCCGCCTTACGCGTTTCATCATTGGACTTCGTCTAGAGGCGGTGGACCCACGGTGGACCTCCTCTAGACGAAGTCCAATGATGAAACGCGTAAGGCGGAGCCACGCAATACGCAATACGCACACCACGCTTGTCTAATCCGGAAGTGTAGTTGGAACGCAGCTGGAGCGCACGCTCTTGTATGCATTTCTTGTTTTTGGTTTGCTGTTGTTTGGTTTGCACGTATGACTTATCTTTGATAAATATATATTTTTCACGTACTTTTGTGCCTGATTCCTTATGTGCAGCCCACTGATCTGTGTACCCTGTGCTGGATGCCTGTGTTAGGCTTCCCTGACAGACTGTGCCTAATTTGGAGGACTGTCCCTCTTTTCTCCTCATTTGTCCCTGATCTATATAGTTGTATATAAAATGCACTTTTTATCTTTCAAAAAGTGTTTGCCAGTGCTAAACCTTTCATCCAAATTCCAAATTGCTGCATTTGTAAATTTTAAAAGCCAATATAAAGGAATGGTAGTGGTAAAAATAAAAACCCTTGTGGATTTAAATAACCTTTTTTTTTTTTGGTTAATTCTCCTTTAAGGGGGTGTGGCAGGGGGCTGTCCTATGCCTACATACGTTTTCTAGTAGATGTTCCTCATTCCCATCTCAAAATGTTGGGAGGTATGAGTACTCTGTAAAAGTTTTTACCTGGGTATCTGGGTCCCACTGGTGACTGCCAGTTCTGTGCTGATGGCACTGCTAGACATCTTCCAATGTTGAAGGGTAGTAAGCATGGTGTGTCTTTTATCTGCTGCATTAAGTTTCCTTGGTCGACCACTGTGTCTACGGACCTCAATGCTGCCTGATTATTTGCGCTTCTTCAAAAGATCTTGAACAACACATCTTGAAACCCCGGTCTGCTTTGAAATCTTTGCCTGGGAGAGACCGTGCTGATGCAGTATAAATAACTTGTGTCTTGCTGCTGTGCTCAGTCTTGCCATGGTGTACAACCTGTGACATGAAACTGTCTTCCACAACCTCACCTTAGTAGCAGAGTTTGGCTGTTCCTCACCCAGTTTGTTTCAGGTAATGACTGTCTTTCCACCTACATATTAAATTGATGATTATTTGCATCTGCTTGGTAAAATTGGTTATTCATACACCTTATTCTAATCATACAAATTCCCTGACTTTGTGCAAGTGTACAAAGTGTGCAAGTCTAAGATTTGTGCTGGTTTGAAGTCAAAGGGTAGTCACATTAAATATTGATTTGATTAGGATTTTTATTCTGTTCACTCACTTTGGATTTTGTAAATTGATAAAAACAAACAATTAAAATATAATTTTGAAAGCATTCTTACTTTCAGACCCTTTTCACACTGGGGCGGCTATTTTTAGCAGGGATATACCATTGTATTTGCCGCGATTTGCGGCCGCTAGCGGGGTGATTTTAACCCCCGCTAGCGGTCGAAAAAGGGTTAAAACTGCCCGCAAACTGCTGCTACAGCAGCGGTTTGCGGGCGGTATAGCCGCGCTGTCCCATTGATTTCAATGGGCAGCAGCGGTAAAGGAGCGGTATACACACCGCTCCTTCACCGCCTCAAAGATGTGGCTAACAGGACTTTTTTTTTCTCGCCCTGCCAGCGCATCGCCTCAGTGTGAAAGCACTCTGGCTTTCACATTGAGACTGCAGGGCAGGAGTTTTTCAGGCGGTATTTAGGCGCTATTTTTAGCGCTAAAACGCCTGAAAAACTCCTCAGTGTGAAAGGGGCCTAAAGCATTTCTTCACACCTGCCTAAAATGTTTGCACAGTACTGTATTTTTGTAAAACTATTTTTTTCACATTAAAATTAGAATGAATTTGTTAAACCCCCAAAAAAGTCATATTACATTTGTACAGTCCTCTATTTTCTCGTGTGTTTTTTACCCACATATTATGCTATTGATTGTATGTCAAAACTGATCTCAAATGGTTACATAAGATTTGGCTGTACGGTATAGCCTTGGCACACTGTGGCTGGATGTGTTTTTCAGATATACTCTGCTTGTTCAGGTAGCAAAAAGACTATAAATCATTCTGTTTTATGACTCTCAGTGCAGATTTAACCTCTTGCCAACCATCCGCCGTCATTATACTGCGGCAGGTTGGCACGGCTGTGCCAACTGCTGTAGGTGTGCATCTGCCGCTTTAAGTGCTAAAGGTGGGGAGCACTGTCGGCGACCCATGATCGCTCATCAGAAAGCCAGAACAGGGATCTGACAATGTAAGCAGACAGATCCCTGTTCTGGAAAAGAAAAGTTGCGCTATGAGTCCAAAATTCTATTATTTGGATAATGAAAAAGTCCAAACAGAAATGCTTAAAGGACTGGTGTCAAATGAAACACTAATCATGAGTCCTATAGACTGGTGAAGTTGTATGCTTACCAGAAGATAAGCCAAATCGAACAGATGGCTATAACCCAGCCTAGGCCTTTAAATGCACTTCGGATAAGGTTTTTCCAATGATGTTGAAAGACGACAATAGAAGGGTACTCCGCAGTATGGGGTAAGTAATCCAAAAATTGCATATATTGAAAAAACAAAAAACAAAAAAAACATAGTGTAATCCTGCCACAAAGAATCTCCCTATAAGAGACTGATGCTATAGGGTGGGGGAGACAATACACCACCAGTGAGTCACTCCTATATTAGTGAACCATCACCTCACACATAGTCTCCTTACCAGAGATGCACAAAAAGAAAGGAGATCTTATTGAGTGTAGAAATGACAAACAAATCCACCCTGAAGTGCACCGCCACCCAATATAATGTCTGCTTACCAGATTGCAAACATGATATGCAACACAAATCAATGCAGGTCGATGGATGGCTGGATGTTATGGATGTCTATGCAGGTATAATTGAAAGCATGGGAAGGATATAGATTCCTCGCTAACAACAAGAACTTTTGCTCTCACAAACTGAAGTTTGCCTTATCCTCCCCAGCAGAGAGCAAATCCCTGTTCTGTCAGGGAAGTAGAGAGAGATTGCCTGTTCCTATCCTAGTGAACAGTAACAACGATCTCTCTCCTCCACCAGTCAGTACACTCCCCCCCACAGTTAGAAACACCTCCGAGTCCCTAGGGAACACTTAACCCCTTGATCACTCCCTGATGTTAACCCCTTCCCTGGAAAAAAGGAAGCTGCGCCAAGGAAAGTGCAGTATTAGAAAGTATTTATTTTAGCAGCAACAAAAGACAGCCAAATGGCTACTCACAAGGAGATGTTTATAATAGGCATGTAAAGATGGGTGGTCCGGTGTCACACAGCAACAGTCCGTGGGGTAGATGAATGGAACCCAGATGGTAAGCGCTGGAGGATGAGGCAGTGATCAGGCGTCTGCAGGGAGATCCTCAATCATGTACACACGCTGGTCATGTACAGGGATGAGCCGAACACCCCCCTGTTCGGTTCGCACCAGAACCTGCGAACAGACAAAATGTTCGTGTAAACTTTAGAACCCTATTAAATACAATGGACTCGAACGTTCGAAATCCAAAGTGTTAATTATAAAGGCTTATATGCAAGTTATTGTCCTAAAAAGTGTTTGGGGACCTGGGTCCTGCCCCAGGGGACATGTATCAATGCAAAAAGAAGTTTTAAAAACGGCCGTTTTTTCGGGAGCAGTGATTTTAATAATGCTTAAAATGAAAAAATAAAAGTGAAATATTCCTTTAAATTTCGTACCTGGGGGGTGTGTATGATATGCCTGTAAAGTGGCGCATGTTTCCCGTGCTTAGAACTGTCCCTGCAAAAAATGTCATTTTTGAAAGAAAAAAATGCATTTAAAACTGACTCGCGGCTATTAATGAATTGTCGGCTCCCGGCAATACATACAAAAGTCATTGATAAAAAAAAAAAAAAAAAAGTGTGGGGGTTCCCCACAATTCAATTACCAGGCCCTTCAGGTCTGGAATGGATATTAAGGGGAACCCCGCCGCAAATTAAAAAAAAAATTGACGTGGGGTTCCCCCAAATATCCATTCCAGGCCCTTCAGATCTGGCATGGATTTTAAGGGGAACTCCACCCCAAATGTAAAAAAAAAATGGCATGGAGTCCCCCTAAAAATCCATACCAGACCCCTTATCCGAGCACGCAACCTGGCCGGCCGCAGGGGAAGAGGGGGGGACGAGAGAGCGCCCCCCCTCCCTCCTGAACCGTACCAAGCCACATGCCCTCAACATGGGGAGGATGTCCCCATGTTAATGGGGACAAGGGCCTCATCCCCACAACTAGGGATGTCCCGATACCGATACTAGTATCGGTATCGGTACCGATACCAGGCATTTCCCGAGTACTTGTACTCGGGGAAAATGCTCCGATGCTTCAGCCGATACTTGGGCAGTCAGTGATGATCGGTGCGGCGGGGGGAGTTACAAGCACCGATCACCGCTGTATAGATTTCAATACAGCCCGACAGCTTCTCCCGACCCCCCCCTTCTTTTCAGCTGTTTTAGTGAAATCTATACAGCGGTGATCGGTGATTGTAACTCCCCCCCAAAGCCGCACCGATCACCGCTGACTGTCCCTGTATCCTCCTCCAGTTCCCCCATCCATGCTGCTCTCCCGCGTGCGCTCCGTGTCCCCCCCCATGCTGCTGATGTCCTCAGTTATTCTGCTCTCCCCCGTGCGCTCCGTGTCCACCCCTCCATGCTGCTGATGTCCTTCATCTTTCTGCTCTCCCCCCCCCCCGCACTCCGTGTCCCCCCCTCCTCGCTGCTGCTGTCCTCAGCTCTGTGCCACCCTCCATATCCTCCTCCGCTTCCCTCTGTCAGGATGGAGAGCGGAGGTAGGAGCCGCTAAACCCGGCTCCTACCTTTTCCGAATGTACAGAGTCAGTGACTGACTCTGTCCATTCATATAACTGAAACATCGTAACCTGTGTGTTTACGATGCTTCAGTTTATGAATGGAGAGGAGCCGTTGTTTCCTCTCCATTCATTTTCAGTGCAGCTGAGAAAGGGACTGGGGAATCTGTTTCCCTAGTCCCTTTCTCTGTCTCAAAGGGGAGATGTCAGAGGTCTGTTAAGACCCCTGATATCTCACCAAAGCCCCCCAACAGGGCTAGAAATAAAAAAATAAATTGCAATAAATAATAAAAAATAAATTGTAAAAAATAAAAAATAAATACACTGAGATCATCCTCCCCCCCACCCACCCCAACAAAGCATTGTAAAAAAACATGGCAAAAAATAGTAAAAAAAAAAAAAATAGTAAAAAAAAAGAAAAAAATACTGACACATAAAAAAAAGTATCGGTATTCTGTATCGGCGAGTACTTGAAAAAAAGTATCGGTACTTGTACTCGGTCTTAAAAAAGTGGTATCGGGACAACCCTACCCACAACCCTTGCCCGGTGGTTGTGGGGGTCTGCGGGCGGGGGGCTTATCGGAATCTGAAAGACCCCTTTAACAAAGGGGACCCCCAGATCCCGGCCCCCCCCATGTGAATTGGTAAGGGGTACATTGTACCCCTACCATTTCACGAAGAAAGCGTAAAAAAATGTTTAAAAAAACACACAAACACCTTGAAAAAGTCCTTTATTTAAAAAAACAAAAACAAAAACATTCCAGCGGTGAAATCCGGTGTCCCGCGGCGATCCCGATGTCCAGCGCTGTCCTTCATTGGTTGTGCCTGAGCGGACCTGATGGGGAACTCCCTCTCAGTATTTTAAATGTATAGACCCGCCCCTTCTAAAGTTCCCCATCAGGTCCGCTCAGCGGACCAGATGCGGAACATGAGAAGGGGCGGGTCTATACATGTATTACCAAAGTGAGAGCAGTTCCCCATCAGGTCCGCCCCCTCGGTATGTCGGACCCGCCTACGTCATTGGCTTGAGCGGGGAACTTCCTTCACTATGTAAATTTAAATTACACAGTGAAGGAAGTTCCCCGCTCAAGCCAATGACGTAGGCGGGTCCGACATACCGAGGGGGCGGACCTGATGGGGAACTGCTCTCACTTTGGTAATACATGTATAGACCCGCCCCTTCTCATGTTCCGCATCTGGTCCGCTGAGCGGACCTGATGGGGAACTTTAGAAGGGGCGGGTCTATACATTTAAAATACTGAGAGGGAGTTCCCCATCAGGTCCGCTCAGGCACAACCAATGAAGGACAGGGCTGGACATCGGGATCGCCGCGGGACACTGGATTTCACCGCTGGAATGTTTTTTTGTTTTTTTTTTAAATAAAGGACTTTTTCAAGGTGTTTGTGTGTTTTTTTAAACATTTTTTTACGCTTTCTTCGTGAAATGGTAGGGGTACAATGTACCCCTTACCAATTCACATAGGGGGGGCCGGGATCTGGGGGTCCCCTTTGTTAAAGGGGTCTTCCAGATTCCGATAAGCCCCCCGCCCGCAGACCCCCACAACCACCGGGCAAGGGTTGTGGGGATGAGGCCCTTGTCCCCATCAACATGGGGACATCCTCCCCATGTTGAGGGCATGTGGCTTGGTACGGTTCAGGAGGGAGGGGGGGCCGCTCTCTCGTCCCCCCCCTTTCCCCTGCGGCCGGCCAGGTTGCGTGCTCGGATAAGGGGTCTGGTATGGATTTTTAGGGGGACTCCACGCCATTTTTTTTAAAATTTGGGGTGGAGTTCCCCTTAACCACTTAAGCCCCGGACCATTTCGGCCATTAGGACCAAGCCTGTTTTTGGGATTCGGCACTGCGCTGCTTTAACTGTAAATTGTGCGGACATGCAATGTTGTACCCAAATGAAATTTGCGTCCTTTTCTTCCCACAAATAGAGCTTTCTTTTAATGGTATTTGATTGCCTCTGAGATTTTTATTTTTTGCGATATAAATGGAAAAAGAACGAAAATTTTGAAAAAAAAAGATATTTTCTACTTTTTGTTATAAGAAAAATCGAATAAACTCAATTTTAGTCATACATTTAGGCCAAAATGTATTCAGCCACATGTCTTTAGTAAAAAAATGTCAATAAGCGTATATTTATTGGTTTGCGCAAAAGTTATAGCGTTTACAAACTAGGGTACATTTTCTGAAATTTACACAGCTTTAAATTTATGACTGCCTATCTCATTTCTTGAGGTGCTAAAATGGCAGGGCAGTACAAAACCCCCCCAAATGACCCCATTTTGGAAAGTAGACACCCCAAGGAAATTGCTGAGAGGCATGTTGAGCCCATTGAATATTTTTTTTTTTTGTCCCAAGTGATTGAATAATGACAAAAAAAAAAAAAAAATTACAAAAAGTTGTCACTAAATGATATATTGCTCACACATGCCATGGTTATATGTGGAATTGCACCCCAAAATACATTCTGCTGCTTCTCCTGAGTACGGGGATACCACATGTGTGGGACTTTTTAGGAGCCTAGCCACGTACGGGACCCCGGAAACCAAGCACCGCCTTCAGGATTTCTAAGGGCGCAAATTTTTGATTTCACTCCTCACTACCTATCACAGTTTCGAAGGCCATAAAATGCCAAAATAGCACAAAACCCCCCCAAATGACCCCATTTTGGAAAGTAAACACCCCAAGCTATTTACTGAGAGGCATGTTCAGTCCATGGAATATTTTATATTTTGCCACAAGTTGCGGGAATATGACAAACTTTTTTTTTTTGCACAAAGTTGTCACTAAATGATATATTGCTCACACATGCCATGGGCATATGTGAAATTACACCCCAAAATACATTCTGCTGCTTCTCCTGAGTACGGGGATACCACATGTGTGGGACTTTTTGGGAGCCTAGCCGCGTACGGGACCCCAAAAACCAAGCACCGCCTTCAAGGTTTCTAAGGGCATAAATTTTTGATTTCACTCCTCACTACCTATCACAGTTTTGAAGGCCATAAAATGCCAAGATGGCACAAAACCCCCCCAAATGACCCCATTTTGGAAAGTAGACACCCCAAGCTATTTGCTGAGAGGCATGTTGACCCCATTGAATATTTTTTTTTGTCCCAAATGATTGAATAATGACAAAAAGAAAAAAAAATGTACAAAAAGTTGTCACTAAATGATATATTGCTCACACATGCCATGGTTATATGTGGAATTGCACCCCAAAATACATTCTGCTGCTTTTCTTGAGTACGGGGATACCACATGTGTGGGACTTTTTGGGAGCCTAGCCGCGTACAGGGCCCCAAAAACCAAGCACTGCGAACGCTGCAGTTATGTGTGTTGTGTTTGGTAAGTGACAGTGATCGATCGATACTGCACTTGGGTGGGCTGGGCTGGGCTGGGCTGGGCGGAGGGGCTAAACGCAGGCGCTAGCAGGTATCTGGGCTGATCCCGCTAACACTGCGTTTTTGGGAACCCTAAACCGCTGGGGATGCTAGTATAGATCTGATCAGATCTGATCAGATACTATACCACTAAGGGGGGTGTATGCTTTGCGCGTGGGTGTTAGCGTTACTGTCACTAACCTAACACTGCCTGGGGCGACGCAGACCCTCTCTGGCGCTAAAACCTAATTGATCTCACCCGCCGGGCGATCAGGGGGGTTAAACCTTTATTGGGTTATATACGGCGGGTGCCCTGATGCTATAAAAAGCAAACTAATCAACCAGCGTCACCCGTAACCTTTATATGGTGATCACTGGTGAAAGGGTTAACTAGGGGCAATCAGGGGGTTAAAACCTTTATTAGGTTAAATATGGGGGTACCTGACACTATATAAAAACCTGACGGGTAACCTAAATAACTAAATAACTTACTGGCTAACCAGTGACACCAGTGACGCTTATACGGCGATCACTGGTGAAAGGGTTAACTCTAGGGGCAATCAGGGGGTTAAAATAATATATGGGGGTACCTGACACTAATAAAAACCTGCGGCGAACCTAAAAAAAAATAACTGCCTATCTAAAACACCAGCGACACGAATACAGCGATCGGAAAAACAATCGCTTAGTGACGCTGAAGTTAGGGGGTGAAAGGGTTACCTGGGGGGTGATCAAGGGGTTAAACCTTTATTAGGGGGGGGGTTAGGGGGCTACCCTGGACCTAAAGGGGCCTAATCCTAACTGCCCTGCAACTTTTTACAATCACAGATGACACTAAATGCAGTGATCAGTAAAATAAATGATCACTGCAATCAGTGACACTGTGATTGGGGGCTTTGGGGTGACCTGGGGGGTGATCTGGGGGTGACTGGGGGGTGATTTGTGTGCCTATGTGTACCTACGTGTCAGTGGACTGTTGGTGCACTAACCTGCTTCTTCTCTGCTCGGCGCCGGGAACGGAAAGACCGCGGCGAGGGAGATGACATCACTTCCTCCAGCCTTGTTTACATCACATGGCGGAGGAAGCATTTTCATTGGCCGGGAGCGATCGCGAGGGGGGGGACGGAATCGAGCGCCCCCCCCCCTCATGCCTGATCGCTCCCGAACACTTAACGGCCGCTCACTGCAGTGAAGGGGGGTCCGGATGGACCCCCCAACTGCACAAAGGCGATCACGTAGATCTACGTGATTCTGCCTGTCCGTGCCATTCTGCCGACGTAAATCGGCGGTGGGCGGTCGTTAAGTGGTTAAAATCCATGCCAGATCTGAAGGGCCTGGAATGGATATTTGGGGGAACCCCACGTCAATTTTTTTTAAAATTTGCGGCGGGGTTCCCCTTAATATCCATTCCAGACCTGAAGGGCCTGGTAATTGAATTCTGGGGAACCCCCACACTTTTTTTTTTTTTTATCAATGACTTTTGTATGTATTGCCGGGAGCCGACAATTCATTAATAGCCGCGAGTCAGTTTTAAATGCATTTTTTTTCTTTCAAAAATGAAATTTTTTGCAGGGACAGTGTTAAGCACGGGAAACATGCGCCACTTTACATGCATATCATACACACCCCCCAGGTACGAAATTTAAAGGAATATTTCACTTTTATTTTTTCATTTTAAGCATTATTAAAATCACTGCTCCCGAAAAAACGGCCGTTTTTAAAACTTATTTTTGCATTGATACAAGTCCCCTGGGGCAGGACCCCGGTCCCCAAACACTTTTTAGGACAATAACTTGCATATAAGCCTTTATAATTAGCACTTTAGATTTCTCCCATAGATTTTTCGAATTTGCCGCGAACACCCCAATTTGTTCGCTGTTCGGCGAACGGGCGAACAGGCAATGTTCGAGTCGAACATGAGTTCGACTCGAACTCGAAGCTCATCCCTAGTCATGTATAATTTGCGACCTCCTAGGAGTCGGGACCAGAAACTGAAGTGCGCCTCAGCTTGCGCCTCAGCGTGGAGAGCAACGTCGGACCGGAAGTGACGGGCAAATATTGTTACCTTGATGCTGGTCATCTGCCTCACAGCTGCAATAGACAGAGTCCCACACAAGATGTAGCTTAACCAGTGGTAATGTGTTTACTTGGCAAAAGAATAAGACAGTGGTTACACAGACAATATTGACTACACACAGCTTCCTGCAAAAGTCAATGTGACACCACTGGTACAGAATGTCTTTGCTCACAGACACAATTAACATGACCCGGGTCAGATCTGAGAGAGTGTATGGTGGAGGAATCCCCCAATGCAATGGCACCAGCACTGAGACACCTCTCCACCAAGTCTCACACAACTTACCCAAACAGTGAAATAACAAAGTGATACAACAGTCGTACTAAATATCTATGATCCTAAGTTATATGGCTCCCCCTAATGGACAGTACAACTGGTGAGTGTCCCATTGTAGAACTTCCGGAAATAAAGTAAGCAGATGACTGTTCCTTTAAATGTCAGTTAATCTTCTGCTAGCTTTGTTGGTGCGCTTATCTATTTGTATTCCAATAACAGGGTGAAGATAAATGACAATCGCTCGATTCAAGTAGTGTTCAGGCAGAACTACCACCAGTTCCTCCCAGCCGCTGTATCACTCTCAGGTGTAACGTATCCCTACTTGTGGCACTGCAGATGCCAGCAAGTACACGTGGAACTATGGAAAACCACCTTCCTGCGACCCAGTTAATTATATTGATAGGCAAGTGCCCTCTCACTGAGGCCTCGCCTCGCCGGTACACTCCGTCTGGAACCTCTCATTGTTCTCAGTCTCTCTGTAACACGAGGCCCCTGGTCCTCCGCGCAGCCGTTCACAAGGTGCCGGTGGATAGGTGACTCCGGATGCTGTGAAGTGTAGACCGGTCCCTCTCTGGCTCGATCAGCGAGGCTGTCCACAAGGATCTCTCCGTCAGGCGATCCCCTCTCACGGAAAATTTAGGCCCAGGCTTCTCCGGCCTAGGCGCGCACACAGCAGGCCTCTTGCCTGTTGAAGATGGCGTCCTGAGAGAGCGGGCCGAGGCCCCGCCTTTCCCTTAAATCAGTTCTCCCAGCAGGCTGTACTTGGCGCACTGCACTTTGGTAGCACACCGGGGTTTGTGGGTATTGTAGTCTTAATCCAACCCATGGCAATAGAGTCTCTGCCTCTTGTACTACAATGCCAACCATGCTTTTTCTTAACATGACAGAACCAAACAACTTCCAAATTATAACACAAAATGAGCACCCAAGGGAGCCAAGTTTCCCATTAGTCAGCAATTGCAGTCTGTTAAGATACGGTCTATAACAACACCATGCTACACATAAGTTCTGGAGGTGCCCCAAGCTTGTAAGATACTGCAACACAATTATTTCAGTTATCAATCAAGCTTTTCAGGTCTCCCTTCAAAATGACCCTCTGACTTGTGTTCTAGGGTTTATGGATGAAGAACTTTTTACACCTCATGTTCGTATGGCTATTACTTGTCTGCTGTGTTTGGCATGCAAATGTATACTATTGAAATTGATAACCCCCCTCCTTCCTAAGTTTGAGGAGTGGCACACCCAAGTAAATACCACCTTACTCAGGGAAAGGCAGATCTTGAAAACTAGAGGTACCCCTCTCAAATTTAATAAAATATGGGACTCATGGATTCAGGTTCCAGGGTTAGCTCCAATGGCCCTTGTCTCCCTGCAAATTCTACAATGCCTATAATAATGCAGCTAGGCAAATTCAAGATAATTGATGATATGTCCGTACTGGTGGAGTGCTCTGTGCTGATTAACATTTGGCTTGTCATCAGGTTGTTCCGGACTATTCAACCAATGTGCATAGTCACGTGAGTAGTCATTGTACATTCAGGAGGATCATATTCAGCAAAAGATAAAGATGGTATTTGGCATGTAATAAACCTTTTGTGCAACTGCTCCGACAGCATAAAACAAATAACAACAAGAAAACACACTTGAGGGTGCCAGGGGACTGTGCAGTATATTCCAGCAGGGTAGGAGAATAGAGGAGCCATTATCAAAGGGGGGTCACCAGGGCCCATCACCAGACGGCCATCAAACCGAGGACCCCACAAACAGTGCCAGGGGTAAGAAACAGGCAGAGGAAAATCCCCACACAAACAGGGTGTCCCTTAAACAGGGCGTTTGTGCTGCAGGCAAAGCCAATCCTCATGGATAAACCTTCTCACTTAACTTTTTCAAAAAAATACAGAGAAGCCAAAGAAATATCTACATAAAACTTTTAAACTAAATTTTTGTTCAAACAGTTAGCAAAGACCTCATCAAGAAAGAACTTTGATGAAAAATTTCCAATACATCAGGAAACTGGACCCGTTCCAGAAGATCTCTCTCCACTGACATGAGCATTAGGGCATCAAGCAGTTCTTGCTCCATTGTGTCTCGAAGTCGGTTCTTGATGATTTTCAACTTGCTGAATGCTCTCTTACATGATACTTGTGTAGCGGAGCCTCACTCTCCCTCTCGGGTTTTCTCGTTTGATTGGCTTGTGTCTAGGGGTACCTGGGAGAGGAGAGTGCAGGAACACTACGCCAAGCTCTCCCCTCAGTTGTGTATGAGGGTTGAGCAGAGTTACTTGAATTACCTCCGGGTCTGTTCACTGCATACGAAGCCTCCAGGTGTTCCGTGGAGATGTGTCTGCCAATAACATAGAGCCCCACACCAATCGAAAGTCCAACACTCCTTTATTTCTCTACTTTCAGGGTGAAAACAATCGGTTGAACTTTCAGTAACAGACAGACAGGGGTGTGGGTACGAGTAGGCCCAGGCACAACTGAACTCTCCTATTCCTTTGCTAGCGAATAGGCCTGGCGCACGGTCTCTGCCACCGACCGTGAGTTTTGGTCGCTGCCACCGACCGGATGAACCGTTGAGGCCCCTGCCACAGGCCTAATAGCAGGTCTCTGCCACTGACCTGAGTTGAATAGTTGGACCGCTGCCACCGGTCACTGAACATGAACCACCTTCCTCTCTGAACTTGGCCCCTGTTCGGGAAAGATATCCCTCCGGGCGGTCTCCAGAGGTTCCACCAACACTGGCAATCTGCTGCACCAGGTCTTCGGATGAGTCCCTCCTCCGGTCCCTTAGGCCTCTGGATTCGGGTGCCCCACTCCCGGGGCCCCCTAGGACAATCCCTTCCTCGCGGGACCCAGCGGAAGGTACTGGGCCCCAGGCCTCCGGCTGAGCACCTCACCCCAGACTGAAGGTGTCTGGGATGGAACACGAACTCCAGGTGTCCAGGCCTAGGCCACCTGGACACTGACCGCGAACAGCAGCCCTCAGGCTGAAGGTGCCTGGGACTCCGAACCTCGTGGCGAAGATGTCCGCCCCCTTTATACCCTCTCCCAGCAAGCACGGCGGGTTCCCCGCCCCGCCGTACAACCGCTGCGAGAGGTCACAAAGGGTACGGCACTGCAGCGATGGTTCAACCCCGGCCCAAAAAGACAGCGCCACCTGCTGGGCCGCAGGGAACTATGCATCACTGGTGTCTTCACCAGTTTTAAAAGTATATACCCGCTGGACTTGTGTAAAAGAAAGGGTCAACAGGTACTCATAGGTGATCGAAAGATTTTCATAAACTGTAGAATAAAGGTTGTATTTTAGCAACAACCTGTGACAGCAAAAAAAGCACTGCTTGCAAGAACCACACTTTGATTCCTTTTGTACCCCAACTAGTTTGTCGGTAGGGGAAATTCTGTCATTGTCATCATTATAATCATCCTCCTCCTTATCAAGAATTATTTCCACATTCTGTGTCTCATCTTCAGAAAAACATCCTGTAAGACTAGGAAATAAGTTGGCAAAACGTATTAATTCATTTTTGAGAGAACATTCATTTACTCTGGCTAATTTAGAAATTCTCTCTAGTGCCCCCCCATTTAGCACTTCGGGATCTGTCCTAATTTTCAGAAAAGTGCGAGGATCCAAGCAGTGGGAATCCATGACCAATTGCTTATTTTCTGAAAACCTCTCTGTTAAGCTTTCGATGATTTGGTCCAGAATTGGTCTGAACACACTAGCTCGAAAGTATTGCATTTCATCTTCAGGTCGTTCATCATGTGAAGATTCTCCAGCCATGCGTTTTTTTTCGAACTGGAAGCATAGTCTCAACTTCCAAGGAGCTAAGAATGTCACTTTCATACATCAACTAATTTGTTTTTATTGCAAAGTGTTCAGCCTTTTGTTTTAGATAGCTAAAATCAAATTTTTTCAGTTGCTCAACTGCACTTTCGATCATTTACCATGCTACCATGAAATCAAGGCCACTGGTTTGTAGATATTTTGACACTGGACCTATAACATCAAAAACCTGCAAAAATATGTTTGCTGTTAAGATAGACCTAAACTGACAAAAATTGTCAAAAAGGGATGAGGCCTCAGAAGTGTTTTTTGAATCAAACAAGTTGCTCTGGGAAATTACATATAAAACTTCAAGGGTGTCTAAATAAACAGAATGTTTCTCACCAAAAATCCAGTTAAGGGCCTTTTCTTTTGCCCACCATCTTGTCGCTCCAAGTTTTTGTAACTTTAAAAGTTTTTCCTGTCCATGTCTTTTATCCAGTTGATCTTTCCAGATATTCATTCTCTTGTGGGAGTCTCCAATAAAGGTTGCCAAGCGATTTAGGAGACCAAAAATGTTTTTTTGCTTCCGATACTTGACAGCAATCTGAGACACACAGGTTAAGGATATGACAATAGCACCAAATATAGACTGCATCTGGCACTACCTTTGCGATCTGTGCACGTAGTCCCACATACTCACTTCTCATATTTGCTGCACCATCAAATGATTCACCAGCAATTTTTTGGAAATCTAATCCAAGTACATCAAAACAAGACATTAGAAGTTCATGAAATCCTTTTCCAATAGCATCTTTAAAGCGGTTGTATAGTCTTTTTTTAAACTTTTACCTACAGGTAAGCCTATACTAAGGCTTACCTGTAGGTAAAAGAAATATCTCCTAAACCTTTACGGTTTAGGAGATATTCCCCTTAGACTGCGCCGCTGACTGCAGCGGCGCATGCGCACAGGGGATTCTCGGCCGAAGGCCTGGCGGACGCCGGACCTTGCCGGAAAAAAGTCTCCCGCGCGCAGGCGCAGGAGTGACGAATCGCGGCTCCAGCCACTCACAGCGCTGGAGCCGCGATACCCGGAAGACACGCCGAGGCATAATGTCAGCTGCCTCGGCGTGGACCGGGAGGGACACCGACGCCTCGTTCTAAGGTAAGTATTTCATAATGATCTTGTATGCTGTGCATACAAGCTCATTATGCCTTTTCCTTTACTGGTGTAAAAAATAAAATAAAATAGTCAGCGAGTATACAACCGCTTTAACAGGAAGAATCGCCACAAGCCGTTCTTTAATTTCTTCACCTTTTAAATACCTCACAACTACTGTTGCTTGATCTACGATTCCAATATCCTGTGTGGAGCCAACCTGTATACTGAAACGTTTCTCTCCGATTTCAGACACGATTAAGGTTTTCATGCATCAAAATATTGCTGAAAATACTTTTTTTACTGTCTTACTGGACAAAAATGTTACAAGAGATCCACGTCCAGATGTTCGTTTTCCTGATGTTTTTCTGTCTTTCAATCGCTGTTTTCTTTTTTCACTGCCTGAAAGCATTTATCAAGGTGATTTTTTAGAGGAACATCATACTGCGATAGAAGTAGGACAATTTCCAGAAAGTTCCCATGGTTTATTTTACTGTTATTTAAATTGTACAGTGATTCATTAGTGCTATGAGCACGAAATGGCAAACCCTGTTTTCCAAGCAGTTTTACTATATTGAATATACGGTTTAATACCTCAATATTTTGAAGTATCTCCTTCTTTCTTCTGCAGGCATGAGCATGATATTATTAATATGTCAATGCTTCTATTCTTTTTCATGGTGAGATAAGCACTAACATCATCACAATGGCTTTTAGAAGATTCATGCTTATTTGCTGCCTGATAGCAATGCCGAAAATTAGTACAACCACTAGTGAACGAGGAAGAGGAATCGGAAAAGGCAATGCATACTGTATACTGCAAAAAAATGCTTCTAACTTTCGATTATTCATCTTACAACTTAGCCATGAACGCTTAATACGATCCCTATTAGGCTTTTTGCGGTAATAAAAGTCCACTTCTTGAAAAGGAAGATCTTCGCATTCAGTCCTGGTTGGCTGAAAAGGGTGTTTTTCAACAAAATTAATTTTTTCTCCTATGGAACATGCAGGAGGAAGACTAAAAGGTATTTCTGATGGATCACTTATCACAGTCTCTGATATGTCTTCTTCTGGTGTGATACATTCTAATTCAGGAAGGTCTTCAAAAACATCTGGGTCATTCATATGTGCTTGCTCTCTGCACTCTGACCCCAGCTCCTCCTCATCCACCTGTATTTCTGCTTGTGCGCTCACATCCTCTTCACCAGATACAACTGGCATGCTTGAAGAAGTACTTGGTCTGGCAGAAACCTCATCAACAGGAGTTCTTTCATGTATACCACCAGTCTAAAATGAATTTTTTTGTCAACCTACTTTAAACTTCCAAAAAAGTTCTAGATGCAACAAAGAAACTCAAAGCATGGTAACAAAATAAAAAAAAAACAAAAAAAAAACATGGAAACAAATTATATAATTGACACTTATCTTATATGTAAGATTTTATGAGATTTAAAATAATTAAAAATGTATATTAAAACTGTAATCATCAAGGAAAGTCAAGTGTGCTCACTCCTTGATCATCCATCTTGAATTTTAAAGTGTTACTAAACCAAGAACTTGCATTCACTATATCCGATCTCCCACATTACACAGAACATGGAAATGCAGTTATTTTAGTAAATATAAACTGCTAAATACCTTTTCTCATCAGCAGTATATAACAGTCTTGTGACTTCTATCAGTGTCTGGTTAAAGCTTGTAGGAGGAGTTTTTATTCTCCATTGATCCCCTGTCTGGACAGAGCTGATTGGCCCTGTGCCAATCACATGCACCCTCCCAAGAAAAAAAAAACTCTCCAGCAATGTACACCAAACTGAGCATGTACAGAGTGCCCCAAGGCTCTGTTCTATCAGGAGAGGGATTGGAGACAGGAAAAGAAAAGGAATGATCAGAAAAGAAGACAGGATCAAACAGCCTTTTTCCACAATGCGCAGGTTTAACCCCTTAGGTTCCACATTGAGTGTAACAAACATGCATTACTGCATATACAGACTGATTTTACTGTTGTGGGTTTAGTAACACTTTAAATGTAAAACTTCATCATGCACATTAGAGCTGCACGATTCTGGCCAAAATGAGAATCACGATTTTTTTGCTTAGAATAAAGATCATGATTATCAAGGCCTAACATCATCTTTCACATTATACAAAAAAATTGGGCTAACTTTACTGTTTCGTTATTTTTTTAATTAATTAAAGTTTGTTTTATTTTTTTTAAATTTCATTTGAAAGACCGCTGCGCAAATACAGTGTGACATAAAATATTGCAACAACAGCTGTTTTATTCTCTAGGGTCTCTGCTAAAAAAATATATATATGTACCGTATTTGCCGGCGTATAAGGCGACCCCCTAATTTTCCAGCTAAAATATTGGTTTTGGGATATACTCGCCGTATAAGACGACCCCCTTCCGACTAGTCTGTCTGGAAGCTGAGATGTAGCCGGAACAACCGCTGACAGGAACAACCGCTGATAGGAACAGGCTTTATTCAGCTTTTTTCAAATCTCACTGTGCCATTGCATGCCTCACCTCACCGTGCCATTGCATACCTCACTGTGCCATTACATGCCTCACTGTGCCATTACATGCCTCACTGTGCCATTACATGCCTCAATGTGCCATTGCATACCTCACTGTGCCATTGCATGCCTCACTGTGCCATTACATGCCTCACTGTGCCATTGCATGCCTCACTGTGCCATTGCATACCTCACTGTGCCATTGCATACCTCACTGTGCCATTACATGCCTCACTGTGCCATTACATGCCTCACTGTGCCATTGCATGCCACACTGTGCCATTGCATACTACACTGTGCCATTACATGCCCCACTGTGCCATTACATGCCTCACTGTGCCATTGCATACCTCACTGTGCCATTACATGCCTCACTGTGCCATTGCATGCCTCACTGTGCCATTGCATACCTCACTGTGCCATTACATGCCTTACTGTGCCATTACATGCCTCGTTTTTCCATTGCATACCTCACCTCGTCGATCCCATACCTTATCCCTGACATGCAGAGTCTCAGTCAGAGTGTGGGAGTCCATTGTTCAAAAGCCGCGCCTCCTCCTTGTGCTGTTCCGTGATAGGTAGAACACTCAGTTTCCCAGCAGAGCCTGTGTTCAGTGTTCCGCCTATCACGAATGTCCTCTCGTCCGAGGACGAGAGGACATCCGTGATAGGCGGAACACTCAGTTTCCCAGCAGAGCCTCTGTTCGGTGTTCCGCCTATCACGGATGTCCTCTCGTCTTCAGCCTCGGAACAGCACGAGGAGGAGGCGTGGCTTTTGAACAATGGACGGCTGCAGTCTGACTGAGACTCTGCATACAGGTACCGGCGTATAAGACGACCCCCAAGTTTTGAGGCATATTTTTAAGTATAAAAGGTTGTTTTATACGCCGGAAAATATGGTAATGTTTGGGTGTTCTAAGTGAATTTCTAGCAAAAAATACTGATTTTAAACTTGTAACCAACAAGTGTCATAAAAAGGTTTAGTCTTTAAGTGGTTAAACTTCCCTCATTTACAGACCGAAGTTCATTCCTTTGATCTAAAAGTACCAAATGTTACAATGTTTCTCTTTATCTCCTACGCAATGTTGTGGAACTTGGCAGGCTGCCTATTTTTTTGACAGCTGTCAGCTGTAATCAGAGAACTCTCTGCACTGAATCAGGAAAATGCTGTGTTAAGATCGCAAGGGGGGTAGAGCTGCACGATTTTTTTGCTTAGAATAAAGATCACGATTCTATCGGCGTAAGATCATCTTTCACATTGTACAAAAAAAATTGGGCTAACTTTACAGTTGAGTTTTTTTTTTTAATTCATCAAAGTGTTTTTTTTTCCCCAAAAAATTGCGTTTAAAAGACTGTTGCGCAAATACAGTGTGACAAAAAATTGCAACAGCTACCATTTTTATTTTTTAAAAGGGTCTCTGCTTATAAAAAATATAATTTTCTACCAAAATATACTGATTTTAAGGCCTCATGTACACTGCTGTTGGTAAACGGACGTTTAGGAGCAGTTGGGCATTTTTTTCAACTGCTCCTGAACTCTCCTCTATGTTATCTTATCTGTACATGTATACAGGGTTGTTTATAGTCGTTTCTAGGCAGTTGAGTTTAGAGGCTTTTTCTGGAACCCAAAAAAAATGCGTTCAGAAGCTGTGTTTAGAGGCATTTCAAGTGCCTAACGCGGCTAAATGCGGTAATTCGCATTTAGCAGCATTTCGTTTACAGACGTTTTTCATTTTAACCAAAAAAATATATATTTTTTTTCAAATGCTTCTAGACGCATACGTGGCTAAATGCGGTAACTCGCATTTAGCAGCTTTTCGTTTACAGACGTTTTTCATTTTAAAAATTAAAAAAAAACAAAAAGGGAACACTGTGCTAGAGAGTAAAAAGCTTGAAATGTGCAAAAATTATTAAGGTGAAATTAATGAGGTGAAAAGAGCTGCCAGTACCAAAAATTCAGATACAAGAATTAAAAAACGTGATGGGTTAATAAAGTACAGCGCTGAAAAAAGTGATCAAAAATCCTATGAATAGGACTTGCTAAATTAATATACCCAATGTGAAGGGTTAAAAAAATTCCAATATGAAACAAATAGTGATATAAGTGTATGAACAATAAATCGATAAGACTAATGGAATCAAAAACACAGTGCTTAAATGAATAAAGCAAAAACACATGTGAGCAATGCAGCTAGCACATAAACTACATATACTACAATACAGTGAAATAAAACTGATTGAACAATTTCCACTGTGAAACAAAGAAAAAAGAGAATGATGTGAGAAAGTAAAGTCCCAAAACAATATGAAAAATTTGTTGCATGCTGACGGACAAATCTAAAATATTATCAAAGGGTTAATCCTATAGTAGATCAGTCCTTATAGGAATCATGGTGTAGCAAGGTGAGGGAAACTTGAAACAGGAGAAACTTCCATCCACCAGTTAAGGCACCCAAGAAGTAGTGTAGTCTCCTTACCCAAGATAATTGACCACTATCACGGAGGTCACTGCAGACATAGGGGTTTAAGGTCTCCCTATGGACCCACAGCTGATGGCCGGATAAGGATATGGACGATGTCTGGTATCTCAAAAAGATATAAGCAGAGAGGACTCCATAGTGTAATACTCTATGTTGAATATCAAAATGGTGCCTATTTCGAACCAGTCTAAAACCACGCAGTATTTCCTCTCCGAGTTCTCTTGCTCTGATGCTCACATGCTCATACTGAAAAATGTATTGTTCATACACTTATATCACTATTTGTTTCATATTGTAATTTTTTTAACCCTTCACATTGGGTATATTAATTTAGCAGTCCTATTCATAGGATTTTTGATCACTTTTTTCAGCGTTTTTAATTTTAACTCCCAAATTATTTTTTTTAAACGCTTCTAGATGCATACGCGGCTAAACGCGGCTAAACGCGGTAACTCGCGTTTAGCAGCGTTTCGTTTACAGACATTTTTCATTTTAACCAAAAAATATATATATATTTTTTTCAAACACTTCTAGACGCATACGCGGCTAAACGCGGCATGTAAACGCGGCTAAACAGCTGTTTTTAGACGCCGTTTTTTTACCTGTCAAGTTAAATCGTTCAGGAGTGGTTGAACAACGTCACGTGTACATGAAGCCTAACTTGTAAGCAACAAGTGTCAGAAAAAGGTTTAGTCTTTAAGTAGTTAAACTGACCTCATTTACAGACCAAAGTTCATTCCTTTTTGATCTAAAGAACTACATGTTAAAATATTTGTTTTCATCTCTGTTGTGATAAACTTGGCAGGCTTCCTGGATTTTGTTTTGTTGTTTTTTTTCTGCACTTGTACATAGAATCGGGAAATGTAGTTTTAAGATCGCGAGGAGAGTTGAATCGTGATTTTGATTCTTTAACGATTAATCGTGCAGCTCTACGAGGGGGGTAGAATTGTGATCTTGATTCTTTAACAATTAATCATGCAGCTCTAATGCACATGCAAACAGACTAGGTATATTCACTCTTGTTATCAAAGAGTGAATATACATTTCTGCAGGGCTGGACTGGGACAAAAATTTGGCCCTGGACTTTATCCAGACCGGCCCACTTTAATTCAATAAAATGCTGCCCCCCACCCCCCCAAAAAATCACGCCCACCAAAAGGCCCCTACATCCATTATTGTATATCATGAGAGGGTGAGCGAGAGGGGAATGAGAGCGAGAGAGAGAGGGAGGGAGGGTTGAGGGAAAGGGGGTGAGAGGGGGTGGGTGAGAGAGGGGGGTGAGTGTAAGAGAGAGGGAGTGAATGTAAAAGAGAGGGGGTGAGTGTAGGACCCCTTTCACACTGAGGCGTTTTTCAGGCGCTTTTGGGCTAAAAATAGCACCTGTAAAGCGCCTCAAAAACTCCTCCGCTGCAGTCCCAGTGTGAAAGTCCGAGTGCTTTCACACTGGGGCGCTGCCAGGGCGTTAAAAAAAGTCCTCCAAGCAGCATCTTTGGGGCGGTGGAGGAGCGGTGTACACACCGCTCCTGCCCATTGAAATGAATTGCCACCGCTGCTGAAGCGCCTGCAAAGCACTTCGGCAGCAGCGCTACACGGGCGCATTTAACCTTTAATTTTGCTGCTAGCCGGGGTTAAAAGCACCTGCTAGAAGCGGAATAGCACAGCTAAAACGACAGCAAAGTGCTGCTAAAACTAGCAGCGTTTTACCGTCAATGCCCCAGTGTGAAAGCAGCCTAAGAGTCAGGAAGTGAATGAGACAGAGGAAAGGGCAGAGAGACAGAGGGGGGAGCTGAGAGACAGAGGGGGAAGCTGAGAGACAGAGGGGGGAGCTGAGAGACAGAGGAGGAGAGCTGAGAGTCAGAGGAGGGGGCTGAGAGACAGAGGAGGGGGCTGAGAGACAGAGGGGGCTGAAAGACAGACGAGGGGTCTGAGAGACAGAGGGGGTGTCTGAAAGGCAGAGGGGGAGCTGAGAGACAGAAGGGGAAGCTGAGAGACAGAGGGGGAAGCTGAGAGACAGAGGGGGGAGCTAAGAGACAATGGGAGGGAGCTGAGAGACAGAGGGGGAGCTGAGAGACAGAGGGGGAGCTGAGAGACAGGGGGAGCTGAGAGACCGAGGAGGGGACTGAGAGACTGAGGAGGGGGCTGAGAGACAGAGGAGGGGGCTAAGAGACAGAGGAGGGGTCTTAGAGACAGAGGAGGGGTCTGAGAGACAGAGGGGGGAGCAGAGAGACAGAGGGGGCTGAGAGATAGGGGGCTAAGAGACAGGGGGAGCTGAGAGACAGAAGGAGGGAGCTGAGAGACAGAAGGAGGGGGCTTAAAGACAGAGGAGGGGTCTCAGAGACAGAGGGGGAGCTGAGAGACAGAGGGGGGCTGAGAGATAGGGGGCTGAGAGACAGAAGGAGGGAGCTGAGAGACAGAAGGAGGGAGCTGAGAGACAGAGGGGGGAGCTGAGAGGCAGAGGGGGAGCTGAGAGACAGAAGGGGAAGCTGAGAGACAGAGGGGGAAGCTGAGAGACAGAGGGGGGACCTAAGAGACAATGGGAGGGAGCTGAGAGACAGAGGGGGAGCTGAGAGACAGAGGGGGAGCTGAGAGACAGGGGGAGCTGAGAGACCGAGGAGGGGGCTGAGAGACCGAGGAGGGGGCTGAGAGACAGAGGAGGGGTCTTAGAGACAGAGGAGGGGTCTTAGAGACAGAGGAGGGGTCTGAGAGACAGAGGGGGGTTGAGAGACAGAGGGGGGTTGAGAGATAGGGGGCTGAGAGACAGGGGGACCTGAGAGACAGAAGGAGGGGCTAAAAGAGGGGGGACTGAGAGACACAGGAACTGAGAGACAGAGGGGGGACTGAGAGACAGTTTGTCCCCAAATGCAGCAAGTTTGTCCCCAAATGCAGCCAGTTTGTCCCCAAATGCAGCCAGTTTGTCCCCAGCCCGCACTTACCTTCCTCGGGTCAGCGCCGTCCTCCTCCATGCTCCCTCGTGTCTTCTTCCATCCTCGATGTATTCTCCCGCCCTCGATGTCACTTCAGCCAATCAGGTTACCGGTAATCAGATCCGGTGAACCTGATTGGCTGAGATGCGTGTCAGTCCAAACAAAGGTACGCACCCCCGTGCGCCACTTAATTAGCTATTCGGAAGCCGATTAGAGCCCGCTGGCTCTGATAGACACTTCCACAGCCAACCAGCTGCCGTTATTCAGATGGCCGGCGCTCACCAGGGGGCCGGCCAGCTGAATAGTGGGCGGCGCGGCAGCGGCGTCAATACATAGGTTCATGCAATGCATGAACCTATGTATTGTTTTTCAGTGGCGGTGCTGAAGCGAGAGGGGGTGGCGCTCCGGCGCCCTCTATGGACGCACAGCCACTGGTTAGCACCATGTTGTGACCAGATACCATACTACTTCACCAGGCCCCAGACAGAGAAGGATAACGTCTTATACTCTACCAGTGACTCTGGTCCTTACACTGACTACAGAGGCAGTTTGAGGGAGACAGCACTGAACACTTATCATCCTCAACCAGTTCTTCAGGACACTCATTGTACGCTTACTGTTTTCCAGCCTGAAAGGCAAAGAGTGGTGCCACAGGGCCGTGTATACATGTGGTTCGGGGTTCAGTCCCTAGGAGGATTCTGTACTGCAGCATTCCCTACGATAGGGATCCTGCAGCACAGTAGAGAGTCCCATGCCTGGCCATCTCATCCTGCAGTATATCTGTCACTGGCCACCACCCCTCCACACTCAAATTGTCTGCTCCTCCCTCTTGACACGCTCCACTTCACAAACCCAAGGGTTAACTATGATACACACTCTTTTCCATAACCGCAAGGAATAACATTGTAGTAACACACTTCACTGTATAACCAAGAGGATTAAAGCAATATTAATCCACATCCTTTAAAGAAAAAAAAAAAACCTGCAAGAGAATGGCACAATGTGGTAGTATGCATCGCATACTACCACATTATGAAATGCTTACTTCAGAATGAAGCCTTCCAACGGTGCGCTGTCATTGCTGACAGGGCTTTCATCTTCACCCGGTCTACCTTCCGGGTTTGTGTGCTCCGGCCGTCTGATTGGCCAAGCCACGATAATGTCACTCCCACACATGTACTCCCTTCAGAGTACATGTGTTGGTGACATCAACAGCTGCATGCAGTGTAAATATCTCCTAAACAGTGCAAGTTTAGGAGATATTCACTGTACCTACAGGTAAGCCTCAATACAGGCTTACCTGTAGGTACAAGTTTACAAAAAGACTTTACTACCACTTTAGGAAGACTTATGCCCCGTACACACGATCGTTTTTCATGCCGTTAAAAATGCCATTTTTAAAAATGGCCATTAAAAATGATCGTGTGTAGGCTCCAGAGCATTTTTAACGACGTGAAAAACGGCCATTAAAAATTCCGGACATGCTCTCTTTTTTCACGTCGTTTTTCATGTCGTTTTTTTTAACGACGTGAAAAACGATAGTGTGTATGCTTTAACGACGTGAAAAAAAATGCGCATGCTCAGAATCAAGTATGAGACGGGAGCGCTCGTTCTGGTAAAACTAGCGTTCGTAATGGAGATAGCACATTCGTCATGCTGTAACGGACTGAAAAGCACTAGACTGAAAAGAGCGAATCGTCTCTCAACAAACGTTACTAACATGAAGGGTGGCGCCATTCGAACGGAACTTCCCCTTTATAGTGCCGTCGTACGTGGTGTACGTCACTGCGCTTTTCTTGAACATTTTTTAAAATGATGGTGTGTATGCAAGACAGGCTTGAGAGGAAACAAGAAAAAAAATGACGAGAAAAACGTCAGTTTTAAAAATGACATTAAAATGATCGTGTGTATGGGGCATTAGACTTCTTCATTCCCCAGTTATTTTTTTTATTTTATTTTTTATACAGAAATACACTTATAAAATACGCACTTGGTTCCTCTTCCCCAAGAAACTTAGGCCAGATGGTTCTTTACTGCAAAAACTTTACTTGCAGTCCCTTTTACATATAAAACATCACTTTATAACATGGCATCTTAGTAGCGTGATATATGGCAACATGACCTGGTATATTAAAAATGTAGATGCTCCATTAATATTTGACCAAATATGTGAATAAAATTCAACACACTAAATCAGGGGTCGGCAACATGTGGCCCACGGGCCGCACCAGGCACACCACTGCTAAATGTTCGGCCCATCAGTGCACGTGATGAATTCACGTCCACCTGGCCCACGGACATTTTAAGTAAGAGCAGAGTGGAGCAGGAAGCCACATAAGAACACGGGAGAGACTCACAGCAGTGCTAATAAGACAGCGGGAGCTTCCGGAGTTAACTTTCCAAGTGATTGGTTGCTAGGTGGTCCTAGAAACCAATCACCAGCTTGTTAATATGAAAAATTTGTGGTAAGGATTTAAGTGCAGCGCTAAGTAACTGGTGACATGTGTAATAATACAAACATGAGTGAGAGTGCACAATCAAACATCCATTAATGGAATTGGCTATAAAGCAATACTAGTATGCAAAATAGTAAGACAAAATATATATAAACATGTTCAGAGCCATAATGTTCTTTAAACTGCGTCAAAAGACACTTGGATGAGTCCAAAGTGAACAAAATTGTATTTTTTTAAATGGTGCAAGATAAGTAAATATTCAGACTTCCAGCCAAAGACGACTAACCGAGGTATGTGTTCAATTCAGCAGAGAAACAAATTCACCATCAAATGTGCTACCGCCACCAGTGAAGGTAATAGGGTACTCTTACCAAATGGTGTGGGCTACCTGCCAGCAGCAGAGAGCCGAACAAGAAAAACTGATGGGGTCTTTAGCATAGCAGGAACCAGCATGTTGGTTGTACAGCATTGCAGATTCGGCAATCAAACTTTCCGGAACCAGCATCAAGAAAGTGTAACGTTTCAAACTCAGCATATCTCTATATAGGTAGAGCAGGTAGCACCATGCTTCGAAGTTTACAAATTGAAGCAGCTTTTTCCTTATTTAGTTTGTGGAGAAGCAGAGGATTTTTAGAGGAGTCACAAGACTCCTTATAGGTCAGGACACATTATAAAATCTCTCTTTTATTTTGTTTGGTGGGTTTGTACAACTGAGAATTAGTTCTGCATATAAAACAGAACATATGCCGCTAATAGCAAATTTTAGCATTGGATTTTTCTAAAATAACCATGACACAGAAAATGTACTCAGGAAAGGGCTGGATTTATCATTAGGCATGGCGGGCACATGCCTATAGGTGCCAGTCTGGCAGGGGCATCGGACATCCTGCTGTTATTTTGACACCACCTGCACTGCTCCAAGTAAGAGCAGAGTGGAGCAGGAAGCAGGAAACTCCTCTTTGTCCCAAGCGCCCAAGTTTAGCTCCATAATCCCTGCCAATAGGAGGCTCAGACTGCTGCTGTAGACCCTGAGCGGCCATTGTTTCCTAGTGTGTCCATCCTAACCTCAGTTCTATTAGCCAGCCTATTAATTCGCTAAACATTATACACAATCTTTGCTGAAATGCTTACCCATTACATTTCACATAGCTCTTACTAGATCATAACCATTGCCAAGATGCATTCCAATACAAGGGTGCTACATTTACATCAAGTTTATTTGCAACAGTGGGGTAGCTTGGGTGTGAGGCCTGTTTATGGATGGGGTTTAAAGCGCCAGGTCTGTGCTGATAGGCTCCCGAGATGTGAATCTGACCTTGACTCAATTTAAACCTATCCAGTAAGGCCCAGTTCTCACAGGGTCGGCACGACTTCGGGGGCGACCTCGGCGGCGCGATCTCAAGCCGACTTGAGACGCCCGCCGAGGCAATTTGCATAATGACTTCTGTATAGAAGTCAATGCAAGTCGCCCTGCGTCGCCCCCAAAAGTAGTACAGGAACCTTTTTCTAAGTCGGAGCGACTCAGGTCACTCCTATTAGAACGGTTCCATAGCACAGACCGGGATGCGACTCCTCAGGCTACCGAGTCGCCTGAGGAGTCGCCCCTATGTGAACCGGGCCTAAATTTACCAAGTATCAGGCTGTGTCCTTAACATTTTTGTTTATGGTTACGAGTTAAAGAAATGCTTTCATTGTGCAACACACAAAAGCAAGATTTTGTCTGTGAGTAGCATTATTTACGTCTCAGGCCCAAAATGTCACAAAACATTTTTCTTACTAAACAGTTTATCAAAGCTAGGAATGTTGTAACCATATGCTGTAAATTTTTTTATTAATTTTGCTTCTGCCATTTTACATGGGCTTTCTGATTAGGTCAGTAAGTAAGGTGAAAACTTCAATCATCCAATGCGGTGCCTGTGAAAAAATGTTCTTTTCGATTTCTTTTAAATCTCCTTTGCATGTGATACTGTCACTTTATTTGCTAAGCTAACTTAATATTTATTTTGCTCAGTGAACAGTCTACTCCTTTAGTAAATCCACCTATTTATTTTTTATTAAGGTAGCATCTTTGAATTTGATGTGATCAGGTTTGAGACTTATGCCTCGTACACGCGATCACGATTTCCGAAGAGAAAAGTGCGATGTGAGATTTTTGTCGCAAATTCTGACCGTGTGTATGCTCCATCTAACTTTTTTTGTGAGAATTTTCGACAAGAAAAGATTGAGAGCAGGTTCTCTATTTTCGTGACGGGAAAAATTCCTATCGCGAATCGCGATCGTCTGTATGCAATTACTACGCGCAAAAAAACACGTATGCTCAGAATCAAGCAGAAGAGCCGAACTGCCTATTGAACTTCATTGATCTCGGCTCGTCGTACGTCTTGTACGTCACCGCGTTTTCGGCGGTTGGAATTTCAGCCAAGATTTGTGTGACCGTGTGTATGCAAGACAATTTTGAGCCGTTTTCCTGCTGAAAAAAAACCTTGGTTTTCGTGTTGGAAATTGCGATCGTGCGTACGAGGCATTAGAATATACAATTTATGACTTACTATTGCTCTTTTATGCTATTGATTGAACTTAACCATATCTGCGATATTGCCTGTTTTGGTAAAATTTGGATATTCTCATCTGTATTTGAAAATGTAACTCATCGTTTAATTTAATCAAATTTAATTGTCTAACTGATCATTTCAAAATGGCTAAGAGTCAATAACTGTGCTTCTCCATGAGGTGGTGCTAAAGTACCCAAAATGATGCTGTGATTAAGCTAAGCAAAAAAACCTTTGGAACAAATGTGTATGCCGTATATATTACCAAAGTATTGGGACGCCTGCCTATAGCTTATTATTAAGATGGATGCTTTATTTTAGCTAGTATTAATCTAGTCACACAGAAAAGTTGATTCTCATTAAAGTTCAGAGCCTTTGAGACATTTAACCACTTAAGCCCCGGACCATTTGGTAGCTAAAGGACCAGAGGTGAATTCAGAATTTTGCACTGCGCTGCTTTAACTGTAAATTGTGCGGACATGCAATGTTGTACCCAAACGAAATTTGCGTCCTTTTCTTCCCACAAATAGAGCTTTCTTTTAATGGTATTTGATTGCCTCTGCGATTTTTATTTTTTGCGATATAAACGAAAAAAGACCGAAAATTTTGAAAAAAAAAGATATTTTCTACTTTTTGTTAGAAAAATCGAATCGAATAAACTCAATTTTAGTCATACATTTAGGCCAAAATGTATTCAGCCACATGTCTTTAGTAAAAAAAATGTCAATAAGTGTATATTTATTGGTTTGCGCAAAAGTTATAGCGTTTACAAACTAGGGTACATTTTCTGGAATTTACACAGCTTTAAATTTATGACTGCCTATCTCATTTCTTGAGGTGCTAAAATGGCAGGGCAGTACAAAACCCCCCCCAAATGACCCCATTTTAGAAAGTAGACACCCCAAGGAAATTGCTGAGAGGCATGTTGAGCTCATTGAATATTTTTTTTTTTGTCCCAAGTGATTGAATAATGACAAAAAAAAAATAAAAATTACAAAAAGTTGTCACTAAATGATATATTGCTCACACATGCCATGGTTATATGTGGAATTGCACCCCAAAATACATTCTGCTGCTTCTCCTGAGTACGGGGATACCACATGTGTGGGACTTTTTAGGAGCCTAGCCATGTACGGGACCCCGGAAACCAAGCACCGCCTTCAGGATTTCTAAGGGCGCAAATTTTTGATTTCACTCCTCACTACCTATCACAGTTTTGAAGGCCATAAAATGCCAAAATAGCACAAAACCCCCCCAAATGACCCCATTTTAGAAAGTAGACACCCCAAGGAAATTGCTGAGAGGCCTGTTGAGCCCATTGAATATTTTTTTTTTTTGTCCCAAGTGATTGAATAATGACAAAAAAAAAAAAAAGTTGTCACTAAATGATATATTGCTCACACATGCCATGGTTATATGTGGAATTGCACCCCAAAATACATTCTGCTGCTTCTCCTGAGTACGGGGGTACCACATGTGTGGGACTTTTTGGGAGCCTAGCCACGTACGGGACCCCGGAAACCAAGCACCGCCTTCAGGATTTCTAAGGGCGCAAATTTTTGATTTCACTCCTCACTACCTATCACAGTTTTGAAGGCCATAAAATGCCAAAATAGCACAAAACCCCCCCAAATGACCCCATTTTGCAAAGTAGACACCCCAAGCTGTTTGCTGAGAGGCATGGTGAGTATTTTACAGCTCTCATTTGTTTTTGAAAATTAAGAAAGAACATTTTTTTTTTTTCAATTTTCAAAACTTTGTGACAAAAAGCGAGATCTGCAAAATACTCACAATACCTCTCAGCAAATAGCTTGGGGTGTCTACTTTCCAAAATGGGGTCATTTGGGGGGGGGGTTTGTGCCATCTGGGCATTCCATGGCCTCCGAAACTGTGATAGGCAGTGAGAAGTGAAATCAAAAATTGACACCCTTAGAAAGCCTGAAGGCGGTGCTTGGTTTTTGGGGTCCCGTACGCGGCTAGGCTCCCAAAAAGTCTCACACATGTGGCATCCCCGTACTCAGGAGAAGCAACAGAATGTATTTTGGGGTGTAATTCCACATATGCCCATGGCATGTTTGAGCAATATATCATTTAGTGACAACTTTGTGCAAAAAAAAAAAAAAACAAAAAAAAAATTGTATTTTTTCCGCAACTTGTGTCAACATATAAAATATTCCATGGACTCGACATGCCTCTCAGTATATAGCTTGGGGTGTCTACTTTCCAAAATGGGGTCATTTGGGGGGGTTTTGAACTGTTCTGGCATTTTATACACAACATTAGGAAGCTTACATCCACTCTTCTAACCACTTGAAGACAAAGCCCTTTTTGACACTTTTTGTTTACATGAAAACATATTTTTTTTTGCAAGAAAATTATGTTGAACCCCCAAACATTATATATATTTTTAAAGCAAAGGCCCTACAGAATAAAATGGTGGGTGTTGCATTTTTTTTTTCTACACAGTATTTGCGCAGCGATTTTTCAAACGCATTTTTTGGGGAAAAAATACACTTTTTTTAATTTTAATGCACTAAAACACACTATATTGCCCAAATGTTTGATGAAATAAAAAAGATTATCTTAGGCCGAGTACATAGATACCAAACACGACATGCTTTAAAATTTCGCACAAACGCGCATTGGCGACAAACTACATACATTTTTAAAAGCCTTTAAAAGCATTTACAGGTTACCCCGTTAGATTTACAGAGGAGGTCTACTGCTAAAATTACTGCCCTCGATCTGACCTTCGCGGTGATACCTCACATGCATGGTGCAATTGCTGTTTACATATGACGCCAGACCGACGCTTGCGTTCGCCATTGGGCAAGAGCAGGGCAGGACAGGAGTGCTTTTTTTTTTTTTTTTTTTTTTTATTATTAATTTTGCTTTTTTATTTTATTTTTAAACTGTTGCTTCCATATTTATTTATTTTTATCACTTTTATTGTTATCTCAGGGAATGTAAATATCCCCTATGATAGCAATAGGTAATGACAGGTACTCTTTTTTGAAAAAACTGGGGTCTATTGGACCCTAGATCTTTCCTCTGCCCTCAAAGCATCTGACCACACCAAGATTGGTGTGATAAAATGCTTTCCCAATTTCCCAATGGCGCTTTTTATATCCGGGGGGGCACATTCCCTTCCACTGCTTGTAAAAGCAGTCCAGAGGCTAATTAGCCACTAGGATTGCTTTTACATGAAAGCCGGCCGCTGGCTGAAAAGAATGATACCAAGATGATACCTAAACCCGCAGGCATCATTCTGGTATAAACATTCAAAATCCAGCAACATACCAGTACGTTGCTGGTCCTTGTTGGACATGTATTGTAATCTTTTTTTTCATGCAGCCTGTTGGCTGAACGAAAAAAAAAGATTGATCGGTGGGTATGCCCACCATTAGAATACCGCCCTTCATCCACCCACTTCTAATGATGGGCATACATGCACCATTTATATATGCCGAAGCATGGGGGCATCTTCTCGCAAAAGTTATGCCGCGTACACATGGTCAGACTTTTCCACAGGCAAGCCTCCGTCGGAATTTCGACCGTATGTACGCGGCATTAGGAGCAAAATCCTCCTCCGCCCCTGCTGCCCCAATGCTTCGGCATATATGCTTTTTTTTTTTTAACTGTGGTTGTGAAATCACCTCCTACAGCACTGGAGTCGCAGGGATCAGGCCTGTCTCTGCGAACGCTGCAGTTATGTGTGTTGTGTTTTGCAAGTGACAGTGATCGATCGATACTGCACTTGGGTGGCCTGGGCTGGACAGAGGGGCAAAACGCAGGTGCTAGCAGGTATCTGGGCTGATCCCGCTAACACTGCGTTTTTGGGAACCCTAAACTGCTGGGGACGCTAGTATAGATCTGATCAGATCAGATATTGAGCTGATCAGATACTATACCACTAAGGGGGGTGTATGCTTCACGCGTGGGTGTTAGCGCTACTGGCACTAACCTGACGCTGCCTGGGGTGTGACACAGACCCTCTCTGACGCTAAAACCTAATTGATATCACCCGCCGGGCGATCAGGGGGTTAAACCTTTATTGGGTTATATATGGCGGGTGCCCTGACACTATAAAAAGCAAACTAACTAACCAGCGTCACCCGTAACACTTATATGATGATCACTGGTGAAAGGGTTAACTAGGGGCAATTAGGGGGTTAAAACCTTTATTAGGTAATATATGGGGGTACCTGACGCTATAAAAACCTGACGGCGAACCTAAAAAAAAATTACTGGCTACCTATCGGCATCACCGACACTAAGACAACGATCATAAAAACGATCGCTTAGCGACAGTGGTGATAGGGGGTGAAAGGGTTACCTGGGGGGCGATCAGGGGGTTAAACCTTTATTAGATAATATATGGGGGTACCTGACGCTATAAAAACCTGCGGCGAACCTAAAAAAAATTACTGGCTACCGATCAGCATCACCGACGCTAAGACATCGATCAGAAAAATTATCGCCTAGTGACAGTGGTGATAGGGGGTGAAAGGGTTACCTGGGGGGCGATCAAGGGGGTTAAACCTTTATTAGGTAATATATGGGGGTACCCGACGCTATAAAAACCTGCGGCGAACCTAAAAAAAATTACTGGCTACCGATCAGCATCACCGACGCTAAGACATCGATCAGAAAAATGATCGCATAGCGACGGCGGTGCTAGGAGGTGAAAGGGTTACCTGGGGGGTGATCAAGGGGGTTAAACCTTTATTAGGTAATATATGGGGGTACCCGACGCTATAAAAACCTGCGGCGAACCTAAAAAAAATTACTGGCTACCGATCAGGATCACCGACGCTAAGACATCGATCAGAAAAATTATCGCCTAGTGACAGTGGTGATAGGGGGTGAAAGGGTTACCTGGGGGGCGATCAAGGGGGTTAAACCTTTATTAGGTAATATATGGGGGTACCCGACGCTATAAAAACCTGCGGCGAACCTAAAAAAAATTACTGGCTACCGATCAGCATCACCGACGCTAAGACATCGATCAGAAAAATGATCGCATAGCGACGGCGGTGCTAGGAGGTGAAAGGGTTACCTGGGGGGTGATCAAGGGGGTTAAACCTTTATTAGGTAATATATGGGGGTACCCGACGCTATAAAAACCTGCGGCGAACCTAAAAAAAATTACTGGCTACCGATCAGGATCACCGACGCTAAGACATCGATCAGAAAAATGATCGCATAGCGACGGCGGTGCTAGGGGGTGAAAGGGTTATCTGGGGGGTGATCAGGGGGTTAAACCTTTATTAGGGGGTTAGGGGGCTACACTGGACCTAAGACTAAACTTTGGTGACACTTTTACAGTCACAAATGTCACTGATTGCAGTGATCACTAAATAAATGGTCACTGCAATCAGTGACACTGTGACTGGGGGCTGGGGGGTGATCTGGGGGGTGATCTGGGGGTGTCTGGGGGGCGATTTATGTGCCTATGTGTCCTGGTGTCAGTGTAGTGTTGTGTGCACTGACCTGATGTCTTCTCTTGTACGGCGCTCGGTATATGTGAGCGCCGCAGGAGAGATGACATCACTTCCTCCTTCCTGGCAGGCAGGGGAAGCTCTCTCATTCGCCGGGAGCGATCGAGAGGGGGTGGCCGGAATCGAACGGCCGTCCCCTCATGCCGGATCGCTCCCGAAGGTAAAACGACCACCCACTGTAAAGAAGGGGGGTCTGATCAGACCCCCCAACTATACAAAGGCAATCACGTATATGTACGTGATTCTGCCTGTCGGTGCCATTCTGCTGACGTATATTTACAGTGGGCGGTCGTTAAGTGGTTAAAGTGGTTGTAAACCCAACCACACCTTGCACCTACAGGTAAGCCTAGATTAAGGCTTACCTGTAGGTGCAAGAAATATCTCCTTAACCTACACGGTTAAGGAGATATTTCCAGAAAACCCTGTACCGATGTCTACGGCGCATGCGTGCCGTAGACAACGACGCAGGCGCACTGAGCGTGCCAATTTTCTGAATGTGAGAATGACGGCCCCGCGCACATGCATGTGACGTCATCGCTGCTCCGGCCAATCACAGCGCTGGAGCGGCGATACCCGGAAGACGGTCGGAGGGGACATGGCGGCGGCGGTGCAGGGGGACGAGGAGCGCTTTGAAGGCTTCGATCTGAGGTAAGTGCCACATAATGAGCTAGTATGCATAGTATGCCTTTATCTTGCAGGTGTTATTTTTTATTTATTTTTTAAAAGTGGGTTTACAACCACTTTAAATGTTGAGATGAGTTTTTTTTACCATCTACCATGGAATATTTTTTGTTTTCCATGTCTGTTTTTTATTGTTTTCTATCAATTATAAGCCTTTTAGACACAATTTAACAATAGAGATGTACTGTGTGGGCACACTTTTTTGTTCTGTTCCATATAAATAGCACTGTTGCCAATCTCCTGCAGCATTTTTTAATGAAAAAACATTGGACTTTTACTGGCGGAGCACATTTTTTACTGAGAAATTACAGAACTCCTATGGAAAACTAACACAGTGAATATTTGAACAGTATAAACATGATATGGAAACACTGACAATACCTATAACAAAGTAATTTGCTTGATTTACACTTAAAAAGTCAACACCGCATGAAATGATCATCCTCTGAGATTTACTGGCAGTTATGAAAAAAATCACAGATTTTTACAAACCGTCAGTAAATTTACTGGCGATTGGCAACCCTGATAAATAGTATAGTGCTATGACATGGTTTAGGGTTCTGGATGAAGAGGTTTCATTAGGAAGATTTCCTTTCACTTACTGACTGCCTTTGAAAATCAACAGGAAGCAAGAGAAATGACTCTTAAAGCCTCGTACACACGGCCGAGAATCTCGTCGTTAAAAACACGTCGTTTTTTTCGACAAGATCCTTGGACAAGAAACTTGTCCCGGCCGAGTGTACACACGCTCATTTCAAAGAACCCGCGGTTCTTTGAATGGAGCGAACGCGGTGACGTAATCGAATATGACGAGCATGCGCTCATCACATTCGATGCCGTCGCCGCCATCTTGGTACACCCTACCTATGCCTAGGAAGCTAGCGCGCATGCGTCAAAGTCATTTCGAGCATGCGCGGGCTTCCCGGAGGACAGGTAAGTGTACACACACACAATTTTCTCGTCGAGAAACAGGCTGACGAGAATCTCGACGAGAAAATAGAGAGCAGGTTCTCTATTTTCTCGTCGAGATTCTAGTCGGTTTTCTTGACGAGAAAACATACACACGAACGAATTTCTCGGCAAGAAATCTCTGCCAGCAAGTTTCTTGCTGGTACTTGCCGAGAAACTCGGTCGTGTGTACGAGGCTTTAAGTCAGGAAAACCCCTCCCCTACATTGTCACTGAAACAGGTGTTTCCTTTGCAAGATTTTCCCTCACATACTGTTCTGGTGACAACTCAAAAATTGTAGACTTTCCAAAACTTTCTGTCCCAATGACAATAGTCATGAGGACAAATGCGGCGTACACACGATCGTTTTTCATGCCATTTTTTTTACCGACGTTTTTCACATCGTTTTTTTTCATGTTTCCTCTCAAGCCTGTCTTGCGTACACACGATCATTTTAAAAAACGTTCAAGCAAAGCGCTGTGGCGTACACCACGTACGACGGCACTATAAAGGGGAAGTTCCGTTCTAATGACGCCACCCTTTGGGACGCTTTTGCTAATTTCGTGATACCGCGTGTTAGTAAAAGTTTGGTGAGAGACGATTCGCGCTTTTCAGTCTTCGTGCTTTGAAGATCGTTTTGTGGAGTTCAGTTTGTGCCTGTGGGTTCGTATCTGTCTTGCAGTGCTTGTAGTCAGTTGGTATCTGTTTATTCAGTGCGTTCTTGTCTGCTCGGTCCTGTTTTTCAGCTTGTTCTTCATAGGCCTTGCTGTTCTTCCGTTCGTTCTTCTAGTTCGTTCTGAGCTGCCGACCGTTATCTAGCCATGTTGCGGCTACGTACTCGTCGTAGAGTTCGTGCTGTAGTTGGTGCAGGGGTTCATGCTGTATCCCGACTCCAGGCCATGAACAGGGTGAGGAGGAGTTCATGGACCAAGAATTGGTTGCTCCAGCGGCACCAGTTCTGTCATATGCCTTTGTTGCGGGAGATCAGGGAGAATAATCCTGAGGACTACAGGAATTTTCTCAGGATGTCTGACCCCGTATTTCAGCATCTGTTGGCTTTGGTGTCCCCCTACATTACCAGGCAGGACACCGTTATGCGTGAAGCCATCAGTGCTGAGCAGAGGCTCATTGCCACGTTGCGATACCTGGCGACTGGGAGAAGCCTGCAGGACCTAAAGTTCTCCACAGGCATATCCCCCCAGGCTCTGGGTATCATTATACCAGAGACGTGTTCTGCCATCCTTCAAGTTTTGCAGGAGGACTATATTAAGGTAAGTGTTCTTATTTCAAACATCACATTGTATGTATTTCTTTGTTTAATTTTTTTTTGGGGTTTATTAGCAGTCCCTAATTCCCATGATTCTTAGCTGCAGGGAATGTCCCCTTTCTCCACATGGTTATTTATTTTTGGGAATGTTTTTATTAGGCCTACATTTAAATTTGCCTTACCTGACCTCTCCAGCATGCTATCCTGGGGCCATACCCACCTTGCCTAGTCATTTCAATGTATTTTAATCTATGCTCCATCGTAGTGCTTTACCCTAAACGCCCCCTAAAGATTGCCTAGGAATGTAACATTTTTCAATAATTCAAACAGAGTGCTACAGCCTACATTTGTGATCTCCCCGACTCATCTTCAACCCCCCCCCATTTTTTTGGGGGGGTTTGTTTTTGGTTTGTTGTTGCTTACTAATAATGTTTTAATTTTTTGGTTTCTCCCAATGTTGGCCATGAATGGTTTTCTTAAATCTGCTTTCAATGTTTCTGTCTCAAAGTATTATTTTTTTTTTTATTTAATTCCACAGTTCCCTTCTACGCCACATGAATGGCAGAATGTGGCATCTGAGTTTGCCCAACGATGGAACTTTCCGAACTGTGGAGGGGCCATCGACGGCAAACATGTTCGGGTCGTCCCACCACCCCATTCGGGATCCTTTTATTATAACTATAAGGGGTTCCACAGCATCGTCATGATGGCAGTGGTGTCGGCCACCTACGAATTCCTCTATGTGGACGTTGGCAAGAATGGCAGGATGTCTGATGGAGAAGTCTTTGCACAGACGGAGTTTGGGGAACGGCTCCTTTTGGATCAGCTGGCCTTGCCACCAGCGGAGCAGAATGTGGAGGGACTCCCATTTGTCTTTGTGGCGGATGAGGCGTTTGGCCTGGGTCCCCATTTGATGAGGCCATTCCCGCAAAGCACCCTCACCCCTGAGAGGAGGGTGTTCAACTATCGGCTGGCCAGAGCAAGAAGGGTGGTGGAAAATGCCTTTGGCATCATGGCCAGCCGATTCCGCCTGTTCCTCACCTCCATCCACCTTGCCCCTTACAAATGGAACCATGTTGTAATGGCTTGTTGTGTGCTCCATAATTATCTCAGGGTGCATACAAGCAATTATCTGACTTTTGACTGGGCCTGAGGCCTCATTATTTGAAGTGGAAAATCTTGTGGCCCTGGAAGCTGGCCGTCCAGGCTTGGCCCCCCAAACCGGACGTGAGGTCCGTCAACAATATGTCGATTATTTTGTGGGTAGGGGGGCCATTGATATGCCTGATGAATTTTAACCTTATTATTTTTAAAAATAAAACCTTTTTTGGAGAAAATATTGTTTAGGTGTTTTCATTTAATATTCTTTTAGGTTTCTCGTCGGTTTACCTAATGCACTTGTATTGCCATGTGTATTTTGCATTCTTAATTAGCCTTCCTTGTCAGTGTAAACACAAAACATTGTTTAGTTCACTTTGCACAACATTTACATAATGAAGCCACAAATTCTGCTTAAGAAAATACCATTTTTAATTATTTTTGAGGAAACTTCCTTTGAAGTGTAGATGTTATTAAAATATTTTGGGGGTTAAAACGCATGAACAGCCGTGCCTAAAAAAATTAACAAATAAAAAAACGTGAAAATGTAAACATGTACTATTCATTATCAAGCTTAAAACAAAAACAAACCTGCCAAAACACAGCAAGTTCAACGTTCTTTTGTGTTCAAACATTATACACGCCCAAGCACAGCCATTATTTTTTGTAGCTTTTCCTCAACCCGCTTGGTATTTTGCCTGATCTCTATCAAGTATCCCTTTATTTTTTCAAGGTCACGACAGCAGACCATGAGGTATTGGATCAGGATCTGGGCACTGTGATGTGTAAACTTTTCGGGGTCTCCGGCCAGAACTGCACCTAAACAAAAACAAATCATGTAGTATAGAATATGTAGGCCTACATCTATTAACCTGCATCTGTCTGGTTTGACACTAACCTCTTGTGGTGCCACTTTCCACTTCCACAACTTCACGTTCCTCTCCATCATGTGGTTCAGGGGGTATTGTTGAAGGTGTTGGATTTCTAGGCTCATTTGACGTAGCTTTTTGAAGCCCTATGGAGATTGCAATAAAAGGTAGAGTTTCATTAGTAACTAATAATTTTTTGGCCACAAAAAAACAAGAAAAATAGATTTCTAAATATTATTTGGAAGTGTGGTTCATATTTAAATGTACCCTCAGTGACAACCGGAACACATGATTGGATACATTGCCAAAACCAGAGCATATACTTTTTGAAACAAAGTTTGACACATTGTAACACCCCAAAGTATATACACAGGATCACCTGTGTGTAACACCCTAAAAATGTAGGGCTTTTGTCCCACACTTGTACTACTGCGTTCAGATGTTTAAGCAGCTGCTGAACATTCTCTCCCTTAACATTACAATGCCTACCCTTTTTCCCCCCAAAAAATGTGATTTGGATTCTAAATATAAAGCAAATTGTTTACCAAATTTGCTCCCCAAAACCCCAAAAAAATTGTGTGTTCACACTGGATGATCCAAAAGCATCGTTTTAGGAACTGGACGGAGAAAGAGGTTTACTACGTCCGTTTAGTGTGCGGACGAACATTGAAAGTTGTTATCTTTCACTGTACTATATCAAAGTCTAAATATACACGACTTAATACAAGTAATAATCTTTAGAAGGGAAAATTAAGAAAAAGTACTTACTTTTTCCTATAACTTTCTTGATTCTTTTGTATTGGTTGGGCTCCCGCAACTTCAGATCAGACCATCGTTTTCTGAGCTGTTCCTTCGTTCTGCACACCCCGAATTTTTGGTGAAGAGTTTTGACCACTTTGCCCATAATTTTTGTCTTGACAAGATTAGGTCTTTTATACGGCCCATGCTTGGCATCATAATCCTCCCTCCTCAAAATGGCCACCATCTCCACCATTTCCTCGAATGACATGTTGGATGCCTTATATCACCTGGATCGGGATTTGGGCTCCTCTGGAATTTCCTCCTCTGTAGAAGTAATCTCAGCCACCTGTGTCTCCGCCATGTTGTTAAGCACTACGACGAGCGAGAAGGGGCGGGGAAAGTACAATCTCGAACGTCGGGGGCGGGGAAAGCGTGCAGAGTTTCACGCATGCGCAGTGTATATCAAGTGAAGATCCATGTGTCGAAAATACGTTCATTTGGCGGGAGAGGGAGTTAACAACGAACATGTTGACCAAGGTACATAAGTTTTTAAGGAATTGGGTTTCATCAGAGGAGGAGATTTTGGGCTTGAAAATCTGTCAAAAATGCTGATTTGATGAATGTTGCCTGAAACATATGTATTTTCTTGTTGCTTGATTTTACAGAGAGAATGAATAGTTTCAAAAACCCTGACTTTATGCAGGAGTTCATTGATAAATGGAAAGACCTCCCTATCCTTTGGCAGACAAAAAGTGGTGCAAATAAAAATAAAGTGGCCAGGACAGCAGCACTGGAGAGCCTGCTTGCATTTGTGCAAACACAGATACCCACAACAACTCTCCAAGATGTGAAAAACAAAATTGCTACTATCAGGGGGACATACAGGACCCAGAGGAATATGGTCCTGAAGTCCCAAAGGTCAGGTGCTGAAGCAGATAAGGTTTATAAACCCAGTCTGTGGTACTACACCAAGTTATCTTTCCTGGATGACCAGCTGGAAGTGCGGGAATCTCTCTCCGCCCTAACCCCCAGAGGTCAATCCAGCCTTCCTTGTAGCCAGCCCTCCAGCCTTCCTTGCAGCCAGCCCTCCAGCCTTACTTGCAGCCAGCCCTCCATCCTTCCTAGCAACCCTGCTCTGGCTTCCCCTGAGGATCAAGATGAGGTCCTTGAGGAGGCAGATTTGGATATATGGAGCCAGGTAAAGTATTGATATCTACATTTATATGTTACAAAAGTGATGATTTTCAACTGATGTTTTAGTATTGTTAGGTATTTAATGTTAAAAAAAAAGAGGATTTAAAGAGCAAGATACAGTAGTGGTCAAATTTGATGGGGACAAGGCAACAATATCAGGAGGCGGAATCTATGCAAAATTAATACCTTTTGACATTCAATTCAAAAATGCCTGGAGGTGAACAATGTGTGTGATTGATGGTGGCAAAAAATAAAGCATGTCCCTTTCTTTTTTTACAGCCAGAGCTGAGCTAGGAAGAGGGTGATGTTGGGGACCAGGAGGAGGCAGGGCCCAGTGTCACACAGGAGGAGGCTGGGCCCAGCACAAGAGCCCAGATGCCTCCCCTGATAATGAAACAATGAGGGCCAAGGAGAGCTAGGCAGGTGGAGGAGGAAACAAGAGCCTTTCTAAAAGAGGCTACTGTGGCCCTCAGAGAGGCACCCTCTGCTGAGGAGGGCTTTGCCGCAGTCCTGGCCCATAAGTTAGGCCAAATGGACTTGCGGCAAAAGCTCTATAGTGAAAATCTTTTGCTGAAGGTGATTAACAAGGGGTTGCTCGGTGAACTGACCAAGTTCACCGACATCACTGAGGTTGTCCCTACTCCTCCACCTCCTCCTCCTCCTCCTCCTACTACTCCTCCTGCCACCTCCTCTCCTCCTGATCCTCAGCCTCCGAGGAAGCAACCAACAAAGGCTGCAGGGAAGGCTGCAGGGAAGGCTGAAGAGAAGGCTACAAGGAAGCGAAAAAAATAATGCCTGCTGTAGTACCACAGACTGGGGACATATATGACTTATCTGCTGCTGTTCCTGACCTCTGGGAGTTCAAGCCAAGATTCGGCTCCTTTTTTTTTTCCAATTAAATAGTTTGGTTTTGACATCTTGGATGGTTGTTGTGGGGTCCAAAGGATGCACAAATGCAAGCAGGCTCTCCAGTGCTGCCTTCACGTTTAATTTGTAATGTACCTAAAAAATTAAGTACTGTCCGTGATACTTTTTTTATTTGCACTAACATAGAATTTTTCAGGACAAGCTTTCGGGGTATGTCCCCTTCTTCAAGGTCCAAGCAGTACTGATTCACAATTTTTTTAGCAGAATGTTGAAACAAAACAAGAAAAAAAAAAAAATCTCAGAGGGAAAGGAAAAAAAAAAAAAAAAAAAACACATACAAATCAATGGTAATAAAGATAGCAGCAGAGTTAGTGAGATAAGACAGAGTTAGTGAGATAAGACAGAGGGAGAGCTATAGACTTGAGGGGGGAGATGCTAGTCACAGAGGGGGTCATAAAACCTTAGTATAATGGGTAAGGAAACCAATATCTAAATTTAGGCCATTCGTTTTTGTGTTAAAAAGAATTATCATTCTTAGTTCAAATGTTTTCCTTTCCTGGATAGTTCTGAAATTCCCTTTAAGAACTAAAACATTGAGGTCTTCTATAGTAATGTACCTAAATAAAGGATTCTTTTTTTTGGCTTCAAATACTTGTCTATGTGATTTGTATTTCAAAAGAGACTTTGCTAGGGAGTAGGCAGGGACATTTCAAATAATATTATTGTTATTAACAAGGGACACAAACCTCCTTGAGGCAAAATGAGACAAATTTTGAAGGTTGGTGTGGTAACTTTAATAATTTAAGCAAAATCACCCCAAAAAAATAAAAGAAGCCTACATATATCAAAGAAGCCCATCAAAAATAATAAAGCTAACTTAATTACTAAAATAAAAAATAAAAAAAAAAAAAAATTAAATTATTGTGATCTTTACATTTAGTTATGAATTTATGAGGGAGATGTGGCTTCAAAAGAATATTTTACAATCATTAGATCAATTAGGAATTACTTAAGAACCTAGTTTGGCATAACTCTCAAATGTCATTAGCAAAAGAAGGTAATTATTTAAGCATTATCAAAAGAAGAACGGAATGCGCAGCATTAAAACGATGCTATTAATTCCACCGTGACGAATGTGCCATCTCCATTTCCAACACTAGTTTTACCAGAACGAGCGCTCCCGTCTCATACTTGATTCTGAGCATGCGCGTTTTTTTTCACGTCGTTAAAGCATACACACTATCGTTTTTCACGTCGTTAAAAAAAATGACATGAAAAACGACGTGAAAAAATAGAGCATGTTCGAAATTTTTAATGGCCGTTTTTCACGTAGTTAAAAATGCTCTGGAGCATACACACGATCAGTTTTAATGGCCATTTTAAAAAATGGCATTTTTAACGGCATGAAAAACGATCGTGTGTATGGGGCAAAATAGTGAGAGTGAATATCCCAAGCAGGGACACACAACATCAAAAGCTTGACCAAGGTTCTTACCACTCCTGGTTTTGACAGGTACCCACTCCTACGTTCAGCTCAGATCGCCGAGGTGATCTGAGCCAGAAATTTGGCCCCCTCCTTCTCCTGCAGCCTTCTGGCACACATCACAGGTCCCAGAAGACTATGGGATCATTCACAAGGTGCAGCGCGTCTCGGGCATGTTCAGTAGGTAACAGGCTGTTTCCCTTATTAGAGATGTCGGCACCTGAGCCTGAGGCCGATTGATGAATCGGTTCGGGTGAGGACATCGCTGGATTCCTGGACAGGTAAGTGTCCTTATATATATATATACATATATATATATATATATATAATATACGTAGCACCACCCTCTCCTCTTAGGGTAAAGGAGAGGCACCCATGCCGCAAGCCCGTGTCCTCTAGTTTAGAGGTCAGGCGGTGTATATGTACCTGGGTCCCGCAGCAAGTTACCTCCTTCCACTGGTTCCCATCTCCAGAAGGTAGAGACGAGTCTGTACTTTTCCCTCTTCAATAAAGTCAATGTCCAAACCACTTAAACTCCAACGTTGAGTTTATTTTGTATCTTTGCTTGATAGGTAAGAGAGAGTAGATGAGAGAGATAATAGTTGAACTAAAGCAGATTCAGGCACAGAACTCCCAGATTTATCACCACTCGGTCCAGAGTGGGTACAGCTCACCCGGATAGTCCCTCAATGGTCCTAGCAGCCGATGTGGAGCTCGAACAAGCAATTTAAATTCTCCAAGGACAAGTTCAGTATGTCCTCAAAGAGCAGCAGCACTCCACAGGGTCAGTTCTGCGGAGCATAGGATCCTTCCCTCCGACAGATCACCAGGCCTTTCCCGAGACAGCAATCTAACTATCATTCATCTCCTGTTATGGGACCGATCCTCCCCTGGCTTCCTCTTGGTCGGAGCGGATACCCTCACCTGGGCATCCTAGGACTCCAAAGTTCTGCCTGTAGACCCAGTTGAAGGTACTGGGCCTACCCGGAACGTTGTGGTCTCGGGCCGAAGGTGCCCGAGACTCTTCAGTCGGGGTATGCACCCTCCTCCTTATGGGGCACACTTCTCCGGGTACTTGTCCCCGGGTCTCTCCTCTATAAAATGGCGTCTGCCTCTTTTATTACCTCTCCCGGCATGCACAGCAGGCAGAACCAGCCCACCGCATGGTAGCCGAGAGAGAACATCCAATCGTGCCAATGCAACCTATGGTTCAACCCTGACCCAACATGGCAGCGCCACCTGCAGGCCACAGGGAACTCTACATAGGCACACAGCAACAAAGCAGAGTCCAGCACAATTAGAAGGCCCGAACCATACTAGTGCTCGGGTCATCCCCCTAAATTTAGACATAGAGACCCCCTAAATTTGGAGTACCCGCTATATATATATATATAGTATTTGTAGCTTTCACTGCTTCAGCCAATCAGGGCTTGCAATGCACTGTTCAGCGCCGCAATGCATTGTGGTCAGTTCGGGGGGCCAAACAAACAGTCGAATGACCTGTTTGTTCGGCTTTTCGCCGAACGACTGAACAACAAAAGTTCGGCCTGAACTTATGCTCGGGCCGAACCGTTCGCCAATCCCTATTTATGAACAATAGTTTGATAACTTCAACTTTTTTTTCAGCCCTGGGTAAGAGATGCCAGAAGCATGTTTTACTTTGTTAGTTGTATAGATTGAAAAGGTGCACACCCAGTCTGATTACTGACTGACTGTATAAAATAATATTAAGAATGATGTCAGTAATGTTTAGGCTGATCTTCTCCAGATACTTTATGATAAATCAGACATACCTTTATACAATATGTCATCTTTATAACTGTGTTATTGCTTTAGATTTTAGATGTGGTTTAAGCAGCTTCAAATGTTATATTACTTTGGTTTTAATGAGCCCAATAAGGGTAGCAGCAGCGTTGTTGCTTTATGATTTCCTGCAATGGTATGCAGTCATCCTCCTAAAAGACTGCTAAGTGAATTTCATTTTGCACACATATGTTATTTCAAACCTTATTCTTTCACCCTTGGCAAATTTTCCTCTCTCATTTAAATGTCTTTGCTTATGATTATTTTTGAATATAAAGGGTTAAAAAAGCAGAAGATAATGTATGAAAGCAGTAGATAATAACAATATAAGACAACATATATTAACTTATTATTTTTTAAATTCCTTATTTAAAATTCAGCAGGTACAACCGCAAATACTGCACAAGCACTGCAACATGAAATACATACAGCTATGCAACATTCAAACTTCACATGGTAAAAATGGGAATAATATATGTAAGTTTCATAACTTCTAGACTCTTTTATGGTGTAATTGTGAAAAGAAAAACTAAGAGGTGGGACTTTAAATGAGGTGCAGGGCATAAAGCCGAGCACTTCCATCCCCGATAATCCGACAGGAAAAGAGCACAGGTGGGACTTTATATGAGGCATGCATCCCAGGAGGTTGCACGATAGCAATGAATGTGGCAGGTATATAATATAGTAAAACTAAGCACATAACCTGAAAGCATTGCAAAACAACAATTGGCAGTCAGTTATTTAATCATATATAAAAAAGCAAATACAATAGTAACACACAACACCTGGTATAGTGGTCAAATATTGAATATAGCATGAATCATAACAATTAATCGTAACACAGTAAAATGGCATGGTAAGTTCATATTTATTAATAAAAAAAGGCCAATTCATTGGAAGGTGTCTTCATAGTAGATAAATATAACCTTGATAGGTTGATACAGTCCAATTGGTATAAGGGCTGATTCATGGTAAAAATGTCATATATCAACCAATAGGGCATCTCTACATAATTGGTTACATAAAATAGACATTGTACAGGACCAGATTCGTTAAAATATATCTCCATAATAATTATAACCGTGATTGAAAGATGAATGGATTCAATCGGTGTGTAGAATGGTAGGTGGTGCAGTAGCGGTAGGTATGAAAAGGGGGGCATCTATTGGCTCTATGCGTTTCGTGGCTTCTGCCACTCCTCAGGAGGAAGATATGAAGTAGAAGTCTATAAATGTTAAAACAGCATGGTTTTAGATACAGATAAATGGTAAACCCAATTATGGAGATAGGAGAAAGAAATAGAGTAACCCCAGAGTACTTACAGATGGATCTATGGCTGTAGGCGTAGAGGGCAGAGGGGTGGCTGGAGTGGTATCAGCCCCAGGGAGCTGAGGTGTACCAACCCCACCATACTGATGGAATTCCAGTGAAGAGTTGCAGTCCTCTACATGTGGCCTCCATGGGTGAGTGGTTGTTGGTGTAGCTCACCTGGATATGACCATCTGTGAAAAGGAAAGTGTGAGCTAGAATGAGGGGTTGTGGAAAATTGTGACTGTATTCATTGCTATCGTGCAACCTCCTGGGATGCATGCCATAAAGTCCCACCTGTGCTCTTTTCCTGTCGTTCTTTTAGGGTGTAAATACTAGATAGGAATTTAGGAGAGAACTCCAGTCATGTGAATTGGGAAATGTTGGTGTACTCTTGGTGGGGAGATCCATTGTGAATCTTATGACTTAAATTTGCCCATAATTGGAATTATTTGGAGTGCAGTCATTACTTTTTTTGTACAAAAAAGGAGGAGCAATTATGGGAATCCTATCTATTATAATAGTAATATTCACAGAATAATATCGGGGGTGTGGTCAAATATAATACATATATAAAGATAGAAAACAAAAAAGAGACAGACCTCCACACACCTATATGAATTATATTACAAATATTTAATAGCCTACATCAGGCAAATACATATTATAAAACACTACAATATCCCAATGAGACATATGACCAAAATATAGAACCTATAAAGAGGCCACCAAATCACTATGAACCCCTCCAGCCGGAGGGAATCCCCCCAGTGATTGGTAGCTGGTGAACCCACTCCCTCCCCCCCTGTGAAGAACACCCCCGTAGGTGCCCAATATACCCCCAAGAGTCCCCTATAGAAACCACTAGTTAACCCGTGTACTTCCTAAACAAAAGCAGCATATGTTTAAAAAAACAACGTATATCTCTGCTAGTGAGTGGAAGACACAGTCTGGATAGGATCCCCATACAAAAAACTACCCCCCAGTCAACAGTCAGTCATTGGGAGGGTCTCACACTATTAGGAAATGATCCACATTGATCCAGCCATAGGAAATGTGTAAATGTATCTGGATTAAGGTAATATAGGGGAAATAAACTGTAGAAGAACAAGAATCACATCCACTTCAATTTCCATGAAAGTCCAATCACTGGTATATCTTCAAAATCCGCACCAAGACTTGATTTCTACGGGAAGTATATATGCAACTAATTCCCAACTGATGGGTATATCTTAGTGTAATTTCCCAGGTGCACCTGATTGGTGAGAAAAATATATAATATCATAATGATAGTTCATGTCCTCACAATAGTTGTTATCGGTGGTGTATTGAGCCAGCAGTGGGTCTCAACGTTTATCCCAAATGTTTTCTATACTCTTCAGTGGGGACTATAATAACATATAAGTTTATATGCATGGCAATAATGATTATTTACTCACGCGACCTGCATAGATTTCTTGGAACATATGGTATGGGGTTTATTTCAAATCTCCTAATCGGAGTAGTCTGTATATAGATATCACCCTTCTCCATGCCACCAGTCACCATCCATGGCCTTTAATTAGAGGAATTCCAACTGGGCAATTCCTCAGGATTCGTAGAAATTGCTCCAATATAAAAGACTTCAAGAAAGAAAGTAAAGAACTTAGTTACAGATTTAAGCAGAGGGGATACCCTAATTCAGTAATTAGACAAGCAAAAATTAGGGCATGGAAGAAAAAGAGGGAAGTTATCCTGGGTCTGGAAATAGATGAAACTAGGGAAAAGGAAAATAATAAAGATAAAAAGAATATGGATGGTATGGGTGTAGTGACAACATACGATACCCATTGGGAATACCTAAAAAAGATCTTGGGTAAACATTGGCATCTCCTTATGCTAGATAAGAAACTTAAAGAAATTCTGGGCCCCTACCCAAGGATAATAGCGAAACGAGCGCCAACAGTAGGGGACACTTTGGTGCACAGTGAATATACATGCTCAGACACAAAGACTTCCACTATTCCCTTTGCACCAAGTATCCATGGGATGTTTCCCTGTGGACACTGCTCGGTATGCAAATTCGTAAAGAAAACAGACACCTTTAATGATTCCACTGGGAATAATACATACATTATAAAACAGTTTGTAAATTGTTCCACAACCTACATTGTTTACCAAATAACCTGCCCATGTGGGAAAATATATGTAGGGAAAACAATAAGGGAATTTCGCAAAAGAATTGGAGAACATATTTCAAGTATAGTGACAAAAGATGATACATTACCAGTAGCGATTCATTTTAGGGATAATCATAATGCAAAACCAGCTGGTTTAAAATGCATGATTATCTATAAATTGAAATGATCAAATAGAAGAGGAGATTGGGATAAGGTTTTGTTACAAGAGAAAGCAAAATGGATTTTTCTTTTGGATTCTATGACCCCAAGGGGGTTAAATAGTGACATGTCCTTGCAATGTTTTCTTTAGAGAAAATGCTCCCTCAGTTTGTCACATTCCCTTTGGATATTTTCTTGAGGATATTGAGGATATATTTTCTTCTTTCTACTCTTGCAAACTATGTGACACCTATGGGGTTAAATAGTAATGTGTCTACGTAACACTTTCCCCTTTTTTAAAAACCGCCCTTGTTGCTGATATCAACACTATGTATTAGTTTGTTTAAATACTCCCTATACTGGTATTATGTGTGTATATATAAGCATATTTCTCTTTGGGCATATATGGATAGACATAATTGATTGATGGAATTACAAACTAATTCCACTATTGAAATCCCTGCATGCACTAGCTCCACGTTTATGGCCGCCAATTTATTTTGACTGAATACTAATGTTGTAGTTATAACAGTGATAGAGTTGAGCGGACACCTGGATGTTCGGGTTCGACGGGTTCGGCCGAACTTCGGAAAAAAGTTCGGGTTCGGGACCGAACTTTAACCCGAACCCGGACCCGAACCCGGACCCGAACCCCATTGAAGTCAATGGGGACCCGGACTTCTAAGGACTAAAAAGGCTCTAAAAAGTAATGGAAAGGGCTAGAGGGCTGCAAATGGCAGCAAGATGTTGTTAAGAGCATGGCAAGTGCTCTGCAAACAAATGTGGATAGGGAAATAACTTAAAAAAACATAAAAAAAATAAAAAAATAAAAAAATATGCTGGAGGCCCCCTTTTCAGCAGAAGAGGTACGGGAAGTCATTAAGAACCTCAAAAACTCAACGGCACGATGCCACACATATGGTGGGAATGCCCCAGAATACGCCCTTTCTGGAATAAATTATTCAATTTAATGGATAAGCTAGTGGGAAAATAAAATACTTTGAAATAAAAATGTAGCGGGGTGCTAAATTTAAGGGAAGTGTTTGAGTGGTAAATAGGCTCAAACACCCTAATTCTGTAGGATTCATGGACCATTTTGTCCTCGGGGGACAGTATTGGTGTGCAGTTCCCTGTGGCCTACAGGTGGCGCTGCCATGGTAGGCTAGGGTTGAACCGCCGATACAGTGCTGTGCCTTTTGTGTCCCCTCTTGGCAGTAGTACAGCGGGGTGGGGAACCTGCTGTGCATGCCGGGAGAGCATATAAAAGGGGCAGACCTTTGGCCTGGGGGCTGATGTCCAGTGGGGTCCACGCCCAGGTGCCTTCGGCCTGGGTGCATGTGTTCCTGTTCCATCTCGGGTACCTTTAGCCCGGGGTGAGGTACTATCCTGGAGTTCCTGCTGCCCTGGGTATGGAGGCCTAGGTGCGGGAGTAAAGCCTGGAGTCCAGAGCCTTCGTCTGGAGTCCGCTAAGGGTCGAGGAGTCTTAGGGTGCCGCCTCGTGTAGGGGACCATGTTCCAGGGAAGGGAGGATCATTCTGATGGACCGATGCGGGAGTCACGGTGAAGGAAGGGTCTGTTGACTCCCTGGTGAGATGTCTTCCCCTTGATATGGGCTAGGTTCGTAGAAGGAGAAGCTCAAGGTCATCTTGACTGTATCAGAGGCCTTATTCACCCGGCCCGTGGCAGGGGCCTTATACACCCTGGTCTGTGGCAGAGACCAAAGTTCTCCAGGTCCGTGGCAGGGGCCTTGTACACCCGGTCTGTGGCAGAGACCAACCTCAAGGTCTGTGGCAGAGACCGTGCACCTAAAACTGTTTGAGAAACCTAAGCAGTGAAGTGAATGTGCTACGTTTGTGCCTGGACCTCCTCCACACCTTAAGCTGTCCTGTTTCTTTGCTCTAACCTTTTCTATCTGAGTAGAGTTTATTTTGCCATGAGAGAATAAGAGTTGTAATTTCAGCTGGTGTGGACATTGACTTTACTGGGAATTAAAGGACTTGCCTCTACCTACAGTAGAGGTGAGAATCATCCTCTGGAGGAGTTTTGACTCCGGCTGTGGACACGGCCCGTCAAGTACACTGCTCAACCTCTTTATATAGGAGGGTACGGGCTGGTAGTGCGGTGTGCCTTTCTCCCTCCTGCGAGGAGCCAACAACATAAAGGCAGGTAAGGGGGAAAGGATCTGTGCGCTACAAAAAAATAAAATAAAAATTATAATCTTGACCTAGGAGGACGAGGTCCATATGGAGTAGGAGATTGAGGTGGCGGTGGATGTGGCTGTGTAGGTGGAAGCGGCGGTGGAGGAGGACGAGGTAGCCAACACTGGTTCAAAAATACAACAATGGCTGGGTAAGGCCGGTGATGTGTCGAATTCTGTCCCCCGTCAAATAGTGTCCACCCTGTACTGCGCTTGCTCAGTATGTAGGACAAGGGGATTTCGAAAATCTCCCAAGACGAACGGCACCTGCGTGGTGAGTTCAGGTGAAGGCCACACCATCCGTGGTTCAAGCCGAGCCAAGTGAGGCCGTGCCCGAAGCGTGGCGATCGAACCGAGCCCGTGAGGGGCCCTGTTACTATGTGCTACCGTATGTCCACTTGGATGGTGGGGCTTGAACCTGCACTCACAGCGCAGACGCCGTTCATCTTCGGAGATTTTGTGAATCTCCTTGTCCTCTGTACTGCGCAAGCGCTGTGCCTTCGCAGTATGGGCCGGACACAATCCGATGGCCGGACAGTTTTTGTCACAACACCGGTATACATGTCTATTCTGCACAAGGTACGGACAAGTCCTGTGGGATCCATGCCTGGTTCATTTTAATGAACGTGAGCTTGTCCACATTGGCTCTGGACAGACGGCTGCGCTTGTCTGTGATAACGCCCCCTGCCGTGCTAAATACACGTTCAGATAATACACTGGCTGCAGGGCAGGCCAGCACCTCCAAGGCATAAAGGGCAAGCTCAGGCCATGTGCCCAATTTGGAGACCCAGAAGTTAAAGGGGGCAGACCCGTCATCCAGTACGTGTAGGCCTGTGGACACATACTGCTCAACCATGTTGGTGAAATGCTGCCTCCTGCTAAGACGTTCCATCTCAGCTGGTGGTGCTGGTTGTTGTGGCGTGCTGACAAAGCTTTTCCACATTTCAGCCATGCTAACCCTGCCTTCTGAGGTGCTGCTGGTGCCCCGGCTGCGTTGGCGACCTCTTCCTCCTCCTCTGCCTTCGCCTTATGCTTCCACCGTATGCCCGCTGTCAGGTGGGAATGCCACCAGCAGCGTGTCTACCAGCGTGCGCTTGCACTCGCGCATCTTACGATCCCGCTCCAGTGAGGGAATTAAGGACGGTACGTTGTCCTTGTAACGGGGATCCAGCAGGGTGGCCACCCAGTAATCAGCACCAGTTAAAATGTGGGCAACTCGGCGGTCATTGCGGAAACACTGCAGCATGTAATCGCTCATGTGTGCCAGGCTGCCCAGAGGCAAAGAAAAGCTGTCCTCTGTGGGAGGTGTATCGTCTGTGTCCTCTGTATCCCCCCAGCCACGCACCAGTGATGGCAACGAGCTGGTCTGGGTGCCACCCTGCTGTGAAAATGGCTCCTTCTCCTCCTCCTCCTCCTCCTCCATCTCCTCCTCCACCTCGTCATACTCCAGAACTGTGCCCTTTCTGCTGGACAATTGTGTACCTGGCGTTTGTTGGTGCAGGAACCCACCCTCGTAGCCACTTGTGAAAGTCTGCCCTGAAAGCCTTTGAAATGATCCCGCTTCCTCCTCCTCCTCCTCCTGTGCCACATCCTCTTCCATCATCGCCGGAGCGTTTTTTCAAGGAGGCATAGAACTGGGATAGTAACGCTAAGAACGGCGTCATTGGCACTGGACATGTTGGTGGAGTACTCGAAACAGCGCAACAAGGCACACAGGTCTCGCATGGAGGCCCAGTTATTGGTGGTGAAGTGGTGCTGTTCCGCAGAGCGACTCACGCGTGATTGCTGCAGCTGAAACTCCACTATCGCCTGCTGCTGCTCGCACAGTCTGGCCAGCATGTGCAAGGTGGAGTTCCACCTTGTGGGCACGTCACATATGAGGCGGTGAGCGGGAAGGCCGAAGTTACGCTGCAGCGCTGACAGGCGAGCAGCAGCAGGATGAGAACGCAGAAAGTGCGCACACACAGCCCGCACTTTCTGCAGCAGCTCTGGCATATTGGGGTCATTTTTAAGGAACCTCTGGACCACCAAGTTCAGCACATGCGCCAGGCAAGGGATGTGCATCAAACCGGCTAGGCCCAGAGCTGCTACGAGATTTCGCCCATTATCGCACACCACCAGGCCGGGCTTGAGGCTCACTGACAGCAACCACTCATTGGTCTGTTGTTCCATGTCCCTCTACAACTCCTGCGTGGTGTGGGGTTTTTCCCCCAAACAGGAAAGTTTTAAAACTGCCTGCTGTTGTTTACCCCTGGCTGTGCTGAAGTTGGTGGTGAAGGTGTTACGCTGACCGGATGAGGAGGCGGTAGAGGATGAGGAAGCGGAGTAGGAGGAGTTAGCAACAGGAGGCAAACTGAAGCGCCCTGCAATCCTCAGTGGTGGAAGGACATGCGCCAAACTGCTATCTGCCCCAGGCCCAGCCGCCACTGCATTTACCCAATGTGCTGTTAGGGAGATATAACGTCCCTGACCGTGCTTACTGGTCCACGCATCCGTAGTTAGATGGACCTTGCCACAGATGGCGTTGCGCAGTGCACACCTGATTTTGTCCCCCACTTGGTTGTGCAGGGAAGGGATGGCTCGTCTGGAAAAATAGTGGCGGCTGGGCACGACGTACTGTGGGACAGCCAATGCCATCAGGCTTTTAAAACTCTGCGTCTCCACCATAAGGAATGACAGCATTTCAAAGGCCAGGAGTTTTAAAATGCTGGCATTCAGGGCCAGGGATCGCGGGTGGCTAGGGGGGTACTTCCTCTTCCGCTCCAATGTTTGGGAGATAGAGAGCTGAACGCTTCCATGGGACATTGTGGAGATGGTTGGTGACCCAGGTGGTAGTGTTGCTGGCAGATCCTCTGTTTGCGGGGTGGCAGGTGCCACTGTCACTACAGAGGTGGATGAAGAGGCCGAGACTGCAGCAGAAGAGGAAGCAGGAGGAGCCAGAGACCTTTCTTGATTTTTGAGGTGTCTACTCCACTGCAGCTCGTGCTTTGCACTTAGATGCCTGGTCATGCAGGTTGTGCTCAGGTTGAGAACGTTTATGCCTCGCTTCAGGCTCTGATTGCACAGCGTGCAAACCACTCGTGTCTTGTCATCAGCACATTGTGTGAAGAACTGCCACGCTAGGGAACTCCTTGGACCTGGCTTTGGTGTGCTCGGTCCCTTGCTGCGTTGGGCAGTAGCAGACATACTGTCTAGGGGACGGACGCTCCGCTTTTGCACCCTGCTCCCTCTTCTGCTGTGCTGGTGGTTCCCGTGCGACCACCGCCTCTTCCTCCAAACTACACTGGTCACCTGCATAACGTTGATTCCATGTGGGGTCGAGGACCTCATCGTCCTCCACATCATCTTCCACCCAGTCTTCACCCCTGCCCTCCTTGTCTGTCTGCACAATTGCGAAAGCAGCAGCAGTTGGCACATGTGTTTCGTCATCATCCGAGACGTACTGCGATGGTCCTCCCATGTACTCATCATGAAACATAAGTGGTTGGGCATCGGTGCACTCAATCTCTTCCACTTCTGGGGCAGGGCTAGGTGGATGGCCCTGGGAAACCCTGCTAACAGAGTCATCGAAAAGCAGAAGAGACTGCTGCATGATTTGGGGCTCAGACTGCTTGGCTGATTTGCAAGGGGGTGAGGTGAAAGACTGATGGACATGGGTTTCAGGTGCCAACTCTGATCTTTCATCAGAAGAGTGGGTGGGAGACAATGTGAAGGAACACGAGGCACTGTCAGCAACCCAATCTACTATCGCCTGTACTTGTCCTGGCCTAAACATTCGTACAGCCTCATTAGGCACGACAAAATACCGCCGCAGGCTCGGTCGCCTATTTGCACCTGAGGAAGGTGTTTCACTTGTGCGTGTATCTGGCACAGATCCACCACGTCCTCTCCCTGCAACAGGAGCTCCACCAGCAGCACCACGACCGGGGCCACCACGTCCCTTTGACCTTCTCCTCATATTTTTCAAATTTAGGATGTTGCCCTAAATGGGTGTTTTTGGAAGAGCAGAACACACCCACAGTACGTAACCGCTGAATCACACAGCTACAGAACTGCAGGAAATGCTATTCAAAAAAAATGTTTTTTTAGTATAGCACAGTAGGAGATAACTATATAGAAATTGTTTATTTCACACACCTCCAAATATGTATAACACATTGCAAACTATTTTTTGTGCCCCTAAACGGCGTTTTTTGGAAGAGCAGAACACACCCACAGTACGTAACCGCTGAATCGCACAGCTACAGAACTGCAGAAAATGCTATTCAAAAAAAATTTTGTTTTTTTAGTATAGCACAGTAGGAGAAAACTATATAGAAATTGTTTATTTCACACACCTCCAAATATGTATAACACATTGCAAACTATTTTTTGTGCCCCTAAACGGCGTTTTTTGGAAGAGCAGAACACACCCACAGTACGTAACCGCTGAATCGCACAGCTACAGAACTGCAGAAAATGCTATTCAAAAAAAATGTTTTTTTTTTAGTATAGCACAGTAGGAGAAAACTATATAGAAATTGTTTATTTCACACACCTCCACATATGTATAACACACTGCAAACTATTTTTTGTGGCCCTGAATGGCTCTTTTTGCAAGTGTACATTAAAGTGCAAATTTTTTTTTTTTTTTGCCCTAAACGGGTCTTTTTTTTGCACGAGCAAAATAAAATGCAATTTTTTTTGTTTTTTTTTTTGCCCTAGGGGTCTTTTGGAAAAGAGCACAATAAAGTGCCTTTTTTTTCCCCCCTAAAAGTTTGATTTTCTCTGACACTGGGCTCATAGCAGTGTAAAAAGACTGCACTGCAACACAAACAGGTAAACCTATGCAGATCGCTGATTTTAATCTCTGAATCTGGACTCCTATATAATATTCTCTCTCCCTGAAAGCACCAACAGGAACCTGGCCCTACACTACACTATCTCTCTATCTTTTCCCTCAGATTGCAGAATCAGGACTACCTCATGTATTTTTCTATCTCTCCCTAAAAGCAACAGCAGCAGCCAAGATCCTCTCCCTATCTATTCTGAAGCAGAGAGACGTGTGTGCTGTGTGCCTCTAGCTTATATAGAAGCTGGGTCACATGTTGCACTGACCAATCACAGCCAGTAGGCATGGCTATGATGGCCTCTGAGGGCACACCAGCTAATCAAAAGGTGATTGGCTGGCCCCTGAAGCATTTCTAAATGCGTAATTAGAATGCCGAACCCGAACCCGGACTTTTGCGCAAAGTCCGGGTTCGGGAAAAAGCTAAAGTTCGGTACGGACCCGAACTTTACAGTTCGGGTTCGCTCAACACTAAACAGTGAGGATATTAACAATTAGTATACCCCTACCCCGTCACCCTTAATGAGTATGCTTATGTGCACATGACAAGTTATTATTTACGTGGGATCCCTCGATATGGGATAATTAAAACATTATCCTCCTTTTTCTTCCTCCCTCCCTTTTCTATAAGTGAGGTTAATAAATAACTCCATTGAATATAACTTTATATAAAGTAGCTTATGCTACATGGAAAATAATATGTATGTGTGTATATTTGTTATAGAGTTAAATGATTGATAGCGGGTATCATTTATGCAGGTTGGAAGCACTGACATTGGATCCTTGATCAGATTCGTGCATATATACGATCACAGCCAACTGCATATATGGCATCTTCTCTCCTCACTACATTTTCTTCTCCTAGGGATCCCTTTTCTTCCTATCACCCCCCCCCCTTTTTTTTCCTCCTTCAGGCCATTCTCTAAAGGTTTATATAACGTGGAAATCAAATGAGCTTGCGGGCATGCGGATGAGACTATAATTGCACGCTATTTTAGCGTGCTGTTATACAAGATCATATGTATTTGTATATGTATGCCCAGACTAACGATCTGATCCTAATGTACAACTTTATATATACGCATATCCTTTTGATTAACTTGCGGAGCAGCACACTGCTACTTTTGTTTTTAACCGGTTTTTAACATTGTCACAAGTTAGGTGTAGTGATGGGTGGGTTTCACCTGCTAATCATCCCCATACAATTAAAACTGGGCTGTGGCAGTGTATTTTAACAGGTGACTATTGACCAATCCATTAGTTCTGACGAAGTTCCGGCATACCAGAACGAAACATGTCAACCACTGGGGTGAACACCCTCGGTTGATGCCCACCCAAGTAACCCCCTAGTCTCTATGAGAAGTAACCAACTGTTCCCGTGAGACATTATTAGGATATGTCAATTGGAATTCAGGATTCCGTATACACTTTGATCTAACTTCAGATGGACTGTGAGATGTGTAAAACTTTGGAGGAAGGACTGGCTTTACAACTTATGCTTTCTACATTTTGCTGATGGCTTGCTGACGATCGTTGAAAGTGCTTAGGAAGGAGGAAGGATTGTCTCCGCAATTTATGCTTTCCATATATTGCTGATGGCTTGTCGATGAATACTGAAAGCGCCCACACACAGATCGATCCTATGGTGAGATCTCTGTGTTGTTACCTGCTATACTGAAACGGACTGAGAACTGACAACGGGGATATCTATATACAGACTACTCCGATTAGGAGATTTGAAATAAACCCCATACCATATGTTCCAAGAAATCTATGCAGGTCGCGTGAGTAAATAATCATTATTGCCATGCATATAAGCTTATATGTTATTATAGTCCCCACTGAAGAATATAGAAAACATTTGGGATAAACGTTGAGACCCACTGCTGGCTCAATACACCACAGATAACAACTATTGTGAGGACATGAACTATCATTATGATATTATATATTTTTCTCACCATTTAGGTGCACCTGGGAAATTACACTAAGATATACCCATCAGTTGGGAATTAGTTGCATATATACTTCCCGTAGAAATCAAGTCTTGGTGCGGATTTTGAAGATATACCAGTGATTGGACTTTCATGGAAATTGAAGTGGATGTGATTCTTGTTCTTCTACAGTTTATTTCCCCTATATTACCTTAATCCAGATACATTTACACATTTCCTATGGCTAGATCATTGTGGATCATTTCCTAATAGTGTGAGACCCTCCCAATGACTGATTGTTGACTGGGAGGTAGTTTTTTGTATGGGGATCCTATCCAGACTGTGTCTTCCACTCACTAGCAGAGATATACGTTGTTTTTTTAAACATATGCTGCTTTTGTTTAGGAAGTACACGGGTTAACTAGTGGTTTCTATAGGGGACTCTTGGGGTATATTGGGCACCTACGGGGGTTTTCTTCACAGGGGGGGAGGGAGTGGGTTCACCAGCTACCAATCACTGGGGGGATTCCCTCCGGCTGGAGGGATTCATAGTGATTTGGTGGCCTCTCTATAAGTTCTATATTTTGGTCATATGTCTCATTGGAATATTGTAGTGTTTTATAATATGTATTTACCTGATGTAGGCTATTAAATATTTGTAATATAATTCATATAGGTGTGTGGAGGTCTGTCTCTTTTTTGTTTTCTATCTTTATATTACTTTTTTTGTGGCATTAAAAGCGGAGCTCCACCCTAAACTGGAACTTCCACTGATCGGAACCCTCCCCCCCTCCAGTGTCACAATTGACACCTTTCAGGGGGGAGGGGGGTACAGATACCTGTCTAAGACAGGTATTTGCACCCACTTCCGGGAGTCCTCTCTGCGGGAAATCTGCGGGAAGCACGTCACTTCCCGCAGATTCCCCGTAGTGTTCTACGACACTCGGCTCCCAGAACACAGGGGACCATTCAGAACGGCGCAGCGCGACTCGCGCATGCGCCGTAGGGAACCGGGCATGAAGCTGCAAGGCTTCATTTCCTGGTTCCCTCACCGAGGATGGTGGTGGGGGCAGCAAAGTGGCGAGCGATTGCTCGTCCTCTGCGGCGGACGTCGCTGGACTCCAGGACAGGTAAGTGTCCATATATTAAAAGTCAGCAGCTGCTGTATTTGCAGCTGCTGGCTTTTAATATATTTTTTTCCGCGGCACCTCCGCTTTAATGCAATTCTGATAACCTCAAGCATGCATCCAAATGACAGCTGGTATAAAAGGTGCCACACCCTATTATTATTAACAATCACAAAACACCTAAGCACTTGGGTTTTTAAGCCACCAGATATCAAATAAATCATAACCATATATCAACATTCATAATTTTATTTTTACATAGTATAAAAAAGAATTTGTACATAAAACACCAATTTTAAAAAAAGGATTCTGATAATAATTGATTTAGGTGTACCCAAAGCAAATATACAACCCTCTCCATGCTTACTGCCTTATAAATCAAGGTAACCAACTTTTCTGTCCCCGAATGGACCATATATAATGCTGTGGACAAATGAATTCTTTGGAAAGAGGGAGAAGAAAAGAAGGGTCACTGTGAAAAACTGGGAGTGCAGAGAGAGAGAGAGAGAGAGAGGACACAGAGGCAAATCACACAAGACCAGACATGCAAGGTGTTTATTGGGTAGCTTGGATATACAGGAGGGGGTGGCAATATGGCACAGCAAGGGAAAATAGTCCACAGCGTAGCAATATGGCACAGCAAGAAGAAATAATAGACAGGGCAGCAATATGGCACAGATTGAGAAAGAGCCCACGGGGGTAGCATTATGGCACAGCACGTTCAAATGGTAAACAGGGTAGCAATATGGTACAGCCCAGAGAAATAGTCCACAGGGTATCAAAATTATACAGCAGGAGAAAGTCCTGAGGGGCAATTTGGTACAACAATCAGTATCAGTGTCGCCAACCGCCAGTATTCTCCTGCCAGTAAATGCAAGTAAAAGTAAAAGGTTGCCAGTAAAAATAATGGCTGTGACGCTCGGCTTGGTCCAGATCCGGCTGGGACCATCCGAGTGCTTGCTACAGTGTGACCGGGCAGCTCTGGCAGAGGCGGTGCCTGAGCAAGGCGTGTGATGTCATGGTGCAATGGAGCCAAGCAGAGGCCAGAGCCTCGTGTGCGGGTCTGCCATATGGGAGCAAGACAGGCTGCAACCGGGATCGTCAGTGCTGTTTAGACTGGAGTGGACTGGAGAGACCACTTGGCTTGGAGAGAGACTGTCACTGTGACTCAGGAGGAGACGTGTTGTGTCAGTGAGGTCTCATCATTATCTGTGCTGCTGCACACTGCTGTCAGTGTCACTGTGAGAGTGAATTTTGTGTGTGTGTGCCGCTCATTCTAATTTCTTGCCCTCCTGAGGCCGGTCCCTGAGCTACTTACTATATCAAAAATAAAATAAGAAATATGTTTTTTGCCTTATTATCTACCTTAAATCATATTACTAATTGCATATTGTATTTGTTTGTAGCCTAAATACTCTAATTTGCACTTAAAACTGTAATTTTGTAACTTTTGGAAATGCCAGTGTAGCGGGGTGTTCCCCTTTAATGCAGAGAGACAAGAAGTTCCAGATGAGAGGTGAGTCGGGAGGAAGTAAAGAGACATTATGGAAGTGAAAGCAGAGGAGAGAGAGACTACATCTCCCAGTACATCTTGCAGCACCCAGGGTACATTGCTCCGGAACAGAGACTGCTGGGGCAGACTTTATAAAGGGGAGGCGGAGTTTTGGTCGGTCTCTTTGGACACCCCTCTCCTAGCAAGAGGATCTCTGTGCTGAACTGCTGTGTGCACAAGACCTGAAGCCTGGGCCGTGTGCTCCTTTCCAAAGAGCCCCTCTGCCAGCCTAGCAGAGCTTTAGAGACATCTTCTCCTCCTTGCTGCAGTACACCAGAAGGATTGAAGACTTGGATGTCGGTGGATTCCTGTTCCTAGACGAATCGATGGAGGAAACGGACTTGGACTTGCCCGGGTGGTGAGAGCTGTTTAAAGACAGATACTTTTATCTTTACTATTCGTTTGGATTACAAAGTTGTTCTTCAAGTGCACCACCGAAAAGATTGCTAGCGAATATTGTTTCACTGAACTTCCATTTAGATCAGTCAGGCCTGACTGCATAGGTAGACATTGCTGGGTGTTAGTCTACCCATGAGGGGAAGTAGCTGTAAAAGGGCAGCGCTAGAGTTGCATAGCAATACTTTATTATTCTGATTACTCTGTTTATCTTTATTACTGTTTATTGTAGGGATCTGCATCTTGTTATACTGTTGTTTATTACTTGCCCATTAGCCTCAGTAAAATATCTGGGTCAAGTACATTGGTGTCAGTTTCACTTACTTTAATAGAAGTTTTAAAGTATATCACTGTGTGTGTTTGCCATAGGACTGCGTCACCTAGAGTTGCGGTCACGCGGTCCTATCTCCCCTTACTAGCTGTGCCACGGGAGGTTAGAGCCGATTGCCAGGGGTTGACAGCGGTGCACTACAGGGCCCAAATCAATACCAGTGGCTCTCTTAACTGGGGGTAGCGCTACACGTGGGGGCTCGTCCGGGATCCTTGTACGTTGCACGCTGCAATCAAGCCGGTCAGAAGTACCAGCATGGACCCGCTAGCAATGTCACAGTGGTGCGCAGCGATTGGCGTCGATCCAACCGGGGCGGTAGTCATTGTACTCCCAGGGGAAAGATGGAAGGAAGAGGAGATAAAACAGCTCGTATTCTTACTGTCTCCGAGCCACAAATCATGGGTGATGGATTTTAGGCCAGATCCAGTGATCTCGTTTACATACGCACTGGTAGAATGGAAAAACGAAATCCCAGAGCATTTTAAAAGTCAGAGTATACGAGCCATAGATAATCAGATCTATCACTTGATACATACGCTGCCAGTGAAGGGAGAATGGTTCCAGACACCAAAACCATCATCTCCACAGATATCTCCCCCGCCATCCCCTAAGGCGGAAAAGCAGAAGGATACAGAGAGTCCCAGGTCATCACCGGCCACCCTTAGTGCAGAACTGTGCGCTGTCTTGCAGGAAATTGTGGCCCAGTGTAAAAGAGACCCCACAGACTACCCGATGTCAGGATACAGGAAACTCAGGATATTTTCTGGAAGGAAACCTGTACCTTCGGAAGAAGAGGGATTTGAAGAGTGGCTAGACGGCGCCACTCAGGCCCTAGAAGAATGGGAGGTCCCGGAGCGACAAAAGAAGCAGAGGATTGTTGAAAGTTTAAAGGGGCCTGCTCTGGATGCCATACGTAACCTGAAGATAAGCAGGAAAGACTGTACTGCACAGGATTACTTAGACATCCTGCAGAATGTGTTCGGTGGGACAGAAAAAATCACTGAGCTTACCTATCAACTGGAGCACTGCTACCAGAAGACAGGCGAGAAACTATCAGAATATATGGGACGTCTAGACAAGATCCTGCATAGGATCATTTTGAAGAAGGGGATCGACCCAGGGAAAGTAGACAAGGCCCGTGCTCAACAGGTATTGAGGGGAGCTCAGCCCCTGGATCCTATTGCATTGGCGCTACGCACCCGACAGGATGGGAAGAGCCTGGAATACCCCGACTTGATCCGGAAAGTCAGGGAGGAGGAGGCTGTGTTGGAAGAGAAAAGGAGGAGTCAACATACCGAACCAACTACCCTCCCTGCGGTGGGAGTCAGATCAGCTATGGCTACTGAACGGGACTCAGAAGTGGAGATCCTGAAGTCCCAAATGACCCAGGTGCTGGATCTTTTGACCACACTCCTGTCTGAAAACTCAGGAATGAAGGAACCAGAGGAAATTAAGAGTGAACCACGCTGGAGCAGTTCAACACCAACCTCCCCACAGGAGAGAAGAGAGATTGTCTGTTTCAACTGTGGAGGTGTAGGCCACTACCAGCGAGTATGTCCAAGTCCACGAATGGAGACAGAAGGCTGGCGGAGGCCTCAGAGAAGTGACCCAAGAATGGAGAGAAGATCCGGGCCTTCAAAAATAACTTTCCCTGAATCTGCGAGGGAGCGGTGGAGGACACCTGCAGTCTATGCCGTCTCAGTGAACAACGCCTATCAGCCTTCCAAACAATGCCAGAAACGGCATTCCCAGCGCCGGAAGCTGAAGAGAGCACAAGTCCAAGTATGCCAGCCTGCTGTTACAGGTGTTTCCAAAAGGACTGCTACCCAATTGGTAGGTCCTCTGCCTGTAGTGCCTGTTCTGATCGAAGGGATCTACACCAGAGCCATCCTTGATACAGGTGCTCAGGTTACCCTAATGACCAGAGACTTTTACAAGAAGTACCTGTCATACCTGCCCCTGGAAGAGATGGGAGACACCAAGATTCAGGGTATCCTAGCAGAAGAGTACTCTTGTGATGGATGTGTGCGGATCAAGTTGTCGTGTGATCCATTGAGGGCTGGGGAGCCCCAGAACTTTGAGACACTGGCCATTGTCTGTCCATGGCTGCCAGGGCCCTCAAGAAGCTCTCTCATCATTGGGACCAATACCGATCTGGTGAAACGGCTTTTAGCCCCTGCTGTCCCCAGATGTGATCCCATACCCTCACTACCGGAAGAGGTTCCTGCTTCAGTACCAGAGGAAGAACCAAGAGTAGCTGAGACTGTGACTCCCAGGGAGAAGAGAAGGAAGAGAGTCATTCATCCTCCCCGGAAACTAACTCATGATCAGATGGGAGAAAGTTCCGAAGACACGGTCCTAACCTCAAGAAGGACCATGCCCACATCTGGTCCCTCCACTGTACATTTGGTGGAGGGCAACCCCAACTCACTCCCTGGCACAGTTAGGCAGGCCACTTCCAATAATATGGCCTGTGGGCAGGACAATCTTCTTCACCATGCTAGGTGGGAGATTCCCCTGCCAGGTTCCCTTGCAACTGTGAACTATCTTTTATGTACATATTGTTGATGCTGTCTTTGGGGACCAAAGATTCAAAGTGGGGGGAGTGTGTAGCGGGATGTTCCCCTTTAATGCAGAGAGACAAGAAGTTCCAGGTGAGAGGTGAGTCAGGAGGAAGTAAAGAGACATTATGGAAGTGAAAGCAGAGGAGAGAGAGACTACATCTCCCAGTACATCTTGCAGCACCCAGGGTACATTGCTCCCAAACAGAGACTGCTGGGGCAGACTTTATAAAGGGGAGGCGGAGTTTTGGTCGGTCTCTTTGGACACCCCTCTCCTAGCAAGAGGATCTCTGTGCTGAACTGCTGTGTGCACAAGGCCTGAAGCCTGGGCCGTGTGCTCCTTTCCAAAGAGCCCCTCTGCCAGCCTAGCAGAGCTTTAGAGACATCTTCTCCTCCTTGCTGCAGTACACCAGAAGGATTGAAGACTTGGATGTCGGTGGATTCCTGTTCCTAGACGAATCGATGGAGGAAACGGACTTGGACTTGCCCGAGTGGTGAGAGCTGTTTAAAGACAGATACTTTTATCTTTACTATTCGTTTGGATTACAAAGTTGTTCTTCAAGTGCACCACCAAAAGATTGCTAGCGAATATTGTTTCACTGAACTTTCATTTAGATCAGTCAGGCCTGACTGCATAGGTAGACATTGCTGGGTGTTAGTCTACCCATGAGGGGAAGTAGCTGTAAAAGGGCAGCGCTAGAGTTGCATAGCAATACTTTATTATTCTGATTACTCTGTTTATCTTTATTACTGTTTATTGTAGGGATCTGCATCTTGTTATACTGTTGTTTATTACTTGCCCATTAGCCTCAGTAAAATATCTGGGTCAAGTACATTGGTGTCAGTTTCACTTACTTTAATAGAAGTTTTAAAGTATATCACTGTGTGTGTTTGCCATAGGACTGCGTCACCTAGAGTTGCGGTCACGCGGTCCTATCTCCCCTTACTAGCTGTGCCACGGGAGGTTAGAGCCGATTGCCAGGGGTTGACAGCGGTGCACTACAGGGCCCAAATCAATACCAGCGGCTCTCTTAACTGGGGGTAGCGCTACACCAGCAAAAACTTGGCTGTGCCAGTAAGTTTTGGGTGTTGTGCCAGTAAATTTCAATCTGGTAGGTTGGCAACACTGATCAGCATATCCAGGTGCACAAAGGGCAATCCAGGGAGAGCAAGCCACAAACAATGGTAATGCAGGGCAATAAGCAGGTTGGAGCAATTTCCAATGTCTTGGCATTAAATATTTTTCAGGATTCAATAAGTGAAATTGCTTTATTATGTATTGCAAATGAACAAAAGAATCAGGAGAGCAGCATCTGAACCATGTGGGATTCAATAGGATGGAGAATTTTGTCCGGTTATTCATTAATCCCTGCTGATAAAAGAGTGTTGAAAATTGGTTAACTGGGTCCAAGTCTTAAACAGGGAATTGTTCTGTGGTCTAATTGCATAGATAGACTTATGCCGTGTACACACGACCATTTTTAATGACGAGAAAAATTAAATTTCTTTAAATGGTCATTAAAAATGATCGTGTGTGGGCTTCAGAACATTTTTCACGACGTGAAAAACGGCCATGAAAAAATTGGAACATGCTCTAATTTTTCACGTCGTTTTTTACATCGTCGTCTTTTTCGTCATGAAAAATGGCCGTGTGTGGGCTTTAACGACGTGAAAAAAAATGCGCATGCTCAGAATCAAGTATGAGACGGGAGCGCTCGTTCTGGTAAAACTAGCGTTCGTAATGGAGATAGCACATTCGTCACGCTGTAACAGACTGAAAAGCGCAAATCGTCGCTCAACAAACTTTACCAACATGAAGGGTGGCACCATCCGAATGGAACTTTACCTTTATAGTGCCGTCGTACCCGTTGTACGTCACCGCGCTTTACTTGAGCATTTTTTTCCACGATAGTGTGTAGGCAAGGCAGGTTTGAGAAGAATCACGTCGAGAAAAATGCATTTTTTTTCAATGACATTAAAAACGGTCGTGTTTACGTGGCATTATACATAGCCAACCCTTATGGCCAGACATGCATAGATGTGAGAAAACATTCTGATTGGCTACTTTAAATTTTTAGGAAATTTGTGTTGCAAAGGAAAAATAATCTAGCTTCCTGGCTGCAATCAATTTGTAGAGTGACCGTTCTTTGGTCAATGACCTATAAACATTTCTCCAGCTTCTCTATATCTGTTATTCAAAAAACATACAACAAACTCTTCATATGAAAAGGGCATAGTAGTACATTTTCCAGGGCATGATCTCTCTACAGCTAATTTATAAACGTTTATGATTTAAAGTAAATGAAACATTTGTTCAGACTTTGATGAATATGCCAAAGACACCAGAGGAAATTGTAGGCTTATTGCTAAATTTAACGCTTCCATGAAATGATTATTCTATGAGATTAATCCTGTGTAATTTGTATGGCTGTAATCACCCATTGCTGGGCATTGATCCACATAATTTATAGATCAAACTGTGAGGTAACCTCAGACAACCTTTTCAATTGGCTGATGCTGATTGGAACAAGCGCACACTCACGCATCTATATGCCAATATTTCTCTTTGCTAGCAAAAACTTGCTATCATTAAGTCATGTTAGCCAGATTATTTTTGGCAAGGCTTGAATCCATTTGTTTAACAGTACACTACATGCTAGTCTTTAGAGGAGAGCTGCAGCTTGTATTAGGTAATCCTATTGGTAAAAAGGTTTCTAATGAACCTTTAACCCTTTTTTAGGATAGACAGTGTTCAAATCTAGTGTACAACTGATAAATAAGATCTGACTATATAGTACAGACGGGGTTAATTTTCGCAAACACAGTACTTGAGTTTCCAGGAAATATCATCTAAAAGGGGTAAGCTGCATTTTTTTCATTTTCTTTTAAGCTTTGCTATGCAAATGAGGACATGTGACAAATATAAAGTAGGCATTGTCCCAATTTGGCGGAAAAAGTAGAAATACGCTTTAAACTTCAACTTCAGGAAAAAAAAACAATTTGTTTGATATTTGTTTGTAAAAATAACCTGTAATGATAGGTGTCCCAAGTGCAGGGATACTGCTGCATCATTTAAACATGTGGCTACATGTTTTGGGGCAACAGGACCGTCCCTTTATCAAACCATCTGAAAAAGGGGCCGTGCCCCCTCCACTTCCTGTCACCATCACCCAGCCGAGAGAGGTGCTGTTTGGAGCAGCTGCCAACTTGCCCCTTCTGAAAGCTGCTGTTGCCTATGTTTCAGCCTGAAGCCTGACAGCTGTACTTCCACCAAGAACTCTGCTTCAGCTAGCCGATTGCCTGCAGACCTCTGCAGCCTCACGGTGACCCTATGGAGGTCTATATGGGTTTATGACAAGCCTTGATCCACTTTTAATTAGTGAGTGCATTTTTATTGTCTTTTATTCTTTTTAATAAATTGCTACACCTAGATGGAGGCACCCTCTTGTGTTTGTTTTATACATGATTGTGTACTATAGCTTTTTAGTAACTAAAACCATTGGCTACATCGAATGCTGGTTTTTCAGCAAGACCGTTCAACAGAAACCAGTGCATCGAAGAAATGAGCCGTACTGCTCTTGTAAAGAATATTTCATTATTAAATACAACAATATGAAAAAAAAACATATAACACCACAACCCCTAAAAATATAAAAAATCCCATGTAACTCATAAAGGAGCCCTCTGAAATGTAAATATCAGTTAAATTGGCGTATAAGCCAACAAGCACATACAATTAGGAATATTTTTTTTTACAGTTGGAATAACAGTATGAATCGATTGTACTTGAAAACCCCAAAAGATGTTCTGAAAGAGCACCTACTCTATAAATGTATCACAAATGTATATAAAAGTAATACCATTAGTCTTCACAAGGATAAACAAAACACAAATGTCAATAAAGTGTGCACTAACCACCTACATACCAAACACAACTATAAACATCATAACTAATATGTTGAAGATGTTCCCATTTATGTTTGATATATAGGGATGAGCTTCGTGTTCGAGTCGAACATACGTTCGACTCGAACATCGGCTGTTCAATCGTTCGACGAAGATCGAATGATTTGGGCCGTTCGCGCCAAATTCGAGTGACGCGAACGGCCCACAATGCACTACGCCATCGCAGTGTCATCCAGGCGCTGTGATTGGCCAAGCATGCACTGTGACCCCGCATGCTTGGCCAATCACCGTGCCGGCAGCGAGGAGAGCAATGATTGGCCACAGGAAGGATGCCTGTGGCCAATTATTGCTGAGGGGGTTTAGTACACGCCCCACACTATAAAAGGCCGCCAGCGCGGCGGCCTTGTGTAGTGTGTTCCGGAGCAGGGAAAGAGAAGCATAGGCCGGGACAGTGTCTTTTTTTCCTTTACTAATCCTGGATTCCTTGTGTTTAGGGACAGAGAAGGATAGGTAGGGAGAGTGTAGGTGTGTTATTCTGTGCTAAACCTTGTTTGTAGGGACAGAGAAGGACAGTGAGGGAAAGTGTCAGTGTGCTATTCTGTGCTAAACCTTGTTTGTAGGGACAGAGAAGGACAGTGAGGGAAACTGTCAGTGTGCTATTCTGTGCTAAACCTTGTTTGTAGGGACAGAGAAGGACAGTGAGGGAAAGTGTCAGTGTGCTATTCTGTGCTAAACCTTGTTTGTAGGGACAGAGAAGGACAGTGAGGGAAACTGTCAGTGTGCTATTCTGTGCTAAACCTTGTTTGTAGGGACAGAGAAGGACAGTGAGGGAAAGTGTCAGTGTGCTATTCTGTGATAAACCTTGTTTGTAAGGACAGAGAAGGACAGTGAGGGAAACTGTCAGTGTGCTATTCTGTGCTAAACCTTGTTTGTAGGGACAGAGAAGGACAGTGAGGGAAACTATCAGTGTGCTATTCTGTGCTAAACCTTGTTTGTAGGGACAGAGAAGGACAGTGAGGGAAACTGTCAGTGTGCTATTCTGTGCTAAACCAATCTTGCTGAACCATATTTGAAATCCTTGAGTTTAGGGACAGAGAAGGACAGTGAGGGAAACTGTCAGTGTTCTATTCTGTGCTAAACCAATCTTGCTGAACCATATTTGAAATCCTTGAGTTTAGGGACAGAGAAGGACACTCGGGGAAACTGTCAGTGTGCTATTCTGTGCTAAACCTTGTTTGTAGGGACAGAGAAGGACAGTAAGGGAAAGTGTCAGTGTGCTATTCTGTGCTAAACCAATCTTTCTGAACCATATTTGAAATCCTTGAGTTTAGGGACAGAGAAGGACACTCGGGGAAACTGTCAGTGTGCTATTCTGTGCTAAACCTTGTTTGTAGGGACAGAGAAGGACAGTGAGGGAAAGTGTCAGTGTGCTATTCTGTGCTAAACCAATCTTTCTGAACCATATTTGAAATCCTTGAGTTTAGGGACAGAGAAGGACACTCGGGGAAACTGTCAGTGTGCTATTCTGTGCTAAACCTTGTTTGTAGGGACAGAGAAGGACAGTGAGGGAAAGTGTCAGTGTGCTATTCTGTGCTAAACCAATCTTTCTGAACCATATTTGAAATCCTTGAGTTTAGAGACAGAGAAGGACACTCGGGGAAACTGTCAGTGTGCTATTCTGTGCTAAACCAATCTTGCTGAACCGTATTTGAAATCCTTGAGTTTAGGGACAGAGAAGGACACTCGGGGAAACTATCAGTGTGCTATTCTGTGCTAAACCTTGTTTGTAGGGACAGAGAAGGACAGTGAGGGAAACTGTCAGTGTGCTATTCTGTGCTAAACCAATCTTGCTGAAGCATATTGCAAATCCTTGTGTTTAGGGACAGAGAAGGATAGGCAGGGGACAGTGTCAGTGTCATTGTTGCTAAGCCTCCTGCACAGTATACACCTGAAGGTAGCCCTTATTGCTGTTTTTCCCATCTCCCTGCAGGCCATCCATTAAAATGTCTGGAAGGCAAACAAGGAGAGGCAGACAGTCAGGAGGCAAAAAAAGAGGGCAAGCAGGCTCTGTGTCTGGGGGCAACAGTGCTGGTCGTGGACGCGGTGCATTGTCATCAGCACATGGCCATGGGACACGCTTGTCCTTCTTTTCGGCAGCTGGACATGTTGAGCCACATCATGCCGAAGACTTGGTAGAGTGGATGACCAAGCCCACCTCATCCTCCTCATCCTCTCTCACCCAGGCTCAGGGTACTGGCAAAGCAGCTGCCAAAGCGTCCTCTTCTCTGGTATCAATGTCATCATTAGTCACTCCTTCCCTAGACCCACCATGTCCTCCTCCTGAGGAGTCCCCCGAACTGTTTGAGCACAGTGTTGGGTACATGCTCCAGGAGGGTGCCCAGCGTTTCGAAGGATCTGATGATGATACCCAGCTAGAGGAAGGCAGTAGCGTGAGAGCAGAGAGAGGGGATGCTCAAGAAGGACACCAATCTGGCAGTCATGCTCCAGCAGCTGCAGCATACTGCCAGATTGGCTCCAGTGATGAGGAGGGAGGGGATGATGAGGTCACTGACTCCACGTGGGTGCCTAATAGGAGAGAGGAGGAGGAGGAGGATGAGGAGGAGGCACATCTCCAACGAGGCAGGATGCCTTGGGTGGCCAGCGTATGGGCAGCACACCGACGGAATCACACCGCAGAGCTCCGCCTGTGCAGGGCGCTGCCTCTGCCCGTCATTCAAAAAGTTCTTTGGTGTGGGCCTTTTTTGAGGCGAGTGCATCAGATCGCACAGCTGCTGTTTGCAACATATGTCTCAAGCGTATATCGCGTGGCCAAAACATCAGCCGCTTGGGCACCACATGCTTGATCAGACATATGTTGACCTGCCATGCAGCTCGTTGGCAAGCCTACCTTAAAGACCCACACCAAAGAACAAAGCGGACCTCTCCTTGCACCGCATCAGCTGGGATCTCCAACCCCACTATACCTTCAGTCCTCTCTGAAACCTGCACTGAGAGGAATGAAGGTGTAGAATTAGGTGTGTCACAGCCAAGTACTTGCGGCCACTCTGCTAGCAGTACACCGACGTCCGATTCTAGCAGGCAAATTTCCCTGCCCCAGCTGCTGGACCGTCGAAAGAAGTTCACTCCCAGCCATCCACATGCCCAGCGGTTGAATGCTAGCTTGGCTAAATTGCTAGCGCTTCAACTGCTGCCTTTTCAGTTGGTAGACTCGGCCCCCTTCCGTGAGTTTGTGCAATGTGCGGTTCCTCAGTGGCAGGTTCCCAAACACCACTTTTTCTCACGGAAGGCGATTCCTGCTCTCTACAGGCATGTGGAAGGCAATGTCTTGGCCTCGCTGGACAGGGCGGTCAGCGGTAAGGTGCATATTACCGCTGACTCATGGTCCAGCAGGCATGGACAGGGACGTTACCTTTCTTTCACGGCCCATTGGGTCACTCTTTTGGCAGCTGGGAAGGATGCAGGACAAGGTGCAGTAGTGTTGGAGGTTGTTCCACCGCCACGCCTCCAAAATGCTACTACTGGTTGTGACACACCTCTCTCCTCCACCCCCTCCTCTTCTTCTTCCTCCATGGCCTCTTCCTGTGCTTTGTCCTCGGAACCAGCGGTGCTCCGTAGGCGTTCAAGGGGCTACGCAAGTACGCAGGCAAAAAGATGCCATGCCGTGCTTGCGCTGGTGTGTTTGGGGGACAGGAGCCACACTGGGGCAGAGGTCCTGTCTGCTCTGCAGGGGCAGGCCGAGAGGTGGTTGACGCCACGCCAGCTTAAGCCAGGAATGGTGGTTTGCGACAATGGCACCAACCTCCTCTCCGCCCTCCGACAGGGACAACTGACCCATGTGCCCTGTGTGGCTCACGTCCTTAACCTGGTGGTGCAGCGGTTCTTGGGCAGGTACCCGGGCTTACAGGATGTCCTGAGGCAGGCCAGGAAAGTCTGTGTGCATTTCCGCAGATCTTATAATGCCAGTGCTCGCCTGGCTGAGCTGCAAAAGGAGTTGAACCTGCCCAAGAACCGCCTTATATGTGACATGCCCACCAGGTGGAACTCAACGTTGGCCATGCTGCAGCGGCTGCACACGCAGCAGAGGGCCATCAATGAGTACCTGTGCGACTACGGCACCAGGACAGGGTCAGGGGAGCTCGGGTTTTTTTCACCACGCCAGTGGGGCATGATCAGGGATGCATGCACTGTCCTGGCACCATTTGAGGAGGCCACGAGGATGGTGAGCAGTGACAGTGCATGCATCAGTGACACTGTACCTCTTGTCCACCTGTTGGAGCACACGCTGCGTGGAATAATGGACAGGGCACTTGAGGCAGAACAGAGGCAGGAAGAGGAGGACTTCCTTGCCTCTCAAGGCCCCCTTTACCCAGACAGTGTTCCTTCTGTCCCACCCATCGCACAGGAAGAGGAGGAGGAGGAGGAGGAGGAGGAGGAGGATTGTGTCAGCATGGAGGTGGAGGCTGGCACTCAGCATCATCAGCAGCAGTCTTTTAGGGATGATTTACAGTCCCAAGAAACCAGTGGACTTGTACGTGGCTGGGAGGAGGTGGCTGCGGATCATGTCGTCCTTAGTGACCCAGAGGACTCCGGACTGAATGCCTCAGCTAACCTACGCTGCATGGCCTCCCTGATCCTGCAAAGTCTGCGGAAGGATCCTCGTATTCTTCGGATCAAGGAGAGGGACCATTACTGGCTGGCCACTCTCCTTGATCCACGGTACAAGGGTAAGGTTGCGGACCTTATGTTACCGTCGCAGAGGGAGCAGAGGATGAGACAACTCCGGGAGGCCTTGCAGAAAGGTCTGTGCAACGCGTTCCCAGAGACTGGGAGGTTACAAACTCCTGGTCATGGACAACGAGTTGCTGAGGCTTCGGGCAGTCAAAGAAGGAGCGGTGGGGAAGGTGGCCGTCTGACCGATGCGTTCAGACAATTCTTTAGTCCGCAGCCCCAAAGTATGATCGGTTCCAGCAACCATCGACAGCGTCTGATATACATGGTGCAGGAATACCTAGGGGCAAGACTTGGACACCTTCCCCACCGAAAATCCTCTGGCTTACTGGGTCTTGAGGATGGATCACTGGCCAGAGCTTGCACAGTATGCAATTGAGCTACTGGCCTGTCCTGCATCCAGCGTTCTTTCAGAACGCACATTCAGTGCTGCTGGAGGATTTGTCACGGATCACAGGGTGCGCCTGTCCACCGACTCGGTTGATCGACTGACTTTCATCAAGATGAACCAGTCTTGGATCACCACCAGCTACCACACACCTGATGCTGATATAACAGACTAATTGATTTTAAAATGTCACATCCCTTCAAGACTGATGCTGATGCTGAGTGCCTGTGCTGTTATGTTGACTGGCTATCCTCCTCCTCCTCCTCAATGATACGATTAATGATGATAGCTTGGAAGATCATTTTGGTTTATGGGTGCCGCAACCAGTGGCTAAGGCCCAATTTTTCAGCCCCTGTTTAACAGGGGCGTGTAATTAAAATTTTTGATGCAATACTTTGCAACAGGGCTCATTGCTGTGCTCCAAGTACAGTATCTGTGAGGGGTTGCAGTGTTGTGCCACCAGTGCCTAAGGCCCAATTTTTCAGCCCCTGTTCAACAGGGGCATGCAATTATAATTATTGATCTAATAATTCACAGCAGGGCCCATTGCTGCGCCCACCAAGAGTAACTGTCAGGCCTTACAGTGTTGTGTCAACACCACCACCACCACCACCATCACCACCACCAAAGGCCCAATTTTTCAGCCCCTGTTCAACAGGGGCATGCAATTATAATTATTGATCTAATAATTCACAGCAGGGCCCATTGCTGCGCCCACCAAGAGTAACTGTCATGCCTTACAGTGTTGTGTCAACACCACCACCACCACCACCACCAAAGGCCCAATTTTTCAGCCCCTGTTCAACAGGGGCATGCAATTATAATTATTGATCTAATAATTCACAGCAGGGCCCATTGCTGCGCCCACCAAGAGTAACTGTCAGGCCTTACAGTGTTGTGGCACCAGCACCACCATCAAAGGCCCAATTTTTACTACCACTGTTCAACAATTATATGTTATTACAATTCCTGATATAATAGTTGACAGCAGGGCGTTCCAGCACCCACCAAGAGTAACTGTGAGTGCTTACAGTGTTGTGCCAACACCAACACCTAAGGGGCCAATTTCTGCAGAGTATATACGGCAGGTCCCTACTTTCAAACATCCAACTTACAAACGACTCCTACTTGCAAACGGAAGAAGACAACAGGAAGTGAGAGGAAATCTACCCCTAGGAAGGAAAATTCTCTCCTGTAAGAATTAATATGGGAGAAAGGTGTCTCCTCTCTACTGATGCTTTATCACCAATCCTTGTTTCAATAAAAACACCACATTTCAAAAACAGTTGTCATTGGGACGCAAAGTGAGGTGAAATGTTCTGAACAGGGGCACAGACAGCAAAACAAATGTTACAGGGGTGATAACCCTTCCCTATGTTTTCCAAAAAGCTTAAAAATAGATTTTTGGGCTGGAGCTACACTTAAACAATGTACGTGTTCAAAATTACAAACAGATTCTACTTAAGAACAAACCTACAGTCCCTGTCTTGTTTACACCGGTCTTGTTTACACCGCCTGTATACTGCTGTTCAGAGTATATAGGGCCTTTTTTATTTTGTGTTGCGGGGTTCCCCTTAATATCCAAAGAAGACCCAAAGGGGCTGGTAATGGGCTGGGGTAGGGGGGGGGGGGGGGGTGATGGGGTAGCTATGCCATTTTTCTTAAAGATTTTCATCCATATTACCGGGACCAGACATTACATTAAAGCCGCAAGCAGTTTTAAATGGCTTTTTTTTCCTTTAGAAATGTCATTTTGTGCAGGGACAGTTCTAAACACAGGAAACACGTGGCACTTCGCAGGCATACTTTAGACACCCCACAGGTACGATATTTAAAGGAATATTTGACTTTTTTTTTTCACTTTATGCATCATTAAAATGACTGCTCCCGAAAAACGTCCGTTTTTAAAACTTCTTTTTGCATTGATACATGTCCCCTGGTGCAGAACCCGGGTTCCCAAACTCTGTTTAGGACAATAACATGGATAATAGTTGTTATAATTAGCACTTTAGAATTCGAACGTTCGCATCCATTGTATTTAATAGGGTTCTAATGTTCGTGCGAACTTTCGGTCCGTTCGGGGGTTCTGGTGCGAACCGAACTCGGGGGTGTTCGGCTCATCACTATTGATATATAATTAGTTGCAATAATTGCACAATATTGGTTAGGATGTTTATAGTGGTGATTGGTATTTAGGTGTTCAGTGCCCAATTTTTGCTTATCCTTGAGAACACTATTGCTATTACTTTTATACATTTGTGGTAAGTTTATAGAACCCGGTTTCTCCCCTAGCAGAGCACCTTTTGTGTTTTACAAGTACAATCAATTCATAGTGTTATTAAACCTGTAATGAAAATGTTCCTAATTGTATGTGCTTGTTGGTTTATACACCAATTTTAAGGCCCCTTTCACACTGAGGCGTTTTTACTGCGTTTTCGCGGTAAAAATAGCGCTGTAATAACGCCTGAAATAATCCTGCCCCAGCATTCTCAATGTGAAATCTCTGAGGGCTTTCACATTGAGGCGTTTTGCTGGCTGGGCGTTGAAAAAAATCCTGCAAACAGCTTTTTTAGAGCAACTTTAGGGCGCATAAAATAGCGCTGTAAAAACGCCTATCCCCATTGAAATGAATGGGATTCGCGGTAAAAACGCGGTAAAAACGCATAGGCATAAGCGTTATGTTAAAAAATAGCGCTAACGCCTATGCGTTTTTACCGCGTTTTTACCGCGTTCGCGCTAATTTTAGCGCTAACGCGGTAAAATCGCGGTAAAAACGCATACGCGTTAGCGCTATTTTTACCGCGATCGCGGTAAAAACGCGGTAAAATCGCGGTAAAATCGCGGTAAAATAGAGGTACAAAATCCTATAATTTTTGAGCGTTTTTTCAACGCCTCAGTGTGAAAGGGGCCTTACTGGTATTTACATTTCAGAGGACTCCTTTATGAGTTACATGGGATTTGTAATTGTTTTTAGTTTTTTTTTCATATTATTGTATTTAATAACAAAATATTTGTTACAATAGCAGTGCGGCTGATTTCTTAGATGAGGAGACTGTGGTGGTTTCATATTATTATTCATAGTGTTATTTTTATCAACATCACACGCATTTTTATAGAAAGCTGCTTTGCTTTTCCTGCGATTGAATAGGTAGGAGCAGGGCTGGACTGGGACCAAAATTTGGCCTTGGACTTCATCCAGACCGGCCCACTTTAATTCAATAAAATGCTGCCCCCCCAAAAAATCACGCCCACTAAAAGGCCCCTACATCCATTATTGTATATCATGAGAGGGTGAGCGAGAGGGGAATGAGAGAGAGAGAGAGAGAGAGGGAGGGTTGAAGGAAAGGGGATGAGAGGGGGTGGGTGAGAGAGGGGGGTGAGTGTAAGAGAGAGGGAGTGAGTGTAAAAGAGAGGGGGTGAGTGTAGGACCCCTTTCACACTGAGGCGTTTTTCAGGTGCTTTTGGGCTAAAAATAGCGCCTATAAAGGCCCTGAAAAACGCCTCCGCTGCAGTCCCAGTGTGAAAGTCCTCCAAGCAGCATCTTTGGGGCGGTGGAGGAGCAGTGTACACACCGCTCCTGCCCATTGAAATGAATGGCTGAGAGACAGAGGAGGGGGCTGAGAAACAGAGGAGGGGTCTGAGAGACAGAGGAGGAAGCTGAGAGACAGTGGAGGAAGCTGAAAGACAATGGGAGGGAGCTAAGAGACAATGGGAGGGAGCTGAGAGACAATGGGAGGGAGCTGAGAGACAATGGGAGGGAGCAGAGAGACAATGGGAGGGAGCTGAGAGACAGAGGGGGAGCTGAGAGACAGAGGGGGGAGCTGAGAGACAGAGGGGGAGACCTGAGAGACAGAGGAGGAGAGCTGAGAGACAGAGGAGGAGAGCTGAGAGACAGTGGAGGGGTCTGAGAGACAGTGGAGGGGCCTGAGAGACAGTGGAGGGGCCTGAGAGACAGGGGGAGCTGAGAGACAGAGGGGGGAGCTGAGAGACAGAGGGGGGAGCTGAGAGACAGAGGGGGAGAGCTGAGAGACAGAGGAGGAGAGCTGAGAGACAGAGGAGGAGAGCTGAGAGACAGAGGAGGAGATCTGAGAGACAATGGAGGAGAGCTGAGAGACAGAGGAGGAGAGTTGAGAGACAGAGGGGGGTCTGAGAGACAGAGGGGGGTCTGAGAGATAGAGGGGAGCTGAGAGACAGAGGAGGGGCTAAAAGAGGGGGGACCGAGAGACACGGGAACTGAGAGACATAGGGGGGTCTAAGAGACAGGGGGTCTGAGAGACAGAGGGGGGAGCTGAGAGACAGAGGAAGAGCTGAGACAGAGGGGGGGCTGAGAGACAGAGGGGGAGAGCTGAGAGACAGAGGGGGAGAGCTGAGAGACAGAGGGGGAGAGCTGAGAGATAGAGGAGGGGGCTGAGAGACAGTGGGGGGGGGGTCTGAGAGGCAGAAGGGGAGCTGAGAGACAGAGGGGGAGGTGAAAGACAGAGGAGGAGAGCTGAGAGACAGAGGAGGAGAGCTGAGAGATAGAGAAGGGGTCTGAGAGACAGAGGAGGGGTCTGAGAGACAGAGGGGGGTTCTGAGAGACAGAGGGGGGGTCTGAGAGACAGAGAAGGGGTCTGAGAGATAGTGGGGGGGCTGAGAGACAGAGGAGGGGGCTGAAAGAGGGGGGACTGAGAGACAGAGGGGGGGACTGAGAGACAGAGGGGGCAGAGAGACAGAGGGGAGGGCTGAGACAGACTACATAGCACTGTCCCTTTCTGCAGTCCCTCCTCTGCTCACCTCCCCGCTGTCTCAGTGTTCTGGCATGTTTGTGTAGGATGCCAGGTACCTGATGGCCATCAGCGGCAGCGCCGAGTCTCCCTCTTGATCCAGGGGGGGCTCACGCTGCTCTGCTCCTTACAGCGGCGCATGTTCTCTTCCTCCGGGCTCCCAGTCAGCCTGCCCTCCGGCCCAGGCCGCATGGTTCCTGAAGCAGAGAGGAGGTGGAGGAATCGAGGTTCTGGGAGCGCCGGGGTGGTCGCGCTCGCAACTGTCCGCCTCTTCGGTGGTCAGGGAGGGGGTGGAGCTCTTCTCCCTCTGAATTTTACATCCAACTGCCCTCCTCGATGGCCACCTTCCCTGAATCCCCGCCGCTGTTTGCTGCCACGCTCCCGCTGCCGCCGAACTGCATAAAAAAACGAGCCACAAATTTTTTTTATTTTTTTTGTGAGGGCCACTGTTTGCTGCCATGCTCCCGCTGCCGTCGAACTGCATAAAAAACGGCCCACAAAAAAAGAAAAAAAAATATATATATATTTTTTTAAAATGGCCCACTGAGCCATCGGCCCACCGGGAAACTCCCGGTAGTCCCTATGGCCAGTCCATCCCTGGGTAGGAGACTGACTTGACCAAAGGTGGATTTGTCCCTAAGAAATGTTCTTTACTGTCCATATGCACTGGTATCAGTGGCATCGTGAGGGGGGCTGGAGCCCTGAGTGGGTCCCCAAAAAGCCCCGGGTCCCAGGCATGCACCATTCTATTGTTAGTCCCGAGCAGGGACTAATCTGATCAGGAGCGCCGCCGAGTGACATAGCAGGTCCTGTCTTCTGGAGCCTGCAGCGCCTATGATGGATGTCCCACTGGTCCAATGCCAGGACCGCGGGACGTGTGACGTCCATCATAGGCGCTTCAGGCTCCAGAAGGTGGGAATTACAATGCGGCCGCCGCGCCACATTACTATGAGATCCCCGCTCCACACTGGGCTCAAGGGCCGGCGGCTCTCCTCTCCTCCTCTGGCTGCCTGCTGTGATGATGATGGGTGCGCCACACACCGCACACTACGACTGAGATGCAGGACAAATGAAGTCTGTCTGCTGGTCAGGTAGGTCAGTCTATGTATGTCACTACCGTCAGTGTATGTCAGGTAGGTCAGTGTATTTCAGCCATCAGGTAGGTCAGTGTATGTATGTCAAGTAGGTCAGTGTATGTTAGGTAGGTCAGTGTATGTATGTCAGGTAGGTCAGTGTAATGGTCAGTGTATGTGGGTCAGGTAGGTCAGTGTATGTATGTCATGTAGGTTAGTATATGTGTAGCACACAGATCCCTGTCCTGCTTACCTCCACTTGCAGGATAGGACACACCATGCCACATGCCCAGCATCCTCCATTGTGTAGAGGGTGAGCGGTGTTAACAGTTTTGGGTCCTGCAGCGAGTTACCTCCTTCTGTTGGTTCTCGTCCCTAGAGTGTAGGGAAAAGTCTATTCTCTCTAATAAGAAGGTCGATGTCCAGACAGTGTTAAACTCCAACAGACGAGTTTATTTTCTCTTTGCTAGTAACTTAGTAGGAAAGTTGAAGATAAAGATAGTGTTGGATAGGGAGGCAAGTTCAGGCACGCGGCACTTATTTACCCTCGTCGCCACTCAAGCCTGAGTGGATTTTGCTCACCCGGATAGTTCCCTCTCACGGTCCTAGCAGCCAGAGTGGAGCACGAACAATTACTTTAGCTTTGTTTCTCCTAGGGTTGTATTAGGAAGATCCTCTGCCACAGAACCTTTTAGCTCATAAGTCCCGAACTTTCCAACACTTGTAACTAGAGACCATAGGTGCCAATGGGGCACGTTACAAGAGCTTATGGTGTATCACAGAATCCTTCCCTCTGACAGGTAACCAGGCCTCTCCAGAGACGGCGACATCCTTCACCGATCCCCTTAGAAAGGTCCTTCCCTGGTTGCCTCTCCTTCAGAGCGGGTCACCCTCCCATGGGCACCCTGGGATTCCGTTGCTTGGTTGTAGGCCTCAGTTAAAGGTACTGGGCCTACCTGGAACGATGAGGCCTCGGGCTAAAGTTGCCCGGGACCCAGCACATTTACACGCACCCCTGGCCATGAGGGCCACCGAAGGTGGGGTACGTGCCTAGGACGAAGACCCCGCACCAATGGCGTCTGCCCCTTAAGTACCCTCTCCCAGCATGCACAGCAGGCAGACCACGCCCACTGCAAACCACCGAGAGAGGACACCCAATCACGCTGCAATGTTTCCTGTGGTTCAACCTGGGACCTGGGCAACATCGCCACCTGCAGGTCAAAGGGAACTGTATGACCAGACAACATCGCAGCAGAGCAGAATCCAATCCTAAAGAAACAAACAGCCTGAGCCAAACTAATGCTCAGGCTACCCCCTAATATTCAAATATAGCGGGCCCCAAATATGGGGACCCCGCTACATATGTATGTCAGGTAGGTCAGTGTAATGGTCAGTGTGGGTCAGGTAGGTCAGTGTATGTGGGTCAGGTAGGTCAGTGTATGTATGTCAGGTAGGTCAGTGTATGTATGTCAGGTAGGTCAGTGTGGGTCAGGTAGGTCAGTGTAATGGTCAGTGTGTGTCAGGTAGGTCAATGTGTCAGGTAAGGGAGTTTAGTGGTCAGCATTGATGGGCACTGGTAAGCCAGGCAGCAACCAGCAAGTGAGCTTACATCCCGCCACACAACCCCAACGCCCAGCCAAAAACCCCTGCGCCATCTCATCAGCAGTTAGAACAGTCTTGTGACTTCTATCAGAGTCTGGTAAAATCTTGTAGGAGGAGTTTTTATTCCCCCCTGATTGTCCTATAAGGCTGCAGGACCCCTGACCCTCTGTCTGGATAGTGCTGATTGGCCCTGTAATGATCACATGCATTCTCCCAAAAAAAAAAAAAAACTCTCTAGCAATACACACCAAACTGAGCATGTGCAGTGGAAGAAGAGGAGGGAGGGTTTAGTAAAACTTTAACCCACAAGTGTTTTTTTACCACTAATATTCCTTTATATTAGCTTTTGAAATTTACAAATGCAGCCATTAAGAAATTGCATGAAAGGTTTAGCACTGGGGAACACTTTTTGAAAGTTAAAAAGTGCATTTTAAGTACAAATATACAGATCAGACCAAAATTAGGGACAAATGAGGAGGAAAGAGGGACTTTGTTCCAAATCAGGGACAGTCCCTCAAAATCAGGGACAGTCAAGAGCTATGCTATAGTAGTAAAACTGTGCCCATTGCAGAACTGACAATTTTGAGAATATTGCACGGTGTATACTGCAGACAGTTGCAGATGGTATGAAACAGGCAGTATGTGCATGAGAATTATGCAGCATATGACAGTGAACAGTTTGTAAATGAGAGGAGCGCAGGGTGTAAAAGAGGGGGCTGTATGGGAAGGAGATGAGTGTGAGAGGCGACAGTATGCATAGGAGATTGCAGAGGGTAGGACAGTGAAAGTGTGTGCAGAAAGTATGAGAGTAGACAACATACAGAAGAGAGGAGTGTAGAGAGTATGAAAGCAGACAGTACATGCAGGAGGGGAGTACAGGGGGTATTACTGCAGTCAGTTTGTAGAGTAGAGGAGTGAAAATGGTATAAGAGTAGACAGCATGTGCAGGAGAAGAACACAGGGGGTGGATGTAATATGTACAGTTAAGAAGTGTGGGGCCTATGATGACAAGCAGTATGTGCAGGAGAGGAGTGTAGATAGCATGAGAAGTGGACAGCACGTGCTGGAAAGAGGTGCAGGAGGTTTTAATGGTGGACGGTATGTACAGGGTCAGTGCAAAGGGTATGACGTGGGTAGTATGTGCAAGAGAGAATTGTGAAGGGTAGGTAGTTTGTGTAGGAGTAGAGTGTGGAGGGTATGATGACGGCTTGTCAGGATCCCAGTGGCCAGCAATATATGGAGACTGATTACTGGAGACTGCTGGGAGACACCAGCTGGTGGACGCTGGAACTGCAACAGTTTCACTGGAACAGGAAGCACAGTGCTACCAGCAGGTGATTCAGATCCTGACAGTTCCTCTCCCTTACGGAGCCGCCTCTGGACACTCCCCCATGCCCCACCGCTGGGGTTCAGAAGCTGACTGGGTATGCCGCCAACATAGCTTCCAAATCCAGCTCAGCAGCAGCCCATAAATCAATGTTGTCTGGCTGGGCAATGGCCTGGGAATCAGCACAGGGTGGCTGGGCAATGGCCTGGGAACCAGCATAGGCCGCCTGGGCAAAAACCCGGGAACCAGCATAGGCTGGCTGGGCAATGGCCCATGAGCCAGCAAAGGCTCGCTGGGCAACAGCCCAGGAACCAGCAAAGCCCCGCTGGGCAATGGCTCAGCAACCAGCAAATCTCAGCTGGGCAACTGCCTGGGAATCTGCAAATCCCCACTGGGCAACGGCCCAGGAACCAGCAAAGTTCCGCTGGACAACGGCCTGGGAACCAGCAAAGCTCTACTGGGCAACGGCCCAGGAACCAGCAAATCCCCCACTGGGAAATGGCCCGGTTACCAGCAAAGCCCTGCTGGGCAACGGTCAGGGAACCAGCATGGCCTTCCTGGACAAAGGCCAGGGAACCAGCAAAATCTGGTTGGACAATGACCAGGGGAACCAGCACCGGCCTACCTGACAGCTGGCAGCGGATCATCACAGGCCAACTTGGCAGCAGACAGCAAACAGACATTGAGGCAGACTGAACCCCATTAGCAGGCATTGAGGAAGACTAAACACCATCAGCATGCAATGAGGCAGACTGAACCCCATCGACAGGCGTTGAGGCAAACTGAACCCCATCAGAAGGCATTGAGGCAAACTGAACCCCATCAGCAGGCATTGACGCAGACTGGACCCCATGAGCAGACAGCACGGAGGCAGACTGGACGCATCGGCAGGCAACATGAAAGCAGACTAGACCCCATTGGCAGGCAGCAGGCAGCATGGAGGCAGACTGGACCCCATTAGCAGGCATCATGGAGGAGGCAGACTGTACTCCATCAACAGACAGCTTGGAATCTGGAACTGGCTGAATAATGGTTAAGGCAGCAGTGGATATAACCCAAGAGTTGTATGAGCAGGAAAAAAAAATTGTGTTTCTTTTATGGTTTAGATGCTGGACCCCTGCAAGTGATTGCAGACTGCTGACCAGATTGTGCTGCTGGTGGATAGGTAGTAACAGCCAGATGCCGCCCCCCCCCCAATAAACAGAGTTTGCTTTGCTTCAGTTATGAATGAACACCATGAGTGATTGATACATATGTGTTCATTCAGGAAAGGAAGGAGCTGGTAAATGTGACATTTGGTACAGCAGGGGGTGTGTACTGGAACCGTCCCCTGTATGGCTCTCTCTGCAGCAGCTGAACGTTGGTGTGAGGGAGAGGAGAAGAATTCAACTGTTGCAGAGAGAGCCATATAGGGGATCACCCTCCCTGCCAACATCCTGTTCACCTGCCTGGACCCACCTGCTGGCCTGGGTTTCATACAGTCCCCTTTAGCCACAGCCCCAAGTAACAGTACTGAGGAACATAGAGGAAAAGTTGGCAGAAGCAGAGGAAAGTGTCTGAGAGGTTGCCATGGGTGAAGTAACTGTAGGGGGATCCCTCAATGGGTTGAATGCAGGGGAAGTGTGGTTAAAGAAAGCAAAGTACTAACCTACAGGAGGCAGGGAACACTCAGTAGCAGCTGTGGTTGCTAAGGGTAACAAAGAAAGGAATTCTTGATGTTTAGAGGCAGATCTGAATTGGTGTGAATCAATTGAAAATGGGGATCTCTGACCAGGCTTGGAGCAGGGGCTGAACAAGGTCTAGTTTGCAGCTCCCTTTTCTGACTAGAAACAGCACATCAGTAATACAAACTAACAGCACCTGTTGTGAACAAGCTGAGTAGTGCGCAAAGACCGATCCTGTACCATTTTCCAGCAACCACACCAAAACATAGCCCGAGGCATATTAAATAGAGCCGGGCCGTCTTTAACGGGCATAAGGGGCAGTTGCCCAGGGCCCAGTCATTATTGTGGGGCCCAAAGCAGCTGCCCCTTGTCATGGAGTGTCCCAGTCAGGTGGCGTCGGGGTGCAGGGCAGCGGAGCTAAATCCGGTGCAGACAGCGACATCCTTGGGGTGCAGGCAGGATGATATGCCCGAACCCCGCATATCATCTTCACACAGCGAGTGGACAGCCCCGGAGGCTGCGGGGAAGGCGAGCAGCATGAGGCTGGCTAGAACCGGAGAGCCCGGGAGTGAGAAGACCTCCCCCGCCACCCTGATCCGAGCAGCAGTGAGTGCATCATCACCAGTGACTCCCATAGCCTGCACTTCAACCTCCTCTCTGCTCCCAGCTGTAGACTGGCTAACCGAGGGCTCAGAGGATGAGGATGGGTGGGAGGTACCAACAGACAGGGGCTGGGATAGAGGGTCACAGGAGAGACTGCAGGTAGGGCTAGGGGGCCTCTTTCTCGCCCCCTCTCTCTCACCCCCTCTCTCTCTCACCCCCTCTCTCTCCCACCCCCTCTCTCACCCTCCCTCTCTCCCATCCCCCTCTCTCTCACACTCCATTTCTCTCTCACCCACCCTCCTTCTCACCATCTCTCTCACCCCCCTCACCTCCCTCTCTCTCTCAACACTCTCTCTCTCCCACCCTCTCTCACCCTCCCTCTCTCTCCCACCCCCACTCTCTCACCCTCCCAGTCTCTCTCACCCTCCCTCTCTCCCATCCCCCCTCTCTCCCATCCCCCCTCTCTCTCTCTCACTCCATTTCTCTCGCACCCACCCTCCTTCTCACCCTCTCTCTCACCCCCCTCACCTCCCTCTCTCTCTCAACACTCTCTCTCTCCCACCCTCTCTCTCTCACCCTCCCTCTCTCTCCCACCCCCACTCTCTCACCCTCCCTCTCTCTCTCATTACCTTTCTCCCACCCCCCTCTCTCTCTCTCACTCTCCCTCACCCCTCTCTCACACTCCCCTCTCTCTCACCCCCTCTCCCTCACCCTCCCTCCTCCTCTCTCTCTCTATCACCCTCTCTCTCTCTTATCTCACCACCCTCTCTTACCCTTCCTCACCCCCTCTCTCTCTCTCACCCCATTTCTCTCCCACCCACCCTCTTTCTCACCCCTCTCTCTCACCCACCCTCACCCCTCTCTCTCTCAACCCCATCTCTCTCCCACCCCTCTCTCTCTTACCCTACCTCTCTCTCCAACCCCCTCTCTCTCACCTCCACTCTCCCACCCCCCTCTTCCTCCCACCCTCTCTCACCCTCCCTCAGCCCCTCTCTCTCCACCTCCTTCCCCCCTCTCTCTCTTACCCACCCTCCCCTCTCTCACCCTCCCTCACCCCCTCTCTCTCTCACCTCCCTCTTTTTCAACCCCTCTCTCCCATCCCCTTTTTCTTCCACCTCCTCTCTCACCCCTCCTCTCTCTCTCTCCCACCGCCTTCTCTCACCACCTCTTTTTCTCACCCCCTCTCTCTCACTCCTCCTCTTCCATCCCATCTATCTCACCCTCTCTCTCACCTTCTCTCTCTCACCCCCTCTCTCTCACACCCTCTCTCTCACACCCTCTCTCTCATCCTCCCTCATCCCTCTCCCCCACCCCCTCTCTCTCACCCCTCTCTCTCCTCTCTCCCACACCCCTCTCTCACACCCCCCTCTCTCTCACCCAATCTTTCTTCCACCCCCTCTCTCTCACCCTCCATCACTCCCCCTCTCTTCCTCTCTCTTTCCCACCCCCTCTCTCTCTTATCTCACCACCCTCTCTTACCCTTCCTCACCCCCCTCTCTCACCCCATTTCTCTCCCACCCACCCTCTTTCTCACCCCTCTCTCCCACCCTCCCTCACCCCCTCTCTCTCCCATCCGCCCTCACCCCCTCTCTCTCCCACCCCCCTCTCTCTCTTTCTCACCCTCCCTCTGTCTCCCACCCACTCTCTCACCCTCCCTCTCTCATCCCCTCTCTCTCACCCCTCTCTCCCACTCCCTATCTCTCACCTTCTCTCTCCCACCCCCTCTTCCTCCCACCCTCTCTCTCACCTTCCCTCACCCCCTCTCTCTCTCATCCCCATCTTTCCTACCCCCTCTCTCCCACCCCCTTTTTCTCCCACCTCCTCTCTCTCTCACACCGCCTCCTCTCACCACCTCTTTCTCTCACCCCCTCTCTCTTACTCCTCCTCTTCCATCCCCTCTATCTCACCCCTATCTCTCACCCCCTCTCTCTCACACCCTCTCTCTCATACGCCCTCACCCTCTCTCTCTCTCTCGCCCCTCTCTCTCTTGCTCACCCCCTCTCTCTCCCACCCCTCTCTCTCACTCTCCCTTACTCCCCCTCTCTCCCTCTCTCTCTCTCTCCCACCCCCTCTCTCTCTCTCTTATCTCACCACCCTCTCTTACCCTTACTCACCCCCTCTCTCTCTCTCACCCCATTTCTCTCCCACCCACCCTCTTTCTCACCCCTCTCTCACCCCCTCCCTCACCCCCTGTCTCTCTCAACCCTCTGTCTCTCCCACCCCCTCTCTCTCTCACCCTCCCTCTCTCTCCCACCCCACTCTGTCACCCTCCCTCTCTCTCACCCCCTCTCTCTCACCCCTCTCTCCTACCCCCTCTCTCACACCTTCTCTCTACCACCCCCTCTTCATCCCACCCTCTCTCTCACCCTACCTCACCCCCTCTCTCTTTCAACGCTCTCTCTCACCCTCCCTCTCTCTCCCACCCCACTCTCTCACCCTCCCTCTCTCTCACCCCCTCTCTCTCACCCCTCTCTCCCACCCCCTCTCTCTCACCTCCTCTCTCCCACCCCCTCTTCCACCCACCCTCCTTCTCACCCTCTCTCTCACCCCCCTCACCTCCCTCTCTCTCTCATCCCTCTCTCTCCCACCCCTCTCTCTCACCCTCCCTCACTCCCCCTCTCTCCCTCTCTCTCTCTCTGCCACCCTCTCTCTCTTATCTCACTACCCTTTCTTACCCTTCCTCACCCCCTCCCTCTCTCTCACCCAATTTCTCTCCCACCCACCCTCTTTCTCACCCCTCTCTCTTACCCACCCTCACCCCCTCTCTCTCTCAACCCCATCTCTCTCCCACGCCTCTCTCTCTCTCTTACCCTACCTCACTCTCCCACCCCACACTCTAACCCTCCCTCTCTCTCTCACCCACTCTCTCTCACCCCTCTCTCCCACCCCCTCTCTCTCACCTCCTCTCTCCCACCCCTCTCCCTCCCACCCTCTCTCACCCTCCCTCACCCCCTCTCTCTCCACCTCCTTTCCCCCTCTCTCTCTTACCCACCCTCCCCTCTCTCACCCTCTCTCACCCCCTCTTTCTCTTACCCACCCTCCCCTCTCTCACCCTCCCTCACCCCTTCTCTCTCCCCCCTCTTTCTCACCCCCTCTCTCCCACCCCCTTTTTCTTCCACCTTTTCTCTCACCCCTCCTCTCTCTCTCTCTCTCTCTCTCTCCCACCGCCTTCTCTCACCACCTCTTTCTCTCACCCCCTCTCTCTCACTCCTCCTCTTCCATCCCCTCTATCTCACCCTATCTCTCACCTTCTCTCTCTCACCCCCTCTCTCTCACACCCTCCCTCACCCCTCTCTCCCACCCCCTCTCTCTCACCCCCTCTCTCTCTTGTTCACCCCCTCTCTCTCCTCTACCCCACACCCCTCTCTCACACGCCCCTCTCTCTCACCTCCTCTCTCTCCAACCTCCTCTCTCTCACCCTCCCTCACTCCCCCTCTCTCCATCTCCCTCTCCGACCCCCTCTCTCTCTTATCTCACCACCCTCTCTTACCCTTCCTCACCCCCCTCTCTCTCTCTCACCCCATTTCTCTCCCACCCACCCTCTTTCTCACCCCTCTCTCACACCCTCCCTTACCCCCTCTCTCTCTCAACCCTCTCTCTCCCACCCACTCTCTCACCCTCCCTCTCTCTCTCATCCCATCTCTCTCACCCCTCTCTCCCACCCCCTATCAAAATTGCACTGGAATGCATAAAAAAATGTGCATGCAGAAACGCATCTGCAATGCAGAACCAGCCCTATGGCTTGGTTCACACTTGTGCAGGTCATTGCGGGTGCAGGAATCACACCTGTTCCCTTTACCCGCAACCACCCACAACCAAAATGTGTTGCTCTTCTACAGATATGTGGGGCTGCCAATCATTCTTAATGAAACCCCCACGCATCTAAACACGCAGTGCGTTTGTGAGTGCGATAAATCGTATATTGCAAAAGCACCATGCGATTTCCCTGCAGGTTCGGTTTTAAAAATAATGCATGGACCTTTTTCCTGCATTTCCTGTAGGTACAGCAGCTCATTTAAGTGAATGGGCTGCTGTGCCTGCGCAAATTCTGGGCCACACCAACCGCAGAGGTCTGAACCTACCCTAATGCTGGAAATGTGGTAGTGAATTAGGTAAATCATTTGCAAAGCAGATTTTAAGATATTTGATCATGTTCACAGATGAGTAGTAAACAAATCCTGATTTATTGGTATGGTTTATTGTACTTTTTACTCTGTCTTTTAACTTTTCATTACTTTCCCACATACTAATATATATAAATGGACACTAGAGGGCAGTCTGCTATCACTTTTTGGATACTTAATTTGCCAAGTCAGATTTTTGCACTCAGAAAGCCTGTCATTCTTCCATTTGTATAAACATATTACATCCAAGTGTTTAGGATATAAATGACTAGTACGCAGGCTTGCCTGGGAAGAATGTAAACACAGCACTGTGGTCGCAGCAAACTTTTAAAACTGCATTTTAATTTATAGCAGGCCCCAAAGAGACTCCCAGAAGAAAAAAAAATCTACTACTTCTACTATAAATAATTCTCGTTTCTTCTAAATGTAATCTATTGTAAATACTGCCAGTTAGATAACTGGACTGCACAAAATCTTGTGTATCTTGAAAAAAACATCTGAATGGAGTTTGAAATCTTTCTTAAAAAGTTAAATACAAGCCAATTTTCATAGTTTTAATATTTTTGTGCTAATTTACAAAGCTGGGGGGGAGTGATACCTATAGTAAGATGTCAACATAATTTATCATCCGCATGGAATAAATAATAGATTGGATCTGTTTGTCGTTTTTAGCTTGTTGGTTCTTCTGACTCTAAAGCCCTGTACACACGATCGGATTTCCTATGGATTTTAAACCGATGGATTTTTCCATCGGAAATCCAATGAAGCTGACTTCCATCAGTCTTGCCTACACACCATCAGTCAAAAAACCGATCGTCCCAAACGCGGTGACGTAAAACACTCCGCGCCAAGAAAAATTAAGTTCAATGCTTCTGAGCATGCGTCGACTTGATTCTGAGCATGCGTGGGTTTTTTATCCGATGGAGTTCCCCACAGACGATAGTAATTTGCTATCGTTTTTTCTCAAGTCGTCTTCCAGGACGGCACAATGAGAGATGACTGGCTCCACCTGACAGGAAACACAATCAATTCAAAGAGGTTAAAGCACCCGCCCCTCCCCGTGCTCCTCAGTTCTTGATTGTGTTTCCCCACAGCGAAACCGTTTATTTTTTTTTTCACACAGACTGAAGGCCTGGGGCTGGAAGTCCCCCCCCGGGAGCTGAGCCGAATGCCTGGGAAGCCTCTGGGCCTAGCAGGACTCTATTTGTCCGTCCTGGGGGGTATCCCATTCCTTCTCAGGGAGGGCAGTTGAAGAGCCTCCCTGAGCACTGAAGCTCCCTAGGTGCGGGGCTGTACCCGGGACTTCAGGGGCCAGATATCCTCCTTCCTCCCTCCTACCTGTTTGGGTGTCCATCCTGGAGGGGGGGGCTGGCAGGTTCCTCCGTCCGCTCGCGCGGTCTGTTTGCTTAGGGCGCCGCTCTATGCAGGTGCATAGCATTGCGGCGCCATTTGCCCGGCGTCTAGGACATTCGTCCTCTAGCGTCAAGGCTGACGCCATCGCGTGCCGCGTCATTTCCGGTTCCGGTCTCCGGCAAAATGGCGGCGGCCGGCGTCTGCTACCGCATTCAAAAACGGAGGGACGCCAGGAAGGAGGCGCCCTTTTTTCTCCTCCAGTGGAACTGCGATCGGGAGCAGAGCATCTCACCTACATGGAGCATGAGGAGAGGCCGACTATGGCCGCGGCTACAGAGGAGACCACAGGGGGTGAGTCAACCCAGCCAGCAGGGGTCATGATGGGGGATGGTACCCCGACTCTTTCCCCTTGCCTGTCACAGGGTTCTTTTTGGTTGTTAATGTATTCCTGTGTACTCTTACATTGCAGGAGAGGACGTCACTGCCCAGGGGGTTGCCAGTCGTTCCTCTAGAACCCCTGCCCGCTCCAAAAGATGCGGTTACTGTAACGAGAAGTTACCCTCAACCCATTCCAAGCCCTTCTGCTTCAAATGTATCCAGAAGCTGGCTGGGAAGGAAACATCTCAGGTGATGAGAGACTTTCTCTCTGTCCAAACCCAGATGCTTGCCACCCTTAAGGATTTTCAAGCCTCCCTTAAAGCTAAGGAACCAGAGCCCCAGACAAGCAGGGAGGGCCCTTCCTCACAGGAGTTTTTCTCCTCAACCAGGAGAGGACACCCAGAATCCCTGAGATCCCTCCTGTCTCAGGACTCAGAGGCAGAGGAGGATTCGGAGATCCCTGATCAGGGACTATCCGATGAGGGCCTGATAGATAGTCAGGCTGAGGAGGAGGAAGAAGGCTCTAGGTCAGGAAGACACATCTTCTCAGCTGACGACATGGAAGGCCTCCTTGGTGCAATCTACACCTCTGAAGAAATTCAGGAGCCGACGGAACAGGTATCCGCACAGGATAGATTGTACCGAGGCTTGGTAAGGGCCCAACCCAGAACCATCCCGGTTCACCAGGCTCTCCATGATGTGATTCTTAGAGAGTGGAAGGAACCTGAGAGGAAGCTTCTGAAATATAAAACTTGGAAGCGTAGGTGCCCTTTTAAGGGGGAGGATGAGGAGAAACTCTTTAAGATTCCCAGATTGGACGCCTCTTTGGCACAGGTGTCAAAGCAATCCGACCTCTCCTTTGAGGACGCAGGTAATATCAAGGATCCTATGGATCGCCGTACTGAGACGACCTTGCGTAGAGCCTGGGAAGCCAATGCGGCAGCAATGAGCCCCGCGCTGGCTTCAGCTTGTATAGCTAGGAACGCGGATACATGGATAACCAAACTAATAGAACATGTTTCCCGTGTGTCCAAGTCCAGGGAAGTCCTAGACTCCCTACAGGTAATAGGTAGCGCAGTGGCATACCTAGCAGATGCTGCAGTTGAGACCGTGCGAACCACCGCAAAAACGGGTGCCCTCGTAAACTCGGCTCGCAGAGCCGTATGGGTCAAAACATGGGATGGGGATAACGCATCCAAGACCCGCTTATGTGGACTCCCATTTGAGGGCTCACTCCTTTTTGGTACAGGGCTGGACCAAGCCCTATCAAGATCTACCGAAAAGGGCAAAAAGTTCCCCACTAAACCTAAAAGGGACCAAAAAAGATTTTTTCGAGGCCCCCAGGGTAGAAATCGTTTCTCGAGCAAGAAGCCTGCCGGTAATAGGAAGTGGGGCGTTGGAAAGGATAAGCAAAAAGGAGGTATCCTCTTTTCCAACCAAAAGTCAAATGAAAAAGACTTTAAGTGACGTAAGGGTAGGGGGAAGACTTTCCCAATTCCTTTCCAGGTGGGAGAGTATTACCCAGAGCCCTCATATTCTCAACATTATAAAGGAGGGATACAGGCTGGAGTTTCTTCATCCCCCCCCTCAAAGTTCCTAGTAACGCATCTCCCCAGGGACCCCCTCAAGGCAGCAGGTCTTCTGCAAAACATTTCAGAACTAGCAGAACAGGGAGTTGTAGTCCCGGTACCTGCGGGACAACGCGGACTGGGGGTCTACTCCCACATCTTCGTTGTCCCAAAGCCGTCAGGCAAGTACCGGTTGATAATAAACCTGAGACCCCTGAACACCTCCTTGCGTCACAAGAAATTTCGCATGGAAAGCATATACACCCTCAGAAGACTCCTTCTGAAGGAGGTATACATGGTAACGATCGACTTAAAGGACGCCTACCTTCACGTCCCGATCTTTCCAGGACATCAAGCCTTCCTCAGATTCGCAATCGGGTCTCCTCAGGGGATTCAACACTGGCAGTTTGCTGCCCTCCCCTTTGGACTGGCTTCCAGCCCAAGGGTATTTACAAAAATCGTAGCAGAGGTGGTTGCCTTCCTACACCTAGAGGGTATAACGATAGTCCCTTATCTCGACGACCTTTTACTTTACAACCAGAGTCGAGATCTCCTCCTCGCAGACCTGGCCAAGGTTGTGAGTACCTTGGAATCCCTGGGTTGGATCATCAACCGAGAGAAGTCCTCGATGATCCCGGACCAAAGGAAGATTTACCTGGGTTTCCTGATAGACTCCTTACAAAGGAAGCTTTGTTTACCCCAGGAGAAGGTCCAGGGCCTCATAACAGCGGTCAGGTCTCTGTTGGAGGTAAGGGAGTCCTCTTTCAGAGGCATCATGAGGGTACTGGGTCTAATGACCTCTTGTATACCTGCGGTTCCGTGGGCTCAGCTCCACTCCAGACCCCTCCAACAATTCCTCTTATCCTCCTGGGATGGAACAAGAGGAACATTAGACCACAGAATCTCCATCCCAGAGGTAGTAAAGGACTCTCTGAGCTGGTGGCTTCTTCCTCAGAAGTTGCAGGTGGGTCATCTATGGACTCAGACAGACCCCCTCAGGATAACGACGGACGCAAGCTCCTGGGGTTGGGGGGCCCACTCAGGCGAACTCCGAGCCCAGGGTTCCTGGAATCAGGATCAGAGACACGCCTCCTCAAACTTCCGGGAATTATTGGCGGTCGGGGAGGCCCTAAAAGCGTTCGAGGAAAGGATCCGAGACCGGGAGGTCCAGATCCTCTCCGACAATGCGACCACGGTGGCCTTCATAAATCATCAGGGGGGAACCAGGTCTCCCTCCCTGCTGACCTTGTCTCTAGGGATTCTGGGCTGGGCAGAGCTTCGGATTGCCTCTATTACGGCAGTACACATAAAGGGAAGGTACAACATAGAGGCGGACTATCTAAGCCGTCATCGGATTCTCCAGGGGGAATGGGAGCTGAACCCAGAGGTGTTCAACCTGGTGTGCCAACATTTTGGAAGGCCAGAAATAGACCTCTTTGCCCGCAAGGAGAACAGGAGAGTAAGAAGATTCTTTTCCCTGTCCCGAGAGTGGGGCTCAGGGGGGGTGGATGCACTGGCTCAGGTATGGAGTTTTCACCTGGCTTATGCTTTTCCCCCTCTGAGTCTCATTCCAAGAGTCCTACAAAAACTAGGTCTCTCAGAGACCAGACTCATTCTAATTGCTCCTTGGTGGCCCAAGAGAGCCTGGTTTCCCGCTCTACAGAACTGGTCCGTAGCACCTCCCCTCCATCTACCAGTTCGGGTGGACCTTCTTCGGCAGGGACCAGTCTTTCACCCAGATCCCAGCTTCTTCAAGCTGACGGCCTGGTGCTTGAGAGGCAGAACCTGTGGGAGAGGGGATGTTCCGAGAGAGTGATTAACACTCTCCTCTCAAGTAGAAAAGAAGTCACCAGACGTATCTACAGGAAGGTGTGGGGAGTCTTCTCTCACTGGTGTCTAGTGAGAAAGGTATCCCAGCAAGAAACCTCGGTCATCCTGGACTTTCTCCAGGATGGCGCCGACTTAGGTCTCGCTACCAAGACTCTAAGAGTACAGGTAGCAGCCTTATCGTATTTTTTGGACAAAAAGTTATCACTGGACCCTCTAGTTAAAAGATTTCTAATGGCCAGGGATAGATTGTCCCCGGTGCGGATCTCTAGAGTCCCGCCCTGGGACCTTACATTAGTTTTGGAACAATTAACTAAGGCTCCGTTTGAGCCACTAGAAGATATTTCAGTAAAATTACTGACATTTAAGTTTGCTTTTCTTCTTGCAATTACTACAGCCAGAAGAATAGGCGACATGCAGGCTCTGACGATTAAAGAGCCTTTCTTTAGTTTATTCGAGGACAGAGTTATTCTTAGGCAGGACCCCCTGTACCTCCCTAAGGTAGTGTCAAAGTTTCATAGATCACAAGAAATTATTCTTCCTTCCTTTTGTTCAAATCCACAAAATGAAAGAGAGGCCTCCTTTCATTGTCTGGATGTCAGACGGTGTCTGCTAGCCTATCTGGATAGAGTGGGTGAATTTAGGAAATCCAGCCATTTACTAATTAATTTTTTTGGACAGAAAAAGGGCCAACAGGCATCTAGAGCATCCATATCTAGATGGATCAGACAGACAATCTCCATAGCTTATGACCAGGCTGGTAAGACAGCCCCGAAAGTTAAAGCTCATTCTACTCGCTCTTTGGCAACCTCCTGGGCAGAAAGAGCCGGAGCTTCGGTGGAACAGATCTGTAAAGCGGCGACTTGGTCAAGCCAGAATACATTCCTAAGGCATTACAGAGTGGAGTTGCTGTCACCTCAGGACCTGTCCTTTGGTAGAAAGGTCCTGCAAGCAGTCGTCCCACCCTAAGGTAGGCCTGAAGCTACTTGCTTCTCTCTCATTGTGCCGTCCTGGAAGACGACTTGAGAAAGTGACCAGTTACACTTACCGGTAACGGTGTTTCTGGGAAGTCTTCCAGGACGGCAGGCCTACTTCCCACCGCTTTGGTTGATACATTGGTTTGTATAGAGTTATTTGAGTGTGTGTTTTCTCTCTCGTGCACTGGTGTGGGTCTGTACTTTTTCATAACTGAGGAGCACGGGGAGGGGCGGGTGCTTTAACCTCTTTGAATTGATTGTGTTTCCTGTCAGGTGGAGCCAGTCATCTCTCATTGTGCCGTCCTGGAAGACTTCCCAGAAACACCGTTACCGGTAAGTGTAACTGGTCACTTTTTCCCATCGGATAAATTTAAAACATGTTCTATTTTTTAACACCGATGGAAAAAAAAAACGATGGGGCCCATACACGATCGGTTTGTCCGATGAAAAAAGTCCATCGGACTGTTTTCATCGGACAAACCGATCGTGTGTACAGGGCTTTACTTTACGAAACATTGCAAGCTATCAGGCTGTGTGTTTTTATTATTATGTGTGTGTGATTTGTGTTTTATTATAATATTGTATTATTTATACTATTATATTATACTTCTTCTAGTTTCTGTTTTGATTTCATTAGGATAGATGGATGCAATCACAGCTATGCAATGTCAGTGGTGCAATCCTTCCAATGGCTAAGCAGATAACTTACTAAAATGTAGTTATTGTATACTGAAATGAATTTGCCTTGTAAGATCCTATACAATTTATATCTCTGTCAGGCTTGTATGGGTATCATGTCAATTCCATGTGAGTTTGCAGGGCTATCGTCTGAGCAAAATTTTCGTGTTTGTCCCTTCAGATATTGTTGGACGAACTGTCGTGATCGGCTGTCAAAAGCTGTGTACTAACGATCAGACTATCATGCGATCAATCCGAAAGCGATTTTTATCATCTGATTATCTGATCGTGTGTGCAAGGCATAAAGGGACTAGAATAATATAAGTAAGAAAAACTATCCCCTCTCCCTAATATCGTGTGATCAATCCCGAAAGCGATTTTTGTCATCCGATTATCTGATCGTGTGTACGAGGCATAACAGGACTGGAATTATATAAGTGAGATAAACTATCACCTCTCTATAATGTCAGAAAAATGGATTAGAACAACTTTTGTTTTATCACAAAGGCCATATTATCAGTAAACATTTTATTGAAATGATGAGAATTGACAATGACACAGTGCACAGATAATAGAGATATGCATAAGGTTACAAGAATGTAGACAGCGAATCGGGTTATGCAGGTAACAAGTGTCATGATCGAGACATAGTAGTAAACAAGCCAAATATTGCGACAATCACATCAATCATGCTATCCTTGGGTGAAGTGGGGGAAAAGAAGGGGGTGGGGTTGGCAGAAGGGGGGGGGGGCGACAGGAGGTCATCAGAACCAACAGTACAAAAATGGAGTGTAAAGCACAATGGTGAAACCTAGGATTTCACAACGAGCTCTAGGGCTCCGGACCGCTTGCATCGATCCATTGTGACCAGACCTTATCAAATTTTTTAGGACATTTTCTGCTCTCATAGGTCAGCTTATACAGTGGTAAAACAGAATTAATCGTGGTTACCCACATATGGCGCGTGGGCGGGGTGGGTTGCTTCCACTTGAGGAGAATCTCTCTTCTAGCGTAATATAGGGCATAAAAGAAAAATAGTTTAACGTGTCTAGAGGCCTTAACAGTCTCCAGATTGCCAAGCAGTGCCACGGTTGGATCCAACCCGAGGGACCAGTCCCAATATGACCCCAGGGCCTCATTTACCCCAACCCAGAAGGGACGGATTACAGGACATGTCCACACCATGTGGAAGAACGTACCCGGGGAGGAACTGCATCGAGGGCAGAGGGTGCTCACATCAGGGTAGATGCTTGCCAGTCTCGCTGTGGTGTAGTATGCTCTGTGGATAAATTTAAGTTGAATAAAGCGATCCCTTGCAGAAATCATCTTATTAATATAGGTGCTCACCGAGTCTTTCCAATCTTCCTCAGTCAACCCTGGGATGTCAGCCTTCCATTTGTTGTGTACTCTTGTCAGGGATGTCATGTGGGCCAGGGAAAGGTAAAAGTAGAGGGTGGGGAGATGTTTGTCCAGTATTTTGGAGATTAACAGCCGTTCCATTGCGTCAATTTGGAGGGCTATAGGGCCAGGGAACTGGGCCTTCGTCACGTGTTGAAGTTGGAAGTATTTAAATGTCATTGAGGCGGGAACGGCATACTTAACCCGCAACACCTCAAAGGAGGAGAAGGAACCATCCAAGAAAATGTTTTTGAGGGTCGTGATCCATTTGGATGCCCACAGTTGGGGGTCCGGCACTGTATAAAGGTGTGGGAGTGTAGGGTTGCGCCAAAGGGGTGTGTGGGGGGAGATTGCCGATTCCGTCCTATACACTGCTCTTGCCTGCTGCCACACCCTTATGGTCGTGCGCATCAGGGTTGTCACCTGGGGATGGGCTTGGGGTTCTCTATATGCTAAGTTGGACAAAGGCCATATTAAAGAGTAACTCCACGTTTGTTGAGAAATAAACATTCTCCTCTGAGTGATCTAGGTACATTGTAGGAATTTTAACAAACTTTGTTGTAGATTCCTACCTTTTGTTATTCTGAAGATATAGCTGCTTGTTTGTGGCCATGTACAAAGTAAATGGGAGTGACTTTTTTATTACTGATCAGTCGATGCGCCTGCAGGGTTCTAATTAGGAAAGTGGCAGGGTCTGTATCTCTTTAGATGTGATTTCCCTTTGGAAGTGTCTCACCAAAACTGAAATGTTTGTTGCAGAGGATGTGAGGATGCCCAAAATCTGACTTGTATCTAGTGCAGACTTCTGAGAAAATCAGTAAGCCAATCACACAAGCAGGAAATGGCATTTCTGAGAGAGTTCCACACACCATCTGTGTACAGAACGCCTCCAGGTAGCCATATTACATTGCATTTTACCTAAAATGACAGCGCTGCAGATTGAAAAGAAAGGTAATTTTTAATAACATTAACCACTTGCCAACCAGCCGCCGCAGTTATACTGCGGAAAGGTGGCTCGGCTGCGCGAATCGCCGTACCGGTAAAGCGGTTCATACACTAGCTTCTGTGGGCGCTGATTAACCAGCTGGGGAGCCAATTAGCAGGTCTGGCAGGCTCGATGTCCGCCGGCCGCCCACGAATGTAGATCTGCCAAAGTAAACAAGACAGATCCCCGTTCTGTCAGGGGATGACACTGAGATCCGTCTTCCTGCTAATCAAGAAGACGGATCTGTGTGTTTCCCCAGTCACACAGTTCCCCAAACAGTTAGTAATCACAAACAGGGAACACAGTTAACTCCTCGATCGCCCCTGATGTTAACGCCTTCCCTGCCAGTGTCATTAGGTTAATGTCAGTGCATATTTTTAGCACTGATCACTGTAATAATGTCACTGGTTCCCAAAAAAGGTGTCCGATCTGTCTGCCACAATGTCGCAGTCCCGCTAAAAATCCCTGATTGCCGCCATTGCTAGTAATTTTTTTAAAAAATAAAATAAAATAAAAATGCCATAAATCTATGCCCTATGTTGTAGATGCTATAACTTTTGCACAACAAATCAATATACGCTTATTGGGGGGGGGGGGGTTCCAAAAATATGTAGCAGAATACATATTGTCCTAAATTGATGAATACATTTGATTTAAATTTTTCTTTATTGGGTATGTTTTAGAGCGGAAAATAAAACATAGTTTTTTTTCAAAATTGACTGTCTTTTTTTGTTTGTAGCGCAAAAAAAATAAAAACCGCAGAGGTGATCAAATACCACCAAAAAAAGCTCTATTTGCGAGGAAAAAAGGACATACATTTTATGAGGGTACAGCATCGCACAACCGCGCAATTGTCAGCTAAAGTAACGCAGGGCCGTTTGGCAAAAAAGGGCCTGGTCATTAAGGGGGGTTAAACCTTCTGGGGCTGAAGTGGTTAAATTACAATATATAAAGAAAAAGTGCCTGTGCGCCTGCTGCTAGGTGTTGCTGCACTAGCAATGTGCAACGTGCTGGACAAAATAAATAAAACACACAGCAGCTAGCTTCTAAAATGTAACCAACATCAACAGATAAAAATAAAAATTAAAATAAAAAGGGAACAACTACAGGAAGTGGTGGAGAGCCTTGCAGTGATCCCTATCCATACAAAAGGGTTGGATGCAACTATCTGGTGCAGCGGAGATCGTTTGAGGCTGTATCTGACCCCTTGAGGTCCATTAGTAAGGTGAGAGGCTGGTGTCTACAGTGGAGGATTTGTGTATGCTGAGTGATTCCCTACTGATCCCTGATATCCCTGATGTAATTAGCTGGATGTCTACACCTGTAATTAGCTGGATTTCTACACCTGTTTTTTCACTCCCTGCCTGCTTTTGGCTGCCGATGACTTTTTTACAATAGCACTTAAATATTTTTATAATATTTTTTTCAGTGTTTTTGGACTTTTTGCACTTTTTTTCCCTTTGGAGACGTATTAAAACTTTGTATTGCACGTTTTGCACTTTATTAATTATAGTTATACTTTTTGTTTAATATAATTAGCACGTATATTAGTTTTTTGCTGGTTTTTTATCAGATATAGCACGGTTATTGTATTCACTGACACTTAGCGCTGCTTCAATTTTTATTTTTAAATTACAATATGGCTTGTGTTGAAAATGTATATGATATATACAGTATCTCACAAAAGTGAGTACACCCCTCACATTTTTTGTAAATATTTTATTATATCTTTTCATGTGACAACACTGAAGAAATGACACTGCTACAATGTAAAGTAGTGAGTGTACAGCTTGTATAACAGTGTAAATTTGCTGTCCCCTCAAAGTAACTCAACACACAGCCATAAATGTCAAAACCGCTGGTAACAAAAGTGAGTACACCACTAGGTAAAAATGTCCAAAATGGGCCCAAAGTGCCAATATTTTGTGTGGCCACCATTATTTTCCAGCACTGCCTTAACCCTCTTGGGTATGGAGTTCACCAGAGCTTCACAGGTTGCCACTGGAGCCCTCTTCCACTCCTCCATGACAACATCACGGAGCTGGTGGATGTTAGAGCCTTTTGCGCTCCTCCACCTTCTGTTTGAGGATGCCCCACAGATGCTCAATAAGGTTTAGGTCTGGAGACATGCTTGGCCAGTCCATCACCTTTAGCCTCAGCTTCATAAGCAAGGCAGAGGTCATCTTGGAGGTGTGTATTTTTAACTCACGAAAGTACCTTCTATTGCATCCAGCCTCCTCCAAATCTTCAAACTCTTTTTTTATTTTATGCTTCTGTGATCTGACTTCCTATTAGAGGATGGCAACTTTTGTTCCCCGTTGTCTCACTGTATGTAGGAATGTAGTTTGCATAGAACAGTGCATATCAACGCAATGAATGCACACTACTTATTTCAAACAAGTGGAAATAAGGGGGAAAAGGGGGTTTGGGAGCTTGTGGAGGATGTTACAAAGAGGTCAGAAAAATGGTAAGAAATGATTTAATGGGAAGAAGATTACATTGTCGCTAAGAAATTGATGAGTATGAATTATTTTAGGATAATAAGGATATTGTTTAGTGTCGCTTTTTACAGTGGACAGTGCAGTCCCTAGCCAGTCTGTTAGCTTGGAGAAGAGAAGGGGGAGGAAGAGGAAGAAGCAGGGGAGTGCCTTGCCACCCTAGACTATGGGGCTTTGTGTTTCTATTGATGCACACAGTGTAGGGAGATAGAACTCTAGTCCCTGCATTCAAGGGCTCCATAGGATGCATCAGGAGAAAGGAACCATCCTGAAACAGGGAAATCTGGGGCAGTGGTCATGGCACCATCTTAAACGGGAACATAGGTAAGGATCAAAAGATAAAGAAATTGCATACTCATTAGGTAATTTAATTAGCTGCTGAAAGTGCTAAAACAAAGGATTTAATATCATTTAATGTATAAAATACATTTTCCAGGTATATGTATATTAGTAAGTAATCCTTTTAAGCAGAAGTTTAGCAACGTGAATAAATACAAGTGTAGCGGGGTGTTCAATTTAAGGGTAGTGTCTGAGTGGTAATTAGGCTCAGACACATTGATTGTTAGGGTTAATGGACCATTTCTGGTAATGGGAGATAGTGTTGGTGCACCGTTCCTTGTGGCCTACAGGTGGCGCTGCCGCCATGGGCCAGGGTTGAACCACCAATCCAGGGCTGCACCTTTTGTGTCCCCTCTCGGCAGTAGTACGGCAGGGTGGGGATCCTGCTGTGCCTGTCGGGAGAGGGTATAAAAGGGGGCGGACATCTTCCTTTGGGGTTCGTTTGTCCACGCCCAGGCACCTTCAGCCTGGGTGTGTGTGGTTCGTCTGTGCCCAGGTGCCTTCGGCCTGGGCGTGAGGAGGGTCGTCTCCGGGTGCCTTAGGCCCGGAGGTGGAGTTCCTGTTCCATCCCAGACACCTTCAGTCTGGGGTGAGGTACTATTTGAAAGCCCGGGGCCCAGCAACCTTCGGCTGGGGTCCGCTAGGGATCGAGGACTCCCAGGGTGCCGCCTTGCGAGGGGACCCGTATCTGAGATGAGGAGGCCAGGGAGGTAACCCTTTCCGAAGACCCAGCGCAGAGTCGTGGTGACGGTGAGGGCCTCTGGTAACTCTCCGGAGGGATGGTTTTCTCCTTGACATGGGCCAAATACTTTAAGAAGGTAGTTCCTCAGGTCAGTGGCAGTGACCCTACGTGTTCAGGTCAGTGGCAGTGACCCTACTCGCTTCAAGTCAGTGGCAGTGACTTCATAGGGCAAGGCCCTATTCACCAGGTCAGTGGCCGTGACCCGTTCTCTGAGTCAGTGGCAGTGACTTTTATTCACCCGGTCTGTGGCAGAGACCAACCTCACGATCTGTGGCAGAGATCGTGCGCCAAAACTGTTTGTGAAACCTAAACAGTCTGAAGAAATCATTTGAGTTTGTGCCTGGACCTCCTCCCACCTAAGCTGTCCTGTGTCTTGTTCCAACCTGTCTGCTGTTAAAGAGACTATTTATTATCCGTGAGAAATAAATATAGAAGTTGGACTTTCAGTTGGTGTGGACAGTTACATTACTGGGGAAAAATAAAGACTTGCATCTATTCAAGGTAGAGGCGAAATCATTCTCGGGAGGATCATAACACCAGCCGCAGGCAGGCCCGAAAAACTAACACCGCTCAACCTCCTCACACAGGAGGGTACGGGCTTGTGGTGCGGTGTGCCTCTCTCTGTCTGCGAGGAGCCTAATTAAATGCAGGTAAAGATAGGGGTGTGTGCGCTACACAAGTAAAAAGTGCTATATGAAGCAGCATTGTAGATAACTTGTTAGCTAGCACGTGTGCCTCGTTGCTATGTATCCTGGCTGTAAATCAATTTCTGCATGCTGTTTGTGTGGTTTCCTCCTACAATCCAAAGACATATCCCAAATAGCCCTCTGTGTTTACAAGTGTGGTGATGGCTTAGCTTATGAACCTCTGTTGAGACCAGAACCTGGTGTGAAGGGTTATCTGTACGCGATAAAGTGCTGTGCAACATGTCACTTCTACATTGTTAGAAAACAAGTGCATAGTCTTTTTTACCCTTAAAATATTTCAATTTTGAGTCAGTATTGTAATTCACACTCTGGACATACTGATTACTCACTGAACCATTGCAGCATCTGTGCATTTCCTTACCACCAACCTGCTCATTGGACTATGAATGATTCCCACCAAACTGTTGTTCCTTTGCTCCTCTCCTGTTTCTTCTATATTCAGGACTGGCAGCACTGAACTTGACAGCCTGGCACTATTTTACATCCACACTGATTCTGATTATTGATGTTCAGGGAGTTTGGGGAATAAAATACAAAGATACATTTTTTGTAGTTATTATAGTATTGCTTAAACTTTTTTTGTTTTGGTTAAAGTAGGGTCAGAATTTTATTGCTATCTGTATCTTTTCTTGGGAGAACTACTCCTTTTTTTTTCTTCGTGACCATGACTATTGTCACCGAGCCTAAAAGAGCAGGAAAATCCAACATTTTGAGCTGTCGGAATAGGAATGAAATGGTGAACACTGTGAGAATTTACCTCACTTTGAAAATATATCCTTCCACTTCCTGTGTGTCTATGGGACAGAACAAAAGGAAAATCTTACCAATGGGACACAGATGTTAAAAAAACAACTGATTAAAGTTTTAGCCTTCCCTTGCCTATCAAAAATGGCTTTGGGTACAAAATTGAAATACTTTTTAATATGCATTTTTCAATAGATACATACTGGTCTAAAAAAAATAACAAACATGTTGTACTTACCTGCTCTGTTCAGCGGTTTTGCCCAGAGCAGCCCCAATCCTCCTCTTCTCTGTTCCCCCCGCTGGCGCTTCTGGCCTTTACCTCCTGCTGAGTGCTCCCAAAGCAAGCAGCTTACCATGGGGGCACCCAAGCTGGCACAGTGCGAGCCGCTGTTCTGCGTGTCTATTTACACATCGTGCACATCACTGGATCGTGATGGTGCTCAGGTAACTATGAGGGGGGCTGGGGGGACTGCTGCACAGAAGGTTTTTTACCTTCATGCATAGAATGCATGAAGGTAAAAAAACTTGAGGCTTTAGAACCACTTTAACCTCCAGGCGGAATATTGGCATTTTATATGGTAGGCCTGTAATTCTTAGGAATAACTCACTTAAATCTGTCCAAACTAGAGTCTAGTAGACATCCCAAGTCTGATAAAGTTTGAAACACAAAATCATAAATTATAATATAAAAAATAACTATAAATAATAATACATTTTATTCAATAAATTTTAGTCAATAATATAATCAAATCAAAAACACTGAAATTTGTTTTAAGCAAGGGTGCAATATTACTAGTCATATTGGTTCAGTAAACATCCCGGGTATGATAAATTTTGAAACACGGGACTGCCCAAAGTGCGACGTCACAATCAGGACAATGGAACCTGGTTTCCTTTCGGATTTTCTTTCCGGAGTCATCTCGCTTTGAGCAACAAACCATGCACATCCTTGTGGATGCTGACTTTTTCTCGGTTGATGGGATGTAGTCCATGAAGTGAGGACCAGTCAGGTGTTCCGGGTTGACAACGCCAACAGCACGACGTCCATCTCTATTCACAACCATTGGTGTTTGGTGGTTCAGAAAGATCAGTTTGGCAACTTCCCAAATAAAATCAGCATGAACCACAGGCTTGTCACTCTTTTTTTTTTAGCAGAATGTAAGCATTCCACAAGCAATGTCATTGTTTGGTCGGCTCTGTCAACACCTCCCATGGTGTTGTTGTAGTCTATTTATCCATTCTTGAGCTTCTTATTGCCAAAGATTGGCAGCGTGTCATGCCGGTTAGCCCTAACGGTTCCATAGGCATCCGTTTTGTTCTGCAGAAGGAACTCATAAAGTATAGGAGATGTGTAAAAGTTGTCTGTAGTTACACAATAGCCCTGATTTAGCAGTGGCTCAATCAGTGAAAGAATGGAAGATGTTGCCATTCCATAATTGCTGTATTTTGGGTTGAATTTGGTTCCTTTCCCAGTGTATAGGACTGAATTCCAAATGTAGCCAGTTGTCAGTTCTCATAGCATGAAGGATTTTTACCAGTAGAGGCCCGCGCTATAGCCGAATGACGGCTACAGCGTGGACCTAGAATGCCGGGCGCTCCCGAGCGTGCATCGGGGAACTTCTGTGCCCGCCGCATCACGAGGATGCCGCAATGTCAGCCAGGTACCCGCGATCGGCATTTACAGAGACAGGGACGTGGATCTCTGTGTGTAAACACAGAGATCCACGTCCTGTCAGGGAGAGGAGACTGATGGTGTGTCCCTTGTACATAGGGACAACCATCGGTCACCTCCCCCAGTCAGTTCCCTCCCCCCACAGTAAGAATCACTCCCTTAGGTACACTTAACCCCTTCAGCGCCCCTAGTGGTTAACCCCTTCACTGCCAGTGTCATTTTTACAGTAACCAGTGCATTTTTATAGCACTGATCGCTGTAAAAATGACAATGGTCCCAAAATGGTGTCAAAAGTGTCCGATGTGTCCGCCATAATGTCGCAGTCGCAATAAAAATCGCTGATCGCCGCCATTACTAGTAAAAAAAAAATATTAATAAAAATGCTATAAAACTATGCCCGATTTTGTAGACGCTATAACTTTTGCGCAAACCAATCAATAAACGCTTATTTTTACCAAAAATATGTAGAAGAATACGTATCGGCCTAAACTGAGAAAAAATTATATATATTTTTTTTAAATTGGGATATTTATAATAGCAAAAAGTAAAAAAATATTGTGTTTTTTTTTTTTCAAAATCGTCGCTCTTTTTTTGTTTATAGCGCAAAAAATAAAAACCGCAAAGATGATCAAATACAACCAAAAGAAAGCTCTATTTGTGGGGAAAAAAAGGACGTCAATTTTGTTTGGGAGCCACGTCGCACGACCGCGCAATTGTCATTCAAAGCGTGGCAGTGATGAAAGCTGAAAATTGGCCTGGGCAGGAAGGGGGTTTAAGTGCCCAGTAAGCAAGTGGTTAAGCCAAATCGTGCTCTCTTTCATGCCATATATTGTATCCAGCTGAGCCTTCCCTTGTAGGCCATTAGACTTTCATCTATGCTGATGTCTCTATCTGGCACATAGCTTCGTTGCAAATTCTTCAGAATCATTTGATATACTTCCCAAATTGTTTGGTGCTGGATGAGTAATTTCATAAAATTCTTCATTGTTTTCAAAGTGCAAGTATTTTATTATCATGGAAAATTTGTACTCTGACATGACCGTGCCAAAGAATGGAGTGGCAAGTAATTAATTGGTTGTCCAATACCACTTCTGCAGGAGTTTCCCCACCACTCCCTGAAGAATTATTAGGCCCAAAAATTTCCAAATGTCATCTTTGGTCACTGGTTCCCACTTGCTACTTCTTGAAAACTTCAGATGCATAACAGCTTGTTGCTCTTGGTACCGGTTTGTCTCCGTAACTATTTTTTCAAAACCTCATCAGTCAAAAATAGTTGTAGGTATGCCAAGAGGTTTCATCTTCAACATCCACTTTCATACCAGGTGCTCCAGTAAATGGGAATCTTGGGGGCGCTGCGTGATCTGTACCGCAGTCAATAGAGCACCAAGTTCGCACACCACTGAGCTCAGTCACAGGATCGTCACTGAAATCACTTTCTGTGTCTGTTGAGGAGTTTCCCCACGAATCGCTATTACTCAATTCTGCAAGTGATTCTGAATTTTCCGCCGGCTCCATTTCCTTGCATCTCGACACTCGCAGGGAAGCCGGAACACACGAAGCATCGGGCGTAAAATCCGGCCGCCAGACACAGGAGGAGTACATCGCGGGATCGTGGGGACAAGGTAAGTCACTTCTTCCAGGATCCTGTGATGCAGTCCCAAATGTGGCTCTGGGTTACCGCTAATGGTACTGAAATTTCACCCCGAGCCACACTCGGGAATATCGCCAACGAAGTTAATGTGACTGAAAGAAAACCTTGGCATAACTAAGCGCCTAACATAGGGAAACAACTTTTTCTGTAACGCACTATTTTCATAGTTAAGGAAAACTTTCCTGATGGTTGTTTTTTTATCTTTCCTAATTTAAAGTAGCCAAACTTTTTTGTATAGAGAAAGGTTAGACCTTCCTCATGTATTTATTGCTTTATGTGTCTCTGCTGGGTAGGTTTACCCTCTCAATTTGTGCCGGGGAACACTGACACCCAGACAGCAAGTAATGATAAATCTGATATACAATGTTTGTCACCAGAATATGGGGTAAAGAGAAATCACCAATTAGAGGCACCTGTCTTGGTGACAACTGTCTAAAGGGGTATTTCTTCTCCCAAAATTTCCCAATATTTTCTTGGGGTTGATTAAAACTCAAGTGTGCAAAATCTGGTGCAGCTTTGCATTGAAACCAACTAGCTTCTAGGTTTTTTTGTCAAAGCTTAATTGAACCTATGGGGTTTATTTACTAACGCTGGAGAGTGCAAAATCAGGCTTACTTCTGCATAGAAACCAATCAGCTTCCAGGTTTTATTGCCAAAGCTTAATTGAACAAGCTGAGGTTAGAGGTTGATTGGTTTCTATGCAGAAATTAGCCTAATTTTTCACTCTCCCGCTTTAGTAAATAAACCCCTGTATGTCTGTAGCACTTCCCCCGTAGGAGCTGCTGGTTTAAATTTGGGCCTGCCGTTACCTTACTGTTCCGTATGCTCGTCTCAAGGGTTCTCCTTGAAGAGTTGTCCAGAAGAAAGTTTGCACCAACACAAAGTCTCTTTCAAGGGTTTTATTGGTTAAAGTTTCCAACAGAGGGGGGTTAAAGGGATGGGAAGGACTCGGGTACCTTAATTGCAGATCACAGGAATTTTCCTAGGTCCAGAGGAACAACTGTCTCCACGCTGGACTCAGCAACCACCGGATAGGCCCAATCTCACCGGCCTAGCAACCGATGTGCAGCTCGATCACATATAGTCTCTGCCACAGACTTAGTAAAAGTAGAACAGTCTCTGCCACAGACTTGGTAAAAGTAGAACAATCTCTGCCACAGACTTGGTGTAAATAGAACAGTCTCTGCCACAGACTTGGTGTAACCCTTCTCTGGGTTACCTTCTGAATAAAGAACACAGCTCTCAGTGCCAGGATCTTCCAGCCGTTCCGGCAGCACTGTGAGGTAGATTGTGATCCGGATACATCCTCCAATTGAGTCCTCAATTGCTTGGTCCCTTCCCGCAGGCAAGGTGACACAGGGTCATCCCTGGATCAGTAGGCCCCAGTAACTCCTGGGCCTACATCTCAGTAATGGAGCCTCGGGCCAACGTGGCCCCGAGGCGGAAACTGCCAGCACTTCCCTGAGGCAATGAGGGCCCTCAGGTCGGGATCGGGCGGGCGGTGCCCACCACCAACGAACGACGACCTTACCCGTACCCTCTCCCAGAATGCACAGCAGGTTGATCATGCCCCCTGAGCCACTTCTGAGAAAGAGATACCCAATGCATTCAGCCTGTTGCCTTTCCAATCCTGACCAGTGGTGACAGTGACACGCACTGTGAGGAGGAAAATCATGCAACCAGCTGAACTGAAACAGAGTATAATTTGAAACACAATCCTTCTGAGCCAAACTATTGCTCAGACAATTATAATTTTAACACATAGCGCCCACTCATTGGGAGCAGGGCGCTACATGTCTATGGGACAGAAAATGAAGGAAAACATCTTTTTGCTTTCCTTTTACTCAATGTTTGTTTTTTGTTTTTTTAATAAAGGCAAATAGGCTGTTCACTATGCAAAGGAATTTTCAGTTAGCTCAGTGAACATGCGGAAAATCCACTTTGCAATGAATACACAATCCAGTTTGATGAATGACCACAATTATAAATGTTCTGATAGTGTTGTCTGTACTCTTTGTACTTAATCAAATTGCTGAATAGATAAAGCGAAAAACAGGCAGCATTGCCTGTGCATCTGGTATTTTGCAAAACAAGTTAATGTCTTTTTATGCTGTATTTATCAAGTTTTCTTTTTACTCTTTCCTGCAAATCTGCCTCAAAATATTTATATGTTGATTTCATAGCACCTAGAGCACCATGCTAAGTATAGCCCAAAGGTTTTCTAATGCCTGGTACACACAATGAGATTATTGGACGAATAATCATCAGTTTACTTTAGCATGCAAGTCTCATATCAAAAATGAAGAGGTTACTAAAGTCATGAAAATTCATGTACGACAGAATAAAAATTCAGAAGTGATGTAATGTATTGTATTTTCAGACGAAAACTGTATTGATTAAACGGAAATCAAATGATCTGGTATCGTACGAGAACATTTTTCGTGCTTGTCCCTTCGGATAATTTCAGATGAACTGTCATGATCGGCTCTCGAAAGCTAGGTACTAACAATCAGATTATTGCAAGATCGCTTTCAAAGCAGTATTTTTCGTACGATTTTCTGATTATATGTATGGGGCTAAAGTCTCCCTCTACTCAGGAAGTGGTTTAGAAAATCTTGCCTTCTTTTTGCAAATCTGCTAAATCTGACATATATGATATTGGAAGGTTGTCTACACTCTTTCCGGTAGTTGCTATCACCTATATTTTCCAACTCTATGTTCCTTTTGTGAGCATAGAAAGGCTCTACCAGATTACACAGCAACATGCAACTGACATGTGCAACATTAGTGATAGATCTGCATTGAAGGGGGAATTGTGTCCCACGCCACAGCATTACATTTCTTTAATTTATAATTATTTTTTTTTTATCATAGTGGTATATAGTGATTTATTCTAAACAAATAATCCAGTTAGATGAAGTTTCTGTTTTTTAATTTCCAAATTACCTCATTAAGCAAGTCAGCAGCAGGACATTCCTTTAAGCTCATTCTAAATAAATAATTTTTGTTAGCATAGTCTGTTACTGCACTCTGACAAATTTCACCATAATGACCACCCTTTTCTTACTTTCAAAGATCTAAAATTAGAATTGTGTAGACACAGCATACTTCAACAATGCTAACATGTACACAGACTCTGAAAATAGTAACAGACTGCGGTGTATTGTCTCATATGAACCATGAAGAATTGTATGTTAGCTCCTACATATCTGTAATAGTACTATAGATAAGTGTAAATCTATTCATGAAACACAAATAAACAACATTTTCAAAATACCAAAAAATTCCATAGTAGGATTCCTTAATTTAAATACAAATTTTATTGCAATAAGAAGATGTAACAACTTTCACAACCTGCAATATCATATATATATATATATATATATATATATATATATATATATATATATATATCATACAGTATATAAAAAAGTATATCAAAATACTTATTAATGTGATTTTATATATTTTTTGGTTAAAGCAAGCCTTAAATTTTAGGTTCATCTGTGCTTTTAATATTGCATGCCATATCCTTCCCTTTGCCTAAAAACATGAATGATATTTTTATTAAAATAGCAGTTTTGCTATAACATAGCCAAAGTTATAGCTGGAAAAAGTCGTAAGAATAAGATCATGACATCTAAGGTAATTTATAAAATAAAATAACCTACAAAATAAAATGGGATGCTGATTGGGCTTTCCTGTTTATAGAAATGTAACTTAAGCTCTTTTCTGCCGGTGTTTATTTAACGTAGCTTGACTTTCCTTAAAGGGCCAGTTGGTATACATTAGAAGATGGCAATGTAAAAGATACTGATGATATTCACAAAAATAATATAAAAGTTTTTCAATACTAGTAAAATATGATGTGACTGATTATTAAATTAGTACATTTTTTACTTAGCTCAGAGAACCTATTTAGTTAAATTATAAAATGGTGCTGAAAACATAATAATTCATAGAATGGGATGTTCAAAGTAAAAAATGTACTACTTCTGTAAAGCACCCCAATGTTTAAAGCTAAAATTCAGACAGATCTAAAAAAAAAAACACATACATTTATTCAGCTGTGTATTCATTAATACCTCTTTAAATGTATTGTTTCTAAATGCAAGCAGTGTAAGTAGGTAGTAATGAAATCGAACTATAGATCGACTTCAGTAAACCAGCCAATCAGATTTTTTAATGGGGTCACTGCCGGAAGCTATAGTGCCGGCAGTGATCATTGTGTTCTGCCAGCAAGTAAAGCTCCCTGCTGGTGCTCAGGGAGTGATTCCCATATCAACACTAAAGCCCTGTACACACGATCGGATAACCTATGGATTTTCGTCCGATGGATTTGACCGGTGAGAGCCGATTTGCGCTTTTCAGACTCCGTGCTTTGCAGATCGTTTCCTGGTGTTCAGTTTGTGCTTGTGGGTTTGTATTTGTGATTCAGTGCATGCAGTCAGGTCGTTACTGCCTTGCAGTGCCTTCTTGGCCGTTCGTTTACTGTTTTTCAGGTCGTTCTTCTCAGGCCTTGCTGTTCCACGGTGCGTTCTGTTTGAGTGCGTTCTGACCAGCCGACCGGTTTAAAACCATGTTTGAAGTGCGTTCTCGTTCTCGTTCTCGAGCTCGTGCTGGCTTTGGGCTTGGTGTTGCAGTTAACACTGTAACCCGAGTTCAGTCTGTGAACAGGGTGAGGAGGAGTTCATGGACTAAGAATTGGTTGCTCCAGCGGGACCAATTCTCTCATATGCCTCTGCTGCGGGAAATCCATGAGAATAATCCTGAAGATTTCAGGAATTATCTCAGGATGACGGACCCCCGTATTTCACCGTCTGTTGGATTTGCTGTCCCCCTATATCACGAGGCAGGACACTGTGATGCGCCAGGCCATCACTGCCGGGCAGAGGCTTATTGCCACGTTGAGATACCTGGCGACTGGGAGAAGCTTGCAGGACCTCAAGTTCTCAACAGGCATCTCCCCTCAGGCTCTCGGGATCATTATCCCTGAGACGTGTTCAGCCATCATTCAGGTCCCTATATGAAGGTAATTTTGCTCCTTTAACCTCACATTATATGTTTTTATTGTTTTAGAATCTTCTTATTTTTCCCCTCCTAACCCAAATTTGCCTTTTTGTAATATCCTGGTAATGTCCCCATTTTCCCCATGCATGTTTTTACCTGTAAAGGCCTTTTTGGGCCCTACATGCCTATTTCCCTTCACTAACCTCTCCAGCATGCTATCCTGGGCGCAAACCCAGCTAGCCTTCTATTTTCCTTTTCATTTTTTTTACGGTCATTGCCCGCGTAGTTTGACAACCCTCCCTCCCCCCCCCCCCCTAAAGATGTTAAAATTTTTAAAGTTCTCAATCAAGCTCAGCAGAGTGCTTTTGCCTTTTTTTGGATCCCCCACAATCACCTTAGGCCCCCCCCTTAGTTTATTTTAGAATGTCCACTCAGCAGGGGTGAGACATCTGTTAAGTGGGCCTTTGTTTATTGGTAGGAAATACTCCCCTAAATAATAATGTTAGAATGATGTTGGTCAACAATGTTTTTGTGTGTAATCTGCTTGCACTGTAAACATAAACCGTACTAATGTCTTCTTTTTGTTTGACTCCACAGTTCCCTAGCACACCACAGGAATGGCTGACTGTGGCCTCCCAATTAGCCCAGCGGTGGGATTTCCCCAACTGCGGAGGGGCAATTGATGGGAAGGACGTCCACACAGTGCCGCCACCCCGTTCGGGGTCATACTATTTCAACTATAAAGGTTTTAATAGCATAGTGTTAATGGCGGTGGTGTCGGCACGGTACGAGTTCCTATATGTGGACGTGGGGAAGAACGGCCAGATGTCCGATGGTGGAGCATTCGCAGAGACGGAGTTCGCTCACCGTCTGCAGGCTGGGGGTCTTGCACTGCCTCCAGATGCAGAGAACGTGGAAGGGCTACCGTTCGTTTTCATTGCAGATGAAGCTTTTGGACTAGGACCACACCTTATGCGGCCGTTTCCCCAACGCACCCTCACCCCGGAGAGGAGGGTTTTTAATTACCGGCTGGCCAGAGCCCGGAGAGTTGTGGAGAATGCCTTCGGGATAATGGCCAGCCGGTTCCTCCTGTTCCAGACAGCTATAAATTTGGCGGATTATAAACTCAACAACATTGTGTACTGCTGCTGCTTGTTGCACAATTTTTTACGGAAATCCTCCACAAATTATGTGTCATCAGTTGGGCCTGAGGCCGGTCCCTCTGAACTGATAAATCTGACCGGCCTCAGCACTGCCCGTACTGGCTTGGCCCCCCCAAAGTGCCCGTGAAGTACGTCAGAAATACGTTGAGTACTTCACGGGTAGGGGGGCCATCGCAATGCCAGACCACATCTGACCTTTGATTGTCCCTTTTTAAAATAAACAAAAATATTTGATTTACTACTAACTCGTGTCTCCCAGGTTCTAGTAGTGCCAAGTGTATTTGTCCTTAGTAAATAGCCTCAAATCTCAGAGGTAAAAACACTCTTTTTGCATCTTCAGAACTGCTATAGAGCATAGAAAGAAAAAGGCACACCTTTTTTAGACTTCCCGAATGTTTTTATTGATTGCACCACAGTTTTGGTTGTTTTTCTAATTTTTTTTTTTTTTTTGTGCGGCTTTTTTGGCAGAAACATGCATGGGTCAAAAGCCAATTTTTTTTTTCTAAAAAAGTAATAAAATAACACAGTGAAAAAGACAAACAGGAGATGGGGTGATGTTACCCCTGATCCATCCCAAATGTGAAGAACCACACTTTATTTTTGGGGCTCAAATGGGTATCTTCAACATGATCCCATGGCTAAGGTAAACATGTGCTATCTGCCATCATGGGGGATCAATGGACGTGCTTTGGGGGTGAAAACCCTTCCTCTCCCCTACTTGAGGAGGGAGGAAGAGGTTGCACCCCCAAAACAGGGACATAGATATCCTGTGACGGCAGATAGCACATGTTGAGTCTTCAGTGTGTGCATCTTCACATTTGGGCTTGTGGAAATCCCATAGAAAATTTAGGACGCATAACAAAAAACACAAAAAGGGGGGGTTCACACTATTCTCCCCAAAATATCTATCATGTTTTTATATTTTTGCTCAATCACAATCATTCTCTTTCTCATAATGTCCATTTTGCTACTGCATAACATGATTTCCTGAATGATTATTTTGGCGCTGGCACTCGAGAATGGAGGATTTGGACTTCCTGACACACCCCCACGTTCAGTCCCTAAAAAGAAACAAATATTTTAAAACTATGCAGGCCTACATCTGTATTTACCTTGAAGTTGTGGTGACAGACACTGACCTGTTGTGCTGATAAGCTCCACCTCTCCTTCCTCCACCTCCCTTTCCTCCACCTCCGCCTTCTCCCCCTCCGCTTCCTGAACCTGCTGAACTTGGTCTGCTTTGGGATCTTCTGGGAGTTTCTGTGGTGTTGGGTTCCTCGTCTCCTGAGCATGGTGTCCTCCCAGTCTCCTCTCCCCTATGGGAATTGAAAAAATATTGTATCCTTTAGCACACAGACTTTTTAGGCCTGAAAATGGATTCTCAATGTTTTAAAGTGGGGTCCAATTGATATTTGGCCCTGAGTTTCAAGATGAACATATGAGATCTTGCAAACTCAAAAAAGCAACATGTTATTTTTGAGGACACTCACAAATACACTTGGATAACCACCAAGGTATCCACTGGAGCACCTGTGTGTGACACCGTTAAGAAATTTGGTCATGTGGCCCAGAGTATAGTATCTTGATCAAGAACAAAAAAAAGTACACAACTGCTGGAGTGTCATCTCCTTTACCCAGAATACAGTTTATCCTTTCATTCACATTCGAATTTTCCTTACAACACATCATCTTGCCAACAATGTGTAGATAAACATTGTTGAAGTAAAAAGAGGCATGCCCACATGTAGTTTACGTGGATATGTGCCAAACATGTTTGGGGGAAGAGCAGCAATATTTTTATCCACACATTTAGCAAATAAGTGGACTCTCCACTTAACAGAAAAGTTGAGATTTAAAAATGTGAAACCAGTCAAGACAAGCACATGGTGCAAAACATGGAAGAATACATATTACAATGTGAAAGAAGAACACAGTAAAATAAACTTACTTTTTTCTATGCTTTTTATAAGCTTCCTATACTGCTCCGGCTCCCTGAGCTTCAGGTCTGACCACCTTTTACAGAGTTGTTCCTTGGATCTCCTGACCCCATATTTTTTATAGAGAGTCTTCGCAACTTTGTCCATAATTTGTGACTTCCGGAGATTAGGGGTGTCGTATGGGCCATGCTTGCCGTCGTAATCCTTCCTCCGCAGAATGTCCACCATCTCCGACATCTCAGAAAAAGACATATTAGTCGCCTTGTATCTTTTTTTACTGGATCGTGACGTTTCCGCCTCCGGGCTTTCCTCGTTGGTAATTTCTAGTAAAGAAGCCACCTGTGTCTGCGACATGTCGCCGTCTCACACTGTGCGCCGTTCCTTAAGGGGCGGGGAAATGCTGAAAAAGTCCGTCAAGAAGGGAACTCGGGCCTGCAGTGGCCTATAATGTTTCATGATTGTAAAGGGCAATATTGTGATAAGTTGAGGAGAATCAATTCTGATCCTTTTCTTTTTTTTCTTTTGTTTTTTACTTGTTGTTCCAAAAAGATGCATAAACTACGAGAGCCGGAGGTGATGCTGATTTTTATAGAAAAATATAAGGAACAGCGCAACCTGTGGGAACTGAAACACCCTGCGTACCACAAAAGTGATGTACGTCGGGCAACTATTACCAAGTTAGCAGAGGATATGAAGCCATGGATCCCAGATGCAGACTACACTATGATGAATAATAAAATCAACAACCTGCGTAATTCCTATAAAAAAAAATACAAGGAAGTGCGCCAGTCAAAGAGATCAGGAGCAGCAGCCGACGATGTAGTAAAGCCCAAGCTGTGGTACTACAGACATCTTCAATTTCTGGATGACCAGATCGAGGCCAGGGAATCTATTTCCAGCCTTCCCTCAACCCTTCCTTCCACCCTTCCCTCCAGCGTTCCTTCCACCCTTCCCTCCACCCCTGCAGAGGCGGAGGAGGAGCCTCCCGAGCTTGAAGAGCCAGATCTTCACATCTTCAGCCAGGTATAGTATTTTTGATCATAATTATTGTCCACTAAGTAATATTGTGTTGAACTGTTTGGATTAGCCATAAATGATATCATCCCCCCCCCCCCCAACAAAAAAAAACCAGGAAAGAGATCAAAATTGTGTGCGATAGATTCCCCAAATAATCAAATTTTTCATTTTATTTTAAAAACAGGATGAGGCAAGCCAGGAGGAAGAGGGTCAGGAGTGTGGCAGGCAGGAGGAGGCAGGGCCAAGAGGGACTCAGCAGGTCCCCAGGCCTAGTGGCAGCACAGTCTCCCAAGTGGCTCCCCTCCACGTCAGACCGCCAAAACAACGGCGGATGACACAAGTGGAGGAGGAGTCACTAAAGATGATTCAGGAGGCTGCTGCCATTATGAGGGCCCCCCTCAACCCTACGGAGGGCTTTAGCACATATCTGGCAGATAAGTTGCTCAGAATGGAGGCGGGACAACGGGCCCTTTGTGAGCACCTCATATATATGGCCGTACACATGGGGGCAAGGGGGCTGCTGACTGAGGCCACCCATATCTCGCAGCAGACCAATCCCTCTCCTCCTTCTCATCCTCCTCCTGCCACATCACCACCCACAGTGGCCCAGCCTGCAAGGGTGCGTGGACGGGGCCGTGGAGAGAACGCTGCAGAGAGGCGTGGAAGGAAGGGTACAGGGAAGAGCAGGAGGTGATTCCCTGACCTCGAGCTGCTCATCCAGAAATTGAAGGTTGATGGGGTACCACAGCTTGGGATGATGTATGTCTTTGGCTGCTGCTCCTGATTTCATGCTGTTGTTGATTTTATTATTGATCATAGTCAGGTCTGCATTTGGGATCTAATGACTTGATATTCTCTGCTAATTTATGAATAGTTGCCCTTCGGTTTTTTTTTGTTTTTTTTTTCCGAAATAAAGGGAAATTTGATTTCAGCCAACATACATGCCTGATGTGTTTTTTTTTTGGAAGTAGCAATAAGATTTCATAAATACAATGTGTAATTAATAACAAGGGACACCAACCTCCATGAGTAAAAAATAAAAAATAATATGTTGTTCTGAGAAATTGACACACCAAAAAATGCACAACAAATTTAAAGACAAAAACAAAAAAAAAAGGTGTAATTTGTGAGATCGGCCTTGCAGAATTAAACTAATTATTCCTAAGATCACAAGAAAGAAGAAAGACATACGTTTCTCAGAACTCATGAGAAAGATCTGCTACCAAAATGACATTTTAAAGACCGTTCTAAAGCAAAAAAACATGCGCTGCATTAAACGAAGCAATAACTTGCAGAATGACGAATGTGCTCTCTCCATTAGGAATGCTAGTTTTACCAGAACGAGCGCTCCCGTCTCCTAATTCAGTCTGAGCATGCGTGGGTTTTTTAACCGATGGACTTGCCCATAGACGATCGGAAATTGCCATCGGTTTTTTATCCATCGGAAAATTTTAAAACAAGTTCTATTTTTTCCAACCGATGGAAAAAAGACCGATGGGTACCATACACGATCGGTTGGTCTGATGAAAACCATCCATCGGACGGTTTTCATCAGTCAAACCGATCGTGTGTACGGGGCTTAACTGTGTTGATGGGGACATCGAGCAATTTTCTTTCCTTCCACCTGTGTCGGAGGGAATTTTCTTTCTAATCTATAGGCAGCCCATACATTAGTAATTTTTTGTTCGTTCAACCAGTAGATTGAATGAAAAAAAAATGATATGATTTCCCCATCCACACATTTGAGGTGGATGAGGGTGAGAGAAAAACAGCACAAGTGGCAAATTAGGAATGACAGAAATATGAAATATTTGGGCTTCTTGCTTTGAGGTGCAATTTTTCTAATGAAAACTTCCATCTGAACCATACAATAAGACTCATCACAGTGATGAGTTACTGATGATGAGTCAATGAGCTCTGTAAACAGGAGACTTTTTTTCTTCAAAAAGCAAGCCTTTAAATGTCAAAAGGAACCTGGAATGTGCAAAAATAACAAATAAAAAAATACATATATTATGCAGTCTGTCAGTAGCATTAACACAGCAGCATTGGCACCTTGTGGAAAGGGTGGTCTTAGATGGATCAGGGCCGTCTTTAACGCAGGGCAAAAAGGGCAGCTGCCCCAGGCCCAGTCATTGTTGTGGGACCCAAAGCAGCTGCCCCTTGAGCCTGCACTGCCCATAAAATAGTTGATAATTGGATTCGGTAGGGCCCTAGAAAATGTTTGCAAAGGGCCAAATCAATATTAAAGATTGCCCTGAGTAAGATACAGACAAATCAAATTATATCTCCAGATAACACTGTACCTTTGGTACAAATTGGCCTTTAAATCGTGCTCCCACTCCCCTGAATGCAACCCACCTGGAGAAATACTTGTCTTTGTCCTTGATTCAACAAACTTCACTGTGCTGCCTTGTCCTGAGCTGTGCGGATTTGCTTCAAAAAAATATGACTCAGGGACCGAGGCAGCCTAGTAATTGCAAGCTTTCCCCCAATCTCCCCCTATGGAGAAACCCTAATTTATCAAATTTTTTTGACTACCCAGACCCAATAGTCTGGACTAAATATGGAATCAAGATTTTACACCAAATAGTAGCGAACGGTACCCTAATGACATTCGATGAACTGAAGCGACCTAGAATTATTGACATGCAGCGATTCTTTGTCAAAACCGGTCTCCAGCCTATATAAGGACCTCTTCCAGGAAATTACCAAATTGATGGAGCCCTGCAGACTGGCTTGGGAAGCTGTAGCCCCGGGGTTGGACAGGGATGACTGGGATGATATGTGGGGAACTGTATTTCAGCACCTGGTTTCTACCAGAGACAGACTAACCCATTATAAATTCCTGCATAGGATTTATCTAACTCCAGCTAGACTTGCTAAAATGTTCGGGAACCAACAATCTTTATGTTGGTGGTGCTCAGCACCCCTAGCAAATTTTATGCATATATTTTGGGACTGTCCACAAGTCAAACCTTACTGGCAAGCTGTTGTACGATGTATCAGGTCAGTCACTTCTATCTCGATTCCCATGTCTATTGAGGTGTGTCTATTACATCTGGTGGAACCTTTGGCTACTACCAGGGCCATACGGACTCTTCTTACCCTATTGCTTTTCTATGCTAAAAAGCGGATTATCCTTTCATTGAAAAGCTCCTCAACTCCAACCTTGGAGTCAACAAGGCGGTACCCTTTTATAAAGCTACTTATTTGAGCAGAGGGACACTATCTAAATTTGACAAGGTTTGGGGGGGTTGGATGTCTTCTGTAGATACGGTATATGATCAACTTTAGGATGGTTATAGCTACTGATCCTTGGTATGGTATAAAAAGAAGGGAGGTGAATATAATTGAGGTACTGGAGGGCTATTAGTTAACCAACAATTGATGTGCTGATCATTCTGGGAGGGGGAAATGTTTTCTCTCTACCAGCTCTTCATTTCTACTGATGGGGGGGGGTGAGGAGGCCATATTACTGACAGTATCCGGTAAGACAGTGCAGGGTGTCAGATAGTTAAGGCACAAGTTTCCACGTGCCTACCTCTGGCTGGGGGGTCAAGCAATGATTATATCTGTCTAGGCAAAAGTTCTGTTGCTTTGGGGGGGGTGGTTATAACTTTGGTATTTTGTTTTGTTTTTTCTGTTTCCTTTTCTTGTAAATGTACACCGGTAAGAGCCCATTCACACAGGGGCGTCTTTGGATCCGACTCCAAATCGCCCCAGGTCGCCCCTAGTCGCCTCAGGTCGCGCTGGCTGAAGAATTCAATTAAGTTAATGGAGCCGTCCTTATGCACACTACTGCAGTCGCTCCGACTTCAAAAAAGGTCCCTGTACTACTTCAATCTGACTCCTAGGCGACCTGTAACCATTCATTTCAATGGGAGTCGCCTCTCACTGTCTTAATAGGAGCAACTCTCCAGGAAGAAAACATAAATTTCTCCTGCAAACCTCTCCCTCCCCCTCCCTCCCCCCTCCCTCCCACAGAGCTGATTCTTGTTTGATTGGCCACTGGAATGTCTCCTGTCCTGCAGGCAACTTGGAGTTGCCTTGTAAGTAGCTCCAGGTCGCGCTGTGATTCATTCTCAAGTCGTGTCTGAGTTGCCTCATAAAATCGTGCTGGAAGTCGTGTTGCCCCTGTGTGAATGGGCTCTTAGTGTACTGTGGCCGGTGGTTGATAGCCACGATTGATGGCCTGTTGTTGTATGTATGTTACAAAACTAAATAAAAAAGATCTTACAAAAAAAAACATCCCCACCAGATCCTTTTAATCCTGGATTTACATTCTATGGTCCCATTCATTCCTATGAGGTGCTATACTTATGGTGGCCTGCAGTGGTCCTGATCAAATATAACTCTCCTCATAAAATGAAAGTATACATTAACTTTCCAGAGTAAATATTTAATTTAGTAAGTAAATGGTCACTTAAATAGTTGAACCCCAATGTTTATTAGAATATATATCTATTTCTATTTTTTTCATTTCTACTTTAGATATATATGGGTATGTGGACAAGCATATTTGCTTCCTGCTTCGCAGTGCTTTCCAGAGATAACGCTTTATTGTTCTATTGTCTCAGAGCAAGCCTTCAGACTAATTAAAAATATTGCAATACATAATAAGTGTAAGTGCCTTTTGTCTCAGCAAACATTCAGCTAGATTGAAATATTAGTTGAGTCTTCTAATTCAACAATTTTGATCTAATATCTATAGGAACCTCAAACACCTTCCGCCTGAGACTTGGGACAAATAGTGATTTGACAGGTAAGAAAACCTTGTTCAAGCGCCATAGTTTTCCCTCTGATAAACCATTTGTGTTTGGGGGGGGGGGGGGGTTGTTTGACACTTTAGATACCCAGGGGCTGACATATTTATCTAACATGAAAACATTTTAAAAAATTCGGTTTTTTTTTGAGTCCTGAATAAAAAAATATATTCAATATACTGTATAGATCATACAATACCACGGAGACTACCTATACACATTTAAGTGTTGAGCATGAAGCCATTATTTTACTATGCTCAGATCAGAACATCTTCAGAGCTCTGCTGAAGTAGTACGTCAATAGTGTTTGGGTGTGGGGAGGTGACGGATGCAGCCAGATGCTGCAAACACTGCCTATATTGGTGGGGACAATATCAGCCAAGTCAGGTCTTCCTGAACAGCAGCTAGTAGCATGTAGGGCAACCCACCCCTAGCAGGATCTTCTGGTCATCCATATTTTCCCACAGGATTGGCTCTGCAAACCACTGCTGCAAGATAGACCACCCAGTATTCCATTTAGAACGAGAGAGACTATGCATATTTTCTGAAGAAACGTAGGATTTTATGACCAAAATTCTAAATTGTTTGTAAACATTCATAAATTTTGATTATAAAATTTACTTGTTGATTTGGCAAGTCAATGCAAATGAAGATGTTTTAAAAATTCAAGTTGTTTGAGATAAAATGATGGACTCGTTTTACTCAGATTTATAAAGATATACAAGTAAGTGACTTTTACCCAGTGGTGCCAATAAAAGAAAATCAAAGAAAGAAAAATGGCAAAACTATATTTAATACTGTATTCCAGACTGCTTTAACCACTTGCCGACCGCCTCCTGTAGATATACGTCGTCAGAATGGCATGGACAGGCACATCAACGTACCTGTACGTCCCCTTTAAGTGCCTGTCTGTGTGGTCGCGCGTGCGCCGCCGCCGGCGGCGCGCTCGCGACCCTGCCGCCATCCCCGTGAGTCGAACCGTGGGTCCCGCGGACTTGATCGCCGCGGGGGTCCACGCGATCGTCTCACGGAGGGATGGAGCGGGGAGATGTTAGTGTAAACACAACATCTCCCCGCTCGCCTACTGACACTGTCACTGATTTCCGCTCTGTGTAATCAGAGCGGAGATCAGTGACGTGTCACTTGTAGCCATGCCCCCTAACAGTAGTAATCACTCCCTTAGGCACACTTAACCCCTTCAGCGCCCCTAGTGGTTAACCCCGTCACTGCCAGTGTAATTTTTACAGTAACCAGTGCATTTTTATAGCACTAATCGCTGTAAAAATGACAATGGTCCCAAAAATGTGTCAAAAGTGTTCGATTTGTCCGCCATAATGTCGCAGTCATGAAAAGAAAATGCTGATCACCGCCATTACTAGTAAAAAAAAAAAAAATTATAAAAATGCCATAAAACTATCCCCTATTTTGTAAACGCTATAACTTTTGCGCAAACCAATCAATAAACGCCGATTGTGATTTTTTTTAATCAAAAATATGTAGAACAATACGTATCAGCCTAAACTGAGGAAAAAAAAAATTTTTATATATTTTTTGGGGATATTTATTATAGCAAAAAGAAAAAAATATTGCATTTTTTTCAAAATTGTCGCTCTATTTTTGTTTATAGCACAAAAAATTAAAACCGCAGAGGTGATCAAATACCACCAAAAGAAAGCTCTATTTGTGGGTAAAAAAGGACGACAATTTTGTTTGGGAGCCATGTCGCACGACCGCGCAATTGTCCGTTAAAGCGACGCAGGGCCGAATCGCAAAAAGTGACCTGGTCTTTAAACAGCCAAAATGGTCCGGGGCTTAAGTGGTTAACAGTGTGAAAATAGGAGCCATATAAAGTTGTGAGAAAAAGATTAATAACCCTTAGGTAAAAAGGCAGGGCTTCTAATATGTAATTTTGTCTTTATCAATGTGATTATAACAAGGGGAAATCTTAAATATTAAATAAAATATTAAATATACTGTTGATATGTATGAAATTATATATTTATAATAATAAAAAATTTGACATTTCCATCTGGATCCCTATACTTAAAATCCGTTAAAAGGAAACAACATAAAAATTCTGTAGTATAGTATACACATGTAGGGACCCCAAGTAAATTTAGTCTGTTTCGTTGCTAGGCTGTAATCAACCTGAGCTGTTATTTATTTTCAGAGCTCTGCAGGTCTTCTCTAAAGCTGGATATATATGTACCGAAAGTCAGCTAGTTCAGCAGGAACCGGCCAACTTTTGGTTCGTTGCAGCACTGTCTGTTAACCTCCCTGGCGGTATGATTCTGTCAGATTTTAGGTGCTGAAAGCGGTACCATTATTCTGCATGGAAATTTGGCGTTTTATATTGCAGGCCTGTAATTCTTAGGAATAACTCGCTTAAATCTGTCCAAACAAGAGTCTAGTAGACATCCCGGGTATAATAAAGTTCAAAAAACAAAATTATACATTATAATAAAATAAATAACTATAAAATAATTATAACAAATAATATAATAATAATAATAAAAGTGTTTTTCAGTGTTTGATGATGAATTTCCCCACAAATCGCTATCGCTTAATTCTGCGAGTGATTCTAATTTATTATCGCTGTTTTCTAGCTGGTCTAAAACCACTTTTGACATAAAGGGACACTTTTTGGTTGCTATGGACAATCTCCAGTTTCTAGGCAGAAAGAAAAGTTTTTATTATATAAAAGTGCATGCAGGACACTGGACAGACCACTAGGGACAATGGGGGTGTGTAATTATTACATATAGTACTGTAATCTGTAAGATTACAGTGTACTGTATGTATACTGTGTTTTAACTTTTTTGAATTTGGCGCCGATCTCCGTCCCCGTGCGTCGTAACGTCGCAGGGAACGGAGCTCAGGCGGCACTCGGAAGTGTGTGAATCGAGCGAGGAGACAGCTCGATCACACAGCGGGGAGGCATCGCAGGATCCAGGGGACAAGGTAAGTAACTCTGCCTGGATCACTGCGATGCAATCCCGAGTCTGGCTCGGGGTTACCGCTTTTGGTGCTGAAATTTAACCCCGAGCCAGACTCGGGAATACCGCTAGGAAGGTTAAACAGAAGCTGATTTAATGACCAGCTTCTGTCGAATAGTCATGCTGGACAACCAGCATTTAATCAGTGCTTGATCTGTTTATTCTGGAGGGGGGAGTCTCCCCTGTCAGAATACAATAGAAAAGCAGGAGATATCCCTGCATCAACATCTCATGTTCGACTCAAACATCGTCTGTTCGGCGAATTTCGAACATTATGGGCCGTTCGTGCCAAATTCGAGTGGCGCGTCACGGCCCATAATTCACTGCGGCATCGCAGTGCATTGCTGGCTGATGATTGGCCAAGCATGCACTATGACCCGCATGCTTTGGCCAATCACTGCGCGGAAAAAATGGAGAGCCATAATTGGCCAAAGCCAGGGTGGCTTTAGCCAATTATGTCTCAGGGGGTTTAGTACACGCCCCACACTATATAAGACCGCCTGCGTGGCGGCCTTGTGTAGTGTGTTGCGGCGGTGGTTAAAGACAGACAGAGAGAGAGAGAGACAGTGTCATTTAATTTGAGTTAGATAGAGCAGGCAGGCGAGTCAGTTAGCTTCAGTTACAGTGTGTAGAGGATATATATGCATCCTAGGTGTTGTATATATATTTATACACTGTATTCAGTTTAGCTAGATGCGTTCCTGTTATTCTCTTCATAATATACTGACAGGCAGGCAGGTGATTGTGCTAGCTGCAGTATTTTCACTTAGTGTACTGTGTCCTTTGCACTGTGTGCACCTAAAGCTTACCTGAATACAATTGCTGGTGCTCCCATACAAATACAGGCAGGGATCTGCAGTATATTGATTTAGTGTCCTTTGCACAGTGTGCACCTAAAGCTTAACTGAATACAATTGCTGGTGTTCTCATATAAATACAGGCAGGGAGCTGCAGTATTTTGATTTAGTGTCCTTTGCACAGTGTGCACCTAAAGCTTACATGAATACAATTGCTGGTGTTCTCATACAAATACAGGCAGGGAGCTGAAGTATTTTCATTTAGTGTCCTTTGCACAGTGTGCACCTAAAGCTTACCTGAATACAATTGCTGGTGTTCTCATACAAATACAGGCAGGGAGCTGCAGTATTTTGTTTTAGTGTCCTTTGCACAGTGTGCACCTAAAGCTTACCTGAATACAATTGCTGGTGTTCTCATACAAATAAAGGCAGAGAGCTGCAGTATTTTGTTTTAGTGTCCTTTGCACAGTGTGCACATAAAGCTTACCTGAATACAATTGCTGGTGTTATCATACAAATACAGGCAGGGAGCTGAAGTATTTTCATTTAGTGTCCTTTGCACAGTGTGCACCTAAAGCTTACCTGAATACAATTGCTGGTGTTCTCATACAAATACAGGCAGGAAGCTGCAGTGTTTAGTTTTAGTGTCCTTTGCACAGTGTGCACCTAAAGCTTTCCTGAATACAATTGCTGCTGTTCTCATACAAATAAAGGCAGAGAGCTGCAGTATTTTGTTTTAGTGTCCTTTGCACAGTGTGCACCTAAAGCTTACCTGAATACAATTGCTGGTGTCCTCATACAAATACAGGCAGGGAGCTGCAGTATATTGATTTAGTGTCCTTTGCACAGTATGCACCTAAAGCTTACCTGAATACAATTGCTGGTGTTCTCATATAAATACAGGCAGGGAGCTGCAGTATTTTGATTTAGTGTCCTTTGCACAATGTGCACCTAAAGCTTACCTGAATACAATTGCTGGTGTTCTCATACAAATACAGGCAGGGAGCTGAAGTATTTTCATTTAGTGTCCTTTGCACAGTGTGCACCTAAAGCTTACCTGAATACAATTGCTGGTGTTCTCATACAAATACAGGCAGGGAGCTGCAGTATTTGGTTTTAGTGTCCTTTGCACAGTGTGCACCTAAAGCTTACCTGAATACAATTGCTGGTGTTCTCATACAAATAAAGGCAGAGAGCTGCAGTATTTTGTTTTAGTGTCCTTTGTACAGTGTGATAAGAGTTAATTTGGGAAAAAGGTGTCTCCTCTCCACTGATGCATTATCACCAATCCTTGTTTCACTAAAACCCCCAAATTTTCAAAAAACATTTGTCATTGGGACGGAAAGTGAGGTGAAATGTTCTGAAGAGGTGCACAGACAGCAAAACAAATGTTACAGGGGTGATAACCCTTCCCTATGTTTTCCAAAAAGCTTAAAAATAGATTTTTTGGCTGGAGCTACACTTTAAAAATGTGCCAGTTTAAAATTACAAACAGATTCTACGTAACAACACACCTACAGTCCCTGTCTTGTTTGCACCGCCTGTATACTGCTGTTCAGAGTATATAGGGCCTGGGGGGCCCCACGCCTTTCCTTTTTTTAATTTGGGTGCTGGGGCGGGGTTCCCCTTAATATTCATACAAGACCAAAAGGGTCTGGTAATGGGCTGGTGGTGGGGGGGGGGGTACCCATGCCATTTTTCTCAATGATTTTCATCCATATTGCCGGGACCAGACATTACATTAAAGCCGCAAGCAGTTTTAAATGACTTTTTTTCCTTTAGAAATGTAATTTTGTACCAGGACAGTTCTAAACACGGGAAACATGTGCCACTTCACAGGCATACTATGGACACCCCACAGGTTCGATATTTAAAGGAATATTTCACTTTTTTTTTTCACTTTATGCATCATTAAAATCACTGCTCCCGAAAAAATGTCAGTTTTTAAAACTTCTTTTTGCATTGATACATGTCCCCTGGGGCAGGACCCAGGTCCCCAAACCCTTTTTAGGATAGGGTGACCAGACATCCCCAGTTTCAGGGCACAGTCCCCGAATTGAGGACACTGTCCCCGGACCAAATCTGTCCCCCGGTTTTGTCCCCGGATTGGATTTGAACAGGGGCTGGGGCAATTTCGAAGACAGTCAGTGCAGAATAAAAAAATAAAAAAATGAGAATTACACACCTCCGCTCTGCCGCTCCTACTAGCTTAGGGGCTGTATTTTTTTTCCATTATCTGTGCCCCTTTCTGATGATCATGTGCTGGTCGGAGCGGAGTGAATATTTCTTAAGTTTCGGGCGCATGCCCATTCAGCTCCGCTCTCATGTTCTTCTGCCTTGGCTCAAGTCCCGGCCAGCCGCCTGCCTGCTTATCTCCTTGCCTTCCCTGGTGGAGTGATCTTCCTCCGCTCCCCACCCAGTAGTAGCCGGGGCCCGGAGAGTAAGACTTGACAGGCTGTGAAGCGGGTGGCGGCGACGGGCAGAAAGTCACTGATTGCCGCCATTACTAGTAAAAAATATGTCCCCGGATTTCATTTTAGAAATCTGGTCACCTTATTTTAGGACAATAACTTGCATATTAGCCTTTATAATTAGCACTTTTGATTCCGAACGTTCGAGTCCTAAAGACTTTAACAGGGTTCGATATTTTGCACGAACTTTCGGTCTGTTCACAGGTTCTGTTGCGAACCGAACCGGGGGGTGTTCGGCTCATCCCTAGTGGGGATCTGTGAGTATTTTTTTATTAAATCGACTGGTTTATTAGTTATATAATTTTATATAGTACTGTGCAGCACTAATTAATAAATATATTATTTTGCTGTGGTAAAAATTGCTGTCTGGGCCTAGTCACAGCAAGAGCCATGTGCTGAGGGTCTTAAAACTTGTCCAGAGGTGAAGTAGATACCTGAAGGGAGGATCTTTTTGCTGAAGTGTGTCGCAGAAGAGCGTGATAGAAACTGCCGTTCAGACAACGCAAGAAGGCTTCTTTCCCCAAAGGCTCTGGTATAGGGGCAGAAGCTAGATTAGTGAGTGAGGAAAAACGGTGACTGCTCTCAGGTCACAGATTTGATCTGGATTCCCTCTGTCCATCTGTATCTATTTAAAAGTTGCCCACATAGGACCTGCTGCTGTAACAGTTTTTCTGTCCTCCTATTTTGTGCTTTATGGGTATTCTGCAGCCCTAAATCCTCTCTTCTGCATTTATCAGGTCAGTAATATATGGTAAAAAGAAGAAGAGACTTATGCTTAATGTGTGGCTATTGAGGTGTCAGTCTGGTTCTGGGTGGGTTATCAATAAGCAGGGCAGGAGGACCCAAGCAAATCCAGGGAGTCCTATGAAGGTAAGCACTACATACACACATTTTTATTTTGAATGCTCTTTTCGAAAATTAAAATTGGTATTGCAGCAGTCACTAAAATCATTAGGAACTGGAAACATGTGGGAGAGCAAAATGCCCAAAAAATAGAGCATTGTGAAATATATATCTCTAAAGAGAAACTGAGGCAAACAGAATGATTTACTAATGACAATGAGAATCTTTACACAATAAATTGTGTGAATGGTCACTTCAAGTATCCAGCCATGTGCCAGGTGAAATAGATAAACAGGAATTTGCTTTTCACATGATTAGATAATTGAAGTGAACCACAATTTATCGTGTGAAGATTATCAATTACTTTATTAAATCAGCCCTTAAAATTGCATACATTTAAAACATGTAGTAAAGGAAATAAATATGCTTAACCACTTAAGCCCCGGACCATTACGCAGCTTAATGACCAGAGGTGATTTCACAATTTGGCACTGCGCTGCTTTAACTGGAAATTGTGCGGACATGCAATGTTGTACCCAAACGAAATTTGCATCCTTTTCTTCCCACAAATAGAGCTTTCTTTTAATGTTATTTGATTGCCACTGCGATTTTTATTTTTTGCGATATAAACGGAAAAAGACTGAAAATTTTGAAAAAAAAAGATATTTTCTACTTTTTGTTATAAGAAAAATCGAATAAACTAAATTTTAGTCATACATTTAGGCCAAAATGTCTTTAGTAAAAAAAATGTCAATAAGCGTATATTTATTGGTTTGCGCAAAAGTTATAGCGTCTACAAACTAGGGTACATTTTCTGGAATTTACACAGCTTTTAATTTATGACTGCCTATCTAATTTCTTGAGGTGCTAAAATGGCAGGGCAGTACAAAACCCCCCCAAATGACCCCATTTTGGAAAGTAGACATCCCAAGGAAATTGCTGAGAGGCATGTTGAGCCCATTGAATATTTTTTTTTTTGTCTCAAGTGATTGAATAATGACAAAAAAAAAAATACAAAAAGTTGTCACTAAATGATATATTGCTCACACATGCCATGGTTATATGTGGAATTGCACCCCAAAATACATTTTGCTGCTTCTCCTGAGTACGGGGATACCACATGTGTGGGACTTTTTAGGAGCTTAGCCGCGTACGGGGCCCCGAAAACCAAGCACCGCCTTCAGGATTTCTAAGGGCACAAATTTTTGATTTCACTCCTCACTACCTATCACAGTTTCGAAGGCCATAAAATGCCAAAATAGCACAAACCCCCCCTAAATGACCCCATTTTGGAAAGTAGACACCCCAAGCTATTTGCTGAGAGGCATGTTGAGTATTTTACAGCTCTCATTTGTTTTTGAAAATGAAGAAAGAAAATAATTTTTTTTTTTTTTTTCAATTTTCAAAACTTTGTGACAAAAAGCGAGATCTGCAACATACTCACCATACCTCTCAGCAAATAGCTTGGGGTGTCTACTTTCCAAAATGGGGTCATTTGGGGGGGGGGGTTTTGTGCCATCTGGGCATTCCATGGCCTCCGAAACTGTGATAGGTAGTGAGAAGTGAAATCAAAAATTTACACCCTTAGAAAGGCGGTGCTTGGTTTTTGGGGTCCCGTACGCGGCTAGGCTCCCAAAAAGTCTCACACATGTGGTATCCCCGTACTCAGGAGAAGCAACAGAATGTATTTTGGGGTGTAATTCCACATATGCGCATGGCATGTTTGAGCAATATATCATTTAGTAACAACTTTGTGCAAAAAAAAAAAAAAAATTAAAAAAAAAAATCTTTTTTCCGCAACTTGTGTCAACATATAAAATATTCCATGGACTCGACATGCCTCTCAGTATATAGATTGGGGTGTCTACTTTCCAAAATGGGGTCATTTGGGGGGGTTTTGAACTGTTCTGGCATTTTATACACAACATTAGGAAGCTTACATCCACTCTCCTAACCACTTGAAGACAAAGCCCTTTCTGACACTTTTTGTTTACATGAAAACATATTTTTTTTGCAAGAAAATTATGTTGAACCCCCAAACATTGTATATATTTTTTTAAAGCAAAGGCCCTACAGATTAAAATGGTGGGTGTTGCATTTTTTTTTCCACACAGTATTTGCGCAGCGATTTTTCAAACGCATTTTTTGGGGAAAAAAATACACTTTTTTTAATTTTAATGCACTAAAACACACTATATTGCCCAAATGTTTGATGAAATAAAAAAGATGATATTAGGCCGAGTACATAGATACCAAAGACGACATGCTTTAAAATTTCGCACAAACGCGCATTGGCGACAAACTACATACATTTTTAAAAGCCTTTACAGGTTACCACGTTAGATTTACAGAGGTCTACTGCTAAAATGACTGCCCTCGATCTGACCTTCGCGGTGATACCTCACATGCATGGTGCAATTGCTGTTTACATATGACGCAAGACCGACGCTTGCGTTCGCCATTGCGCAAGAGCAGGACAGGGGTGCTTTTTTTTATCATTATTAATTTTGCTTTTTTATTTTATTTTTAAACTGTCCCTTCCATATTTTTTTTTTATCATTTTTATTGTTATCTCAGGGAATGTAAATATCCCCTATGATAGCAATAGGTAGTGACAGGTACTCTTTTTTTGAAAAAACTGGGGTCTATTAGACCATAGATCTTTCCTCTGCCCTCAAAGCATCTGACCACACCAAGATCGGTGTGATAAAATGTTTTCCCAATTTCCCAATGGCGCTTTTTATATCTAGGGGGGGAACATTCCCTCCCATTGCTTGTAAAAGCAGTCCAGAGGCTAATTAGTTGCTAGGATTGCTTTTACATGAAAGCCGGCCGCTGGCTGAAAAGAATGATACCAAGATGATACCTAAACCCGCAGGCATCAATCTGGTATAACCATTCAAAGTCCAACCAGCAACATACCAGTACGTTGCTGGTCCTTGTTGGACATGTATTGTAATCTTTTTTTTCATGCAGCCTGTTGGCTGAACGAAAAAAAGAGATTGATCGGTGGGTATGCCCACCAGTAGAATACCGCCATTCATCCACCCACTTCTAATGATGGGCATACATGCACCATTTATATATGCCAAAGCATTGGGGCATCCTCCCGCAAAAATTATGCCGCACACACATGGTCGGACTTTTCCACGGGCAAGCCTCCATCGGAATTTCGACCGTATGTATGCGGCATTAGGAGCAAAATTGCTCCTCCGCTCCTCTGCCCCCGCTGCCCCAATGCTTCGGCATATATGTTTTGTTTTTTTTAACTGTGGTGGTGAAATCACCTCCTACAGCACTGGAGTCGCAGGGATCAGGCCTGTCTCTGCGAACGCTGCAGTTATGTGTGTTGTGTTTTGTAAGTGATCGATCGATACTGCACTTGGGAGGCCTGGGCTGGACGGAGGGGCAAAACGCAGGTGCTAGCAGGTATCTGGGCTGATCCCGCTAACACTGTGTTTTTGGGAACCCTAAACTGCTGGGGACGCTAGTATAGATCTGATCAGATCAGATATTGATCTGTTCAGATACTATACCACTAAGGGGGGGTGTATGCTTCACGCGTGGGTGTTAGCGTTACTGGCACTAACCTGACGCCGCCTGGGGTGTGACGCAGGGTTAACTAGGGGCAATTAGGGGGTTAAAACCTTTATTAGATAATATATGGGGGTACCTGACGCTATAAAAACCTGCGGCGAACCTAAAAAAAATAACTGGCTATCTATCGGCACCAGCATAACTAATACAGTGATCAGAAAAACGATCGCTTAGTGACACTGGCAAAAGGGGGTGAAAGGGTTACCTGGGGGGGCGATCAAGGGGTTAAACCTTTATTAGGTAATATATAGGGGTACCTGACGCTATAAAAACCTGCGGCGAACCTAAAAAAAATAACTGGCTACCTATCGGCATCACCGACAATAAAACAGCAATCAGAAAAACGATCGCTTAGCGACAGTGGTGATAGGGGATGAAAAGGTTACCTGGGGGGCGATCAAGGGGGTTAAACCTTTATTAGGTAATATATGGGGGTAGCTGACGCTATAAAAAACTGCGGCGAACCTAAAAAAAATAACTGGCTACCTATCGGCATCACCGACACTAAAACAGCGATCAGAAAAACGATTGCTTAGCGACAGTGGTGATAGGGGGTGAAAGGGTTATCTGGGGGGTGATCAGGGGGTTAAACCTTTATTGGGGGGGTTAGGGGGCTACACTGGACCTAAAACTAACTGTAGTGACACTTTTACAGTCACAAATGTCACTGATTGCAGTGATCAGTAAATAAATGGTCACTGCAATCAGTGACACTGTGACTGGGGGCTGGGGGGTGATCTGGGGGTGTCTGGGGGGGCCTGGGGGGGCGATTTATGTTCCTATGTGTCCTGGTGTCAGTGTACTGTTTGTGCACTAATCTGTGTGTCTTCTCCTGTACGGCGCTCGGTATATGTGAGCGCTGCATGAGAGATGACATCACTTCCTCTGCCTGTGTAAACATTACACAGCAGAGGAAGCTTTCTCATTCGCCGGGAGCGATCGCGAGGGGGTGGCCGAAATCGAACGGCCGTCCCCTCATCCCGGATCGCTCCCCAATGGATATTGACCGCTCACTGTATAGAAGGGGAGTCCTATCGGACCCCCCAACTATACAAAGGCAGTCACGTACACTGTACGTGATTGTGCCTGTCGGTGCCATTCTGCCAACGTATATATACAGTGAGCGGTCGTTAAGTGGTTAAAAAAATCAATAAATCAAAGGAGTAATAAAAATAATAAGTTGTCAATATGCTACAAATAAGGGGAATGGTTAAAAATAATACTAGTATTAGTAATAGTGATCCTAACTTGGAAACCTAAATTGTTGCTCAGACAGAGTGTAACTGTCTGCCTGTCGCTTTAAATCTTTGTTCAGCACTGACTGGCAGGTGGAACCTTTATTGCCTTACTTTTGTTCCCCTGGGGAATGTTTTAATCACCAGACACTTCCTCCTTCATCTAGTTTGGGAGAAAGGAGGCCCTCATTGTTCCAGCATTCAAAGGCAAGCTAGCAGTACCTTGTGGGAAGGTGATGGTTTATGGAAGTTTTCTAAAGTTGAAAGTTTGCACCCCATGGCATGCAGAGCAAGGTAATACAGTAAAGGTGCATTGTCATTGTCAGTATATATGTTTTAGGCATTAATTGTGTCCATGCTGTTAGTTGAAAGATATGCTGTAGACAATCCACATGTTATGAACATAATAATAATAATAATAATAATAATAATAATAATAATATAGGGGACGTACTAAACTGCATATTGGGATGATGAGATGATTGGATTATTGACTGCAATACTGAGAACTCTCACTAGATGTCAGTGTAGTTTATACACATATATATGGTAATAACTCTGTTGTTTCTCAAAATATGTTATTCTTTCCTGCAGTGCTTGATACAATGTTGCAAGAAGCAGTTGCTAATGTTTAACTGTTCACTTGCTGATATTTATATGCAGCTGTACGACAGGATCACATATTATTATCAGTAATGGGTTAAATATGTTCATTGTCAGGAGTTAACATGATATTCCTCCCATAAACCGCATGAGAAATAATAATTCTACCCATATTCCCATCAAAAACAGGTCAAATGTAATTTTTCCATTACTTCTGGATAATTTACTATGATCCTGTTGTACAGCTGCATATAAATATCAGCAAGTTAACAGTTAAACATTAGCAACTGCTTCTTGCAACATTGTATCAAGCACTGTAGGAAAGAACAACATATTTTGAGAAACAACAGAGTCATTACCATTTATATGTGTATAAAGTACACTGACATCTAGTGAGAGTTCTCAGTATTGCAGCCAATAATCCAATCATCCCATCATCCCAATATGCAGTTTAGTACGTCCCAACATATAGTCATGTTTCTTTAGATGTTTAATGTTAATTTATATATATGTGTGTAGATAATTGAACACCACTTTGTAACTCCACATTTGTAATTCTATTGTAACCCCCTTTTTGGTGATCTCTGTAAACTAATGTATTGTCTGTCATTTTACAGTTTTCACGGAGCAAATGGTACTTATGGTGTAAATGGTGTTTAAGGAGTTAAACGATTAACCTCTGTGGTGTTCAACCTTAATGCACACCTTTGAGGCAAAAGAATAAAAGTACTGCACCCGTCAGAAGCTCTCCTCTCGTTATTTACTCAAATCCAATGGGGCCGCTACACAGAGGAAACATGCCATATTTTCACAGGCAAAAGACCTAAGCCTGATATGAATGTGTAAAATATACAGGTGGCAGCTTTATTATTGCCACCTAGTTTGGCATTGGGTACCCACAGACATAATATCACAATTACAGGAACTGATCATTTTTAAATATGTGACTTTCAATTTTCAATTACATCTTATGTTTGCAGGTTGGCAGAGGCTGCTAGCTGACTACTCCTGCCAACAACTAGAAAAATATATTCTGATTGCTATTGCTACCAAGCCACACCTGACCCTTACTGCATCACAATGCACAGACGTGCATTACTGTGTGTTGCATTACCTGCAATGTAGATGGGTTGTTTTAGTGCACTGTGGCACTAACTTCAGTGGTACACTGCATGAATCTGGCATAGATTTCTAAGGCCTTATTTACATGGGTGCTAAGGCCTGTACATGTGAATTGGCCATTTATTTATGCAACTGGAGATACCAGGTAGTGCATGCAGGCAACCAATGTACTGTACTGTAAGTCTATGGCCCCTTTCACATGGGTGATCCAATCAGGTCCATCTGTCAGTTTTTCAGATGGACCTGATCGGAAGGTCCATGCATTCCTATGGACCGGAGGGTGTAAACGGACTTGTGTCTGTTTATAACCGCCTACCTCCGGGTCTGATCAGACCTGCTAAAAAAATGGAGGAGGACTTCAGATCGGCGGCAGCTGGATATAAACAGACTGTATAGTCCGTTTACTCCCGGCCGCCCATAGAGCACAGCGGAGTCTGTCAGCTCTGCATAAACTGAGTGGGCACAGACCTGTCATCCACCCCGCTCTGCTCTGATCAGCAGGGGATCAGTGGATAGATCCCCTGCTGATCGGAAAGGTTTCTGACCCTAATTTGACAGGCATGCAGGTGTGTGTGATATTCCCTCAATGTCTTAATTTAGGTCTGCTCACCTGCACTCCCATGCCTTTTAGGATGAGTGGCTGTGTTCCTGCAGCTGCTGTCACCAAAGACTTATGTGGGCTGCCTGTATGCAGCACTTGACAGCTCCAGACACATAAACAAATAGCCAATTGATGGTGTATGGGCCTCAGTATTCATGTGAATGAGACCTAAATAAAACAGAAACCTGTTACCTCTCTTATTGCATTATTGAATGTACAACAAGCTGTCATTATCTAAACATATGTGGTTCATTACTGTACCTTTTTTGTATAATTTGCATCGTCCCCAGCTTTCTCTGGGGACTACAGAAGCCCTTCACTCTCTGTGATTGAGAAGAGGAAAGAGAGAGGTGGTGGTAGTCATGTCTGATGATGATAATCACTACTTCTCCATAGACACATGATGATTGAGTCTTGTTGCTCTAGGACAGTGATAGTGAACCTTGGCACCCCAGATGTTTTGGAACTACATTTCCCATGATGCTCAACTACACTGCAGAGTGCATGAGCATCATGGGAAATGTAGTTCCAAAACATCTGGGGTGCCAAGGTTCGCCATCACTGCTCTAAGACATGAAGTGTGTTGCTAGCAGGATCACCAGGTGAAAATAAAGAAAAATTGTCTGAAAAGCAAAACAAATTCAGCCACCACATCTAAGGACTGGTAAGCTGTAATATATTACAGTTTTATTCTGCGGTTTGGATACGTTTTAACACTCCCAGATCACAACATCTATATGCATGGGCGTCCGCTCCATAGGGCAAGGGGGGTCGTTTGCCCCCCCCTGGAATCGAGAAGGTGTTGGCCAATGCTGTGTAATGTAAAGGGGTGCAGGGTTCTGTGTAATGTAAAGAGGTCCAGTGATGCAGGGTGCTGTGTAATGTAAAGGGGTCCAGTGATGCAGGGTGCTGTGTAATGTAAAGGGGTGCAGGGTGCTGTGTAATGTAAAGGGGTCCAGTGATGCAGGGTGCTGTGTAATGTAAAGGGGTCCAGTGATGCAGGGTGCTGTGTAATGTAAAGGGGTCAGTGATGCAGGGTGCTTTGTAATGTAAAGGGGTGCAGGGTGCTGTGTAATGTAACGGGGTCTAGTGATGCAGGGTGCTGTGTAATGTAAAGGGGTCCAGTGATGCAGAGTGCTGTGTAATGTAAAGGGGTGCTGGGTGCTGTGTAATGTAAAGGGGTCCAGTGATACAGGATGCTGTGTAATGTAAAGGGGTCCAGTGATGTAGGGTGCTGTGTAATGTAAAGGGGTGCAGGGTGCTGTGTAATGTAAAGGGGGCCAGTGATGCAGGGTGCTGTGTAATGTAAAGGGGTACAGTGATGCAGGGTGCTGTGTAATGTAAAGGGGGCCAGTGATGCAGGGTGCTGTGTAATGTAAAGGGGTCCAAAGCTGTGGGGTGCTGTGTAATGTAAAGGGGTCCAGAGGTGCAGTTGTGGAGAGGGGGTACACAGTAGTGACAAAGAGATATTTAAAGATGCAGGGGGCACAGTGTTTTTTTTTTACATTTTAACGTGGGGGGGGGGGCGCTTTTAACCCCCGCTAGCGGTCGAAGAAAAGGTAAAATGCGACTATCGCCGCTGCCAAAGCGCCCCCCCCCCCCCCCCCCCCCGAAACAATTTCAGTGGACGCCCATGCCTATATGTGTTGTTAGGCTGTAAACAGAGCATACAGAAAAACATGCAAATACAATGATGTCATATATGGTGTGTATTTTAGGTATGTGTCCCAATGGGTGCATTAATGAGTGATACGTCATAGTGACCACTACAGCATCTTGGAAGAAATGGTGAGTCATGTGACATGCCTCTTCTTCATAAGACCCATGATTTCTGTCTACTCATCAGAGTAGAGGAGGCTGGACACAGTTTATTCCCCAAATGAAGATTCCTGCAGCTGAACAAAGGAAAAAAATGCAAGAAAACATTAACATATGATAAATAATCTATTCCTTACCCAGGCAACTCTACAGGCAGCCAGAGCACATTGAGATCATCTAAAAATGATTGTTCATAAAGCTCAGGATTACAGATGTGTTTCCAGCAAGCACTACTGCAACGTGGAACAGGTTATACGTAGTTGGTGATTACATGCATTTTTTGCATGCTTAAAATATTTTATTGACAGTTGTGTACTTGTTTATTATCATTTCTGCTCTAAAAAAGTTTTATTATAAACCCAACTGCGGGAAATTTGAAAATTCTAGCTTGCAGTGGGGCTATACCCACACTGCAATGGTTAACTGCCCATTTAAGTCTAGTGGAGAGTAAAAGTATTTTTACTTATCGATTCTCGACTCCCCTGGCAGATGGCTCTCCCTCATTCTTCAGCGATGGCCTGTCCCTAGGTGTCCTCGTGTCCAATGCAGGGCTACGGACCCTGTATCAGTTTTGATCATGTCAGAACCTTATGGCCCGTACACACAATCCAAATAGCATACGAAAACTGTCGTCCGAGGAAGAATCGTACAACTTTCGGATCATGTGTACACTACTTTTCGTGAGCCGATCACGACAGTTCATCCGATATTATTTGATCGGGCAAGCACGAAAATTTTCCTTGTACGATACCAGATCGTACGATTTTCGTTTAATCAGTACAGTTGTCGTCTGAAATAACAATACAAATACATTACAACACATGACATCACTTCCGATTTTTTCTTGGACGAGAATTTTCCTGACTGTAGTAACCGATTCAATTAATAACTTGCAACTAGTAAGCGAAAAAAAGTCGTCCGATTTTCAGATCGTGTGTATGGGGCATTAGACCATTGGAGCATGAGGGAGAAGACACTGGAACAACATTTGTACCTGAGCTATTTTCAAAAATTCACTGTGCTCAGAGATGTGAACAGGCTGTATCAATAACAATTATTGCGTATGCATTTTCACGCATTCTGATGCATTCCAGATGTGTAAACAGATCTGATTTTTTTTTCTTATATTTTCCTGATTTTGTCAGGAACACATTTCCCATCCAAGGATGGCAACAGGCACAAGCAGAGAGCACATGAACTTATCTGCTCACAAGATTTCTGGCAAGATTAACAGGTATTTTTTGAGCTTATCAAACCGATATTACAACAGACCAAAGGGGACCAAATAAGAGAAGTTCATTGTTAGGGTTTACATACACTTTAATAAATGCAATAAATCTTTTAGCAACAGCAACCTGGTGAAACAATGGAAAATGATCATTTGCTGCTTTATAAAAATACCTTTCAAACATTTCATGCCAGTTTAACACCTGTCTTCAATAGAAACTTCCCCACGGGCTTGAAGAGATATTTAAGAAGACTTGAATTTTCACGTACACTGCCTTGGAAATGGAAGCAAACAGAGATTTTCTGGCTTGACATTTATATAAATATATATATATACAGTAAAGCCCTGTACACACGATCGGATATCCTATGGATTCTAATCCGATGGTTTTTTCCATCGGAAATCCGATGAAGCTGACTTCCATCAGTCTTGCCTACACACCATCAGTCAAAAAACCGACCGTTCCAAACGCGGTGACGTAAAACACTCAGACGAGCCGAGAAAAATGAAGTTTAATGCTTCTGAGCATGCGTCAACTTGATTCTGAGCATGCGTGGCTTTTTTATCCGATGGACTTGCCCATAGACGATCGGAATTTGCTATCGGTTCTTGATCCATCGGAAAATTTTAAAACATGTTCTATTTTTTTAAAACCGATGGAAAAAAGACTGATGGGTCCCATACACGATCGGTTTGTCCGATGAAAAAAGTCCATCGGACTGTTTTCATCGGTAAAACCGATCGTATGTACAGGGCTTAAGTCTGTTTTTAACAAAATTTACAAAAGGAGTTGTTCTTTGGTAAAAGCCTGCATTAAAAACTTGAAGCGGACCTTGCACTAAAAATTCTGCAAATATACAAAAAAAACACAGTAGAGGAAAAAAAAATATAAATATATTTATCTTTTCCCAATTTTTCATACAATGGGTGTATTGTCATGCTCTGATGAATACCGGGGAAAACTGAGAAGCCCAAATCTTGGGAGATGATGCTCAAACACGGTGCAAGAGCATGTCCTTGTGTTATTTGGGCTGCCCAGCATTCTGCCAAATTTCACTGAACGGAGCGTGACCTAGCATCATCTGGAGGAAAGGTACATTTATTTGTTACTAGTTTCCCTTCAAGGTTTTGAATACTATTTTTTTTTTTATTATTTGCCAAAATTTTGGCAATGGCGGGAGAGTACAAAATTTGATGCAGCTCTGCACAGAAACCAATCAACTACCAGGTTGCTGGGGCGGTGTGGGCGTTAGCAATAAAGTGCCACTACTTTTAGCGGGGCTTTAACGTTACTATAGCGGCACTTTTCGGCCGCTAGTGGGGCGCATTTAACCCCCGCTAGCAGCCAAGGAAAGGGTTAATAGCGCCCGTCTAGCGGCGCTGCCAAAGCGCTTTGCAGTGCGGGCGTTAGCAATAAAGCGCCACTACTTTTAGCAGGGCTTTACCGCTACTATAGCGGCGTTTTTCGGCCGCTAGTGGGGTGCTTTTAACCCCGCTAGCAGCCGAGGAAAGGGTTAATAGCGCCCATCTAGCGGCGCTGCCAAAGCGCTTTGCAGCCGATTTGTCAGCGCTGTACATTTATTTCAATGGGCAGGAGCGGTGGAGGAGAGGTATATGCACTGCTCCCGCACCACCCCAAAGATGCTGCCTGCAGGAATTTTTTTCCCATCCTGCAAGCTCTACACCACAGTGTGAAAGCTCTCGGGCTTTCACACTGGGGTGGCTTGTGAGGCGCTCTACAGGCACTATTTTTAGCGCTACAACGCCTGATAAGCGCACCAGTGTGAAAGGGGTCTAATTGAACAAACTGACGTTAGAAGCTGATTGGTTACCATGCACAGCTGCACCAGATTCTGAGTGCTCCAGTTTTAGTACATCTCCCCCAAGCTTGTGTTTTGGGTGCAAACTTTTCTTTTTTTAAACTCTTTATTTATAATTTTCTTTGACACAACACACAAAAAGAAAGCAAAGGCAAGGAAATAATAAATAAATAAGTATATATACATAAAAAAAGTATACATATATATATATATATATATATATATATATATATATATATATATATATATATATATACACATACACACACATATACACATACATATATATACACATACATACACACATATGACAAAAAAAATAAAAAATTCAATAAAAATAAGAGCAACTGCTCATGTCAATATTCCACACATCACATAAGTCCTAATTAACATACATTATAAGAATACAAATATTTTACAGTAGCTACTGAAGATATAAAGGTAACCAATTATCGAATATTTTCAGTTTCCAAGTTAATAGGTCTCGCCCACCCCATATCAGGAGCAAACTGTAGGCGAAGACCCATCAACCTGTTGTTCAATTCATTATAGATAGTGTATTATCTACGTAACTAAGCTTGATGTAGGCAACTATAGAACTACAGAGTACATTTTTTAAGATATTCAGAGGCTCTAGGGTGGACCATCCAATTTTCCCATTTTCCTTTAAAGTTAACTGTATTGTAATTTTTGTATGCCAACATCAGTTCATATTGAGCTTGAATATTCAGTCTAACTATGACATTGGTTAAGTTTGGAGCTTCAGGGGATTTCCATATACTGGATATTGTGAGTCTGGCTGCTATAAGTGTATGGGCTACAATAGTTCTATACATTATAGGGTATATGTCAAGATTTATTCCTAGAAGGGCCATGGCAGGGGTGAGATCCAGCAAATTGCCAGTGAGATCCGCTAAAAACACTGAGACAGAATTCCAGAAACTGTGTATATTTTTACAACTCCATAGGGTATGGTGAAGATTTGGGTGCAAACTTTTCTTTAAATTACCGTGCACCTGATTGGCTGTTTGAAACTTGAAGTGTTTTAGGCCTGCATAACAAATAAGTATTTAAAACAAGACAGTCGGTAGATATGTAGACATACATGAATATAAATATGGACCACATATAATGTTTTTCTCAATCTTTGATTTAAAGATCTGCTGTGGACACAGGGGAGCCCAGCAAAAGTTAACTCAGTTGCAAAAATGATTACTCTTTATAGGTGTGTGAAAAATATTTCTAGTCTTAAAACTTGCTTTGGGTTTATAATTAAAAACAAAACAAAATACTAGGTAGACAGTTTCTATTAACAATGCCAGTATCTTGCGTCTTGCCTGCAGTCTATACTTTATACACTTGTAGAAACTATGGGGCTGATTTACTAAAACTGTAGAGTGCAAAATCTGGTTAAGCTCTGCATAGAAACCAATCAGCTTCCAGTTTTTTTTTTGTCAACACTTAATGAACATTATTACTAATGTTCAGATAAAGGAACACCTGGGTAGCAGTGACCATAACATGATTTCATTTGATGTTAGCTGTAAGCAAGAAATACATGCAGGAAGGATAAAAACACTTAATTTCAATAAAGCAAATTTTCCAAGGATGAGGGCTGCTCTCCAGGACTTAGACTGGGAGAGAATATTGGCATCAATGGGCACAGAACAGAAATGGAAATTCTTCAAAAAGACTGTTTGTGAACTCACTGCAAAGTATATTCCCATGGGCAATAAGTTTAAAAGGCTAAAAATAAAACCTATGTGGCTCACAGTTAAAGTTAAAAAAGCTATAAACAATAAGAAAAGAGCTTTTAAAAAATATAAAAATGAAGGAACACTAGTGTCATTTAAATGTTACAAAGAATATAACAGGATATGTAAAAAGGAAATCAAGGATGCAAAAATTCAAAACGAACGACAGATTGCAAAAGATAGTAGGACAAACCCCAAAAAAATCTTCAAATATATTAATAGTAAAAAGGTCAAGTCTGAGCATGTAGGCCCTTTACAAAATAATCTAGAGTGGGTGACTGGGGACAAAGAGAAGGCTAATTTGTTAAATACTTTCTTCAGCTCTGTGTATACAAAGGAGCATGGGGGAGCTCATGTCCATAATGGGGGTGGTAGTGACACAGCCCCAAATCCACAATGGCTCAAAAGTGATATGGTCCAGAAATATTTAGACAGAATAAAGGTGGATAAAGCACCTGGACCAGATGGCATACACCCACGGATCCTAAAAGAATTGAGCTCTGTAATTTCAAAGCCATTGTATCTAATTTTTAGGGACTCATTAATGACAGGAATAGTACCACTGGATTGGCGCAGGGCCAATGTGGTGCCTATATTTAAAAAGGGAACAAAGTCTTTACCAAGTAACTATAGACCTGTTAGTTTAACTTCCATAGTTGGGAAGATACTGGAGAGATTAATAAAAGACCACATAGATGAGTTCTTGCTGGAAAAAACTATTTAAGCAACAGACAGCATGGATTCATGAAAGACAGAAGTTGTCAGACAAACCTGATTTCTTTTTATGAAGAGGTAAGTAAAACCTTGGACAGAGGGGTGGCGGTGGACGTGGTATACTTGGATTTTGCAAAAGCGTTTGATACAGTTCCCCACACACGGCTCATGTGTAAGGTAAAGTCTACAGGATTGGAAAAATATCAGTTTGTAAATGGATAGAAAACTGGCTAAAAGACAGAATTCAGAGAGTAGTAGTTAATGATTCTTACTCTGAATGGTCTAAGGTTATCAGTGGTGTACCCCAAGGTTCAGTGCTGGGACCCTTACTTTTTAATATGTTTATAAATGATATTGGGTCTGAGATCAAAAGTAAAATTTCTGTCTTTGCAGATGACACCAAGCTATGCAGTGGAATAACGTCCTTACAGGATGTCGCCAATTTACAAGCCGACCTCAATGCTCTGTCTAATTGGGCGACTATGTGGCAGATGAGGTTTAATGTTGATAAATGTAAAGTTATGCACTTGGGGGCTAAGAATATGAATGCATCATACATACTAGGGGGAATACAACTGGGGGGATCCGTAGTGGAGAAGGATCTGGGGGTTTTGGTAGATCATAAGCTCAATAATGGCATGCAATGCCAAGCTGTGGTTTCCAAAGCGAGCAAAGTCCTTTCTTGTATTAAGAGAGGTATGGTCTCCAGAGAGAGAGATATCATTTTGCCCCTGTACAAATCATTAGTAAGGCCTCATCTGGAATACGCAGTTCAGTTTTGGGCACCAGTTCTCAAAAAGCATATCGGGGAACTGGAGAAAGTGCAGAGAAGGGCAACCAAACTGATAAGAGGCATGGAGGAGCTCAGCTATGAAGAAAGATTAGAGGAACTGAATTTATTCACTCTTGAGAAGAGGAGAATAAGGGGGGATATGATTAACATGTACAAATATATAAGGGGTCCATATAGTGAACTTGGTGATGAGTTATTCACTTTACGGTCAACACAGAGAACAAGGAGGCACTCTTTTCGTCTAGAAGAGAAAAGATTTAATCTCCAAATGCGGAAAGGTTTCTTCACAGTAAGAGCTGTGAAAATGTGGAACAGACTCCCTGCAGAGGTGGTTCTGGCCAGCTCAGTAGATTGCTTTAAGAAAGGCCTGGATACTTTCCTAAATGTACATAATATAACTGAGTACTAACATTTATAGGTAAAGTTGATCCAGGGTAAATCCGATTGCCTCTCGGGGGATCAGGAAGGAATTTTTTCCCCTGCTGTAGCAAATTGGATCATGCTCTGCTGGGGTTTTTTGCCTTCCTCTGGATCAACTGTGGGTATAGAATTGGGTATATGGGATTGCACGATATTTTTTTATTTTATTTTAGTTATTTTTTTATGGTTGAACTGGATGGACTTTGTCTTTTTTCAACCTGACTAACTATGTAACTAACTATGAACAAGCTTAAGTTAGAAGCTGATTGGCTACCATGTAGAGCTGCACCAGATTTTGCACTCTACACTTTTAGTAAATCAACCCCTATGTGTTTTATCATAACAAAGTTATTTTAGCTGTTATGGTTATCAGAACTGTTGTTGATGTTATTATTGTCCAGCCACCATTCACACTAACGCGATGCAGGACAATGGAAATAGCATTGTTCTCTAAAGTGCCCATTCACATCAATGCAACCTGGTGTAGTGTGATTTTTGAAAAGGTGCCTGTGCCCTTTTTTTTGGTGCTGTATAGTGCTTTTATTTTTGGCCAACAGGAACCTATGAAAAATTAATATATGTGGTTTTGGGTGCATTTTTTTTTTTTTTGCCTAAAATCCAGTCTCTTCCTCCCAGCAGCAATGATGTCACAGCAGATATTGCTAGTCATTGGCAAAAACAAAAACCCATGCAGCTTGAAAAACGCAAGAAAAATACGTCAAATATGTGCATGCCTGCATTACAAAACCGCACTGAAACGCATGATTATGCAGCAGTACTACCAAGCTTTTATTGATGGTTTGTACAAAAGAATGTTTTTTTTTTCGTTTTTTTTAAATAAAAATTTGATATGTGTGTATAAAGATATATATATATATATGTATATATATATATATATATATATATATATATATATATATATATATATATATATATATATATATATATACAAAGCCTGATGAAGAGCATGCTATGCTTGTAACTGTACAGTAGCATTGCATTACTACAAAATATTTTGTCTTTGAAGAAGCAACAAGTAAATTAATTGCATTGGAGATTGTGTCCGTAGTTTTTTTCTACTGAATAGTGGTGGATTATTGGAAGCCCACCCTGACACTGCTCCAGAAAAATAAAAGAAGAGGAGGAAGTAACCCACCCTATTGTTTGATATATATATTGTGTATTGTGTGTGTGTTTATGTATATGTATATATGTATATATATATATATATATATATATATATATATATATATAAACACACATAGAAACACACACAATACAGTATATGTGTGTAATTATGGGGAGCAACTTGTCATGCGACTTTGCAGTCCTAAGTCGCAGGACAAGTCGCACAAGTGTGAAAGGGGCCTAACTATATATATCCTTTTTTTTTTTTGTTAAGATATATACAGTGACAATAAGAAATTTAAATGTATGTAATATGTATTATTATTATTAATAAAAATATTACAAATATAAATAAATAAATAAATATAAATATATATATATATATATTACCATTACATATACTGTATGTGGAGAGTGAGACCAAGCTTGCAGTGGAAGGCACTGGCTGCCCCACTGACAGCTGTATTCCATCCTGCAGAGGTGAGAGTGACCTCTGATGTGACAGTCACATGTCAGCCCTGCAGAGGTGGGGAGTTCAAGGGCAGCTGCAGCCTGTCTCCTTTATTTACTACCAACCTATATTAATAGGATCTGGGAACACGACAGGAAACAGCAGACTTCTGACAATTCACAGTTTATATTGGTTAAATGTAAATATGGCTTCAAAAAATAAATATAGACAGCAATATGCGATTCTCCCAGTAGGGGGAGATGTGTGGCCGGCTGGCCAGCAGTGACCTCTGATTTTAGATATAGGTCACCATCTGGTCATCTGCTCCCAGCAGGACATGGCAGTGTTAGACCCCAGTTATATGTACAGTATTTGCCACACACAATACCTGGATGAATACAATTTAATTAACCATTCATTGCTTCCTTCTAATCATACCCCGACTTTAATTATTCTTTGCTAAAGGTGATTGGTAAACTTAAATTTTGACATTACATTACAGATGCCTATGGAAATGAAACGTCTTGGAGATATACAGTATAAGTACATCAGGGTACTGCAAACGGATAGCATCCAAAAGAGCTCTGCAGATAATCTCTCCAGTTGTAAATAGGTGAAAGCATAAATCAACAGGTTGTTTCTTTTTTTTTTTTTTTTTTTACAGGGAAATCGGTCATTTACAAAAGGAATTAAGGATACGTATATGATAAGGTCAATTGGCATTTTATTCTACTTAGGTGTACTGTCTGACCTAAACCTCTACAAAGCAATTGCTTTTTCTATAGCGATCCGACAAACAGTATTGCTATTGGCATACTAAAATATTGTACGACATTATTGTGTATCGTGTAAGATACAGGTGACTCACTTTCTGGTTTATTTACACAAAGCATATTTTAAGAAAAAAAAAATCAACAATTCCTCTGTAGTTTCGCTACAAATGTATCCACTTTAATTTATTTAAAGTATCTACTCTACTAAAATGTCCTAAATGTATCCACTTTCATTTCTTAAAAGTATACACATAAAAAAAAAACACAAAAATTTCCTAAATGTATCCACTTTCATTTCTTAAAAGTATACACATAAAAAAAACACTAAAATTTCCTAAATGTATCCACTTTCATTTCTTAAAAGTATCCACATAAAAAAAAACACAAAAATGTCCTAAATGTATCCACTTTCATTTCTTAAAAGTATACACATAAAAAAAACACTAAAATTTCCTAAATGTATCCACTTTCATTTCTTAAAAGTATCCACATAAAAAAAAACACAAAAATTTCCTAAATGTATCCACTTTCATTTCTTAAAAGTATACACATAAAAAAAAAACACAAAAATTTCCTAAATGTATCCACTTTCATTTCTTAAAAGTATACACATAAAAAAAACACTAAAATTTCCTAAATGTATCCACTTTCATTTCTTAAAAGTATACACATAAAAAAAAACACAAAAATGTCCTAAATGTATCCACTTTCATTTCTTAAAAGTATACACATAAAAAAAACACTAAAATTTCCTAAATGTATCCACTTTCATTTCTTAAAAGTATCCACATAAAAAAAAACACAAAAATTTCCTAAATGTATCCACTTTCATTTCTTAAAAGTATCCACATAAAAAAAACACTCACATTTTCCTAAATGTATCCACTTTAATTTCTTAATAATTCAAGATAAAATTCTCCATTGGCATTTGTTATAAACATTTTATTGAAAAAAAAAATGTACATTCAAATATCTGAACATTTTTTTACGACTACATAAGTGCAAATACATTCTCTTCTTTAAAAAGCATAGTGGGATTATACAGATTTCAGATACACTTTTGTCAACATATTGTGATAAGAAAATCTAAAGAACAAAAAAAAAAAAAAAAAAGATTGGCAAAAATAACCTTGCATTTTGCCCTACTAAAATATTTCAAATATTTAATTTCTAATATATACAGTATTTTAATACTAGGTGGTAAAGGAGTGTGGGAGGGGGGTGCTGACTTCCCAAGATTCCATAGAATAGGTTTCATCATTTATAAATGGTCAATTTGCATCTGTTGATTGTGTGATGGAGAGGGGGGGGGGGGCAGTTTAGCGCACGAGAGAGGGAAAAGAAAAAAGGCATAATAGAAAGGGGAAAGAAAGGGAGTTAAAATAGGCAATGCACATAGAAGAGAAGGATGTAAGAGGGCGAATTATATATATATATATATATAGAGAGAGAGAGAGAGAGAGAGAGAGAGAGAGAGAGGAGTTTTATGAAAGAGAGAGGGAGAGAGAGAGGTTTTATGGAAGAGAGAGAGAGAAGTAGGTTTTATGGGGGAGAGAGAGAGAGATAGGGAGAGAGAAAGAGAGAGAAAGAGTGTGTGTGTGTGTGTGTGAGAGAGAGAGAGAGAGAGAGAGAGAGAGAGAGGGGTTATGGAAGAGAGAGAGAGAAATCGGTTTTATAGGAGAGAGAGAGAAATTGGCTTTATAGGAGAGAGAGAGAGAGAGAGAGAGAGAGAGAGTCTGTGTGTGTGAGAGAGAGAGTTTAAGGTTATTTGGGAGAGAGAGAAAGAAAGAAAGAAAAAAAGAAAGGGTACCGAACAAAAAGTGAGGAGGATAATAAATACAGAGCAGATAAAGAAAAGAGAGGAAAAGGAGAGAGAGGTAAACAGAAAGTAGAGAACCATTGTATAAAAGAAAAAAAAAATGAAAGGAAATAAGAAGGTGAGATAAAAAGATAGAAGAGGAAGTGGAAGAGAAGATAATAAAGAGATGTAAAAGATGAAACAACACAGAACATATGATATAGAAGAATAGGAGAATGGACAAGGAAGGAATAAAATGGGCAGTAAGTGGGGCACATAATAAAATAATAACTGGTGTAAGGGAGGAGAAGGGCATAAGTAGGGTGTTTAGAGACAGTTAGGAGAGAAAGGGAAAAGAGATAAATCAAGGTGGGACAGAAGAGAAGAAACAGGTTGTAGAGAGATCCATGCACACATAATAAAGATCACATTATTCCCTTGCCTGGTGCAATCTTCAGGCTCCTATATTCTCCCTCTACTCCAAGCTTGCTTTTAAACCACGCAGTCATTTCCACCATGTGGAGATGACTTCCAGCATTCGGTTTTCCATGATCCATGATTCATGGTTAGGTCACATCGAAAATATTTACAAGGACAAAGCAACTATTACAAACATAATGATTTATCCCAAGATCTGATTCCATATAGAGAAGGGAGCCCATTCTGAAAATAGGAAGACTTTATTTACAATCTAGGAACATACTACTACAATGTAGGGTATAATTTACTAAAGGAGTAATAAATAGGTTGGCCAAACCACTTCGCAATGAAACCTGGATGCACTTTTGTACAGATGAGTTTAGGAGAGTTTTTGCGTTTTTTTCTGCCACAAAGCTCCAATCAGAAACGCAAACCACAAGTTTTTTTTCCTTGCCTTATATGTCTGTAATTGTCCTATATTGTGCACATAGGATAACATTCATCTGCTTCTAGGGGCAGAACGCAAAACTTCTGTAGAAGCAGCGATTTTAAGCCACTGTGCTCACCATACACCTTACAATCTGACCATACAATCATTTTTGGATTTACCAAAAACTTTTCAATATGAGGACCTACCTAAACTATCCAATCAATTTGTATCCGATCAGGCAGGATATCTTTGTTGGTAAATCTAAAGGCGGTTGTACAATCAGATTGTATAGTGTATGAACAGCCTAAACTCTATGACTTTATTGCTTGGGTAAATCACCCGTGTTATGAAAAAATACAGGGAAGGTGGATATGAATAGTAAGATGCATGTGATTTGTAGTAACCTCATTATCTGATGACAGTCAGCTAACATTAGTTCATTTTTTAAAACCTATGACACCTGTTTTCTGTACTTCCAGCTATTTAGTATTTCTCAGATCGAAGTGCTGTGTTTGTGTCTGGGGTCAGATACTTGTCTTTGTCATCTGAAAATGCCTCCTGATTGCAGAACTGTAAACATATCAAACTTTATTATTACCTGTGCTTGGCAGGCAGTGATACATTTTAAGTCGATTGGAAGTAATTCAAGCAGATGGAAGAAGAAGGGTACTTCATATCTGCACACAGATCCAGCATTGGGACTGGCACTCTGCCATGGATTAGTGTGGCTGCATGGCCCAGCATTGAGATACACAGGGCACAGGTGTGCTAGATGCCCGCCTGGCACAGTACAGCAAACACACGCTGCGATTGTCGCTGGCTCCCCATTGTGTTGGCTCAGTACCATCTACATCACGCATGGCTTTATATCCTGGCAGACACTCTGATGGTGGTGATGGTGATAGTAAGAACTACTGGCAGACGGGTGGAAAGAAGAAATCCCGTTAAAGTTGAGAACAAAATCTTTTCTGTCGCACACAGGAGAGGAGTGGTGCTGATAGCGAGGCAATCCCACTGCAATGGAAATACAAACAGTTATTAGAATAAAAGCACACAGGGCTGGTGCCACCAGAACCCCCCCCCCCCCCCCCTGACTGGTCAGAGGAAGGCAAAGTCATCACCTGCTCAAAGGATTCTGTTTGCCTTCTATTGGTGATGGAAAGAAAGGAGCATGACATAAAGACCACACAACCTTCACCCTATTATACTTCCATAATCTCATCACATACATTACAATCTGATTGTACAATCTACTATGCAGAGCATGTCCCTTCACATACAAAATGATTGGATAGATCAGGTAGGTCCTGAAAGACAGTTTTGGGCAATCAAAGGTTGATTGTATGATCAGATTGTAATGTGAATGATGACCTTGGCCTAGCCATCAGAATTAACTTGTATTTGTAATATGGCTTCCACGAGGTATATACTAATTGGTCCAGCATTTTATACCATGTGAGAATTAGGACCTCTTTGCTGTATTACTGATTACCTAAGATGTGGTTTCAGATGATCTTATAAAAAGTGGCACCTATCAGGAATAACAACAGATTCACATAAAAAAAAAAAAGATTAACATTCTCTGAAAATGTATACAATCTATTAACCTATCAGAATGAAATAATAAAGTAATTATTCCCCAATATTACCTGTCCATTGACCTATAGAGAGAGTGATTTACTAAAGGAGTTTTCACTTTAGATCCAGCCATATGCAATCACAAATCAATTTTTTTTTTAATGTATGTTGCACACAATTGGAGTCCATTGTAATAAATAATCTAAATGAACAGTCACCACATTTTTGGTAAATGAGTGCTTTTTTGTCAATGTTTGACACATATGGAAACTAATGGGACAATAAATTAACTAAATGTGACCTATTCTGACTTATCTGCATCCCATACCTACCTATACTGTAGTTCTGATAATAATAATGGTCTGAAAGGTCTAATAATAACATTAAAAATAATGAAAATAAAATAAACTAATACAAATTTAGAACTAGCTGTAGCACTTTGAGAAATGTCAGTTCACTCTGCAAAGCCAATAGGGGGAAGCTGCCTTCACTTTGAATGAACTGGGAGAAATGATGGACTTTACTGGCAGATGAGTGGTTGATTGAGGTGAACACAGCTTCATCTTATTTTCTAAGCTTAGTCAAGGATCACTTTTAAAGCCCAAGGTTGTACAATACAGTACTATGGTGGGGATTTACTAAAACTGGAGTGCAAACTCTGGTGCAGATCTGCATAGAAACCAATCAGCTTCTAGGTTTTATTGCCAAAGCCTGAAAGAACAAGTTGAAGTTAGAAGCTGATTGGTTACCACAGCTGCACCAGATTCCGAGTGCTCCAGTTTTAGTAAATCTCCCCTTATGTAATATGAGGACAAACCTTTCCCATTCAATCAGTTTCTATCCAGTCCCACAGGCCCTAATAATACATATGAAGAAATAATTCTGGATGGCTGCACTTCCAAAAATCCTTTTATTGAATCTTCATATGACAAGTGGTTGACAGATGGAGCAGGGGATAAAGAGGTAGACGCGTTTTGCGCAAATGTTAGCGCTTAGTCATTACCTCATGATAATACATAGCTGTTAGTAGAT
>CM055122.1:1122652380-1122654880 GCA_029206835.1 Rana muscosa | reverse complement strand
TTATTTTTATTCCTAAAGTAGAGGATGCTCACTGTAGAAGAATGCTTATTGTATACTGTTGTGTTGTGTGTACTTTGGATACCCAACATGGGGGGTTATTTACAAAAGGAAAATCCACTTTGCACTACAAGTGCAAACTACAAGTGCAAAGTGCACTTGAAATTGCACTGAAAGTGCACTTGGAAGTGCAGTCACTGTAGAGCTGAGGGGGACATGCAAGGAAAATAAAAAACAGCATTTTAGCTTGCACATGATTGGATAATAAAATCAGCAGAGCTTCCCCTCATTTCAGATCTACCCCTCAGATTTACAGCGACTGCACTTCCAAGTACACTTTCAGTGCAATTTCATGTGCACTTTGCACTTGTAGTTTGCACCTGTAGTGCAAAGTGGATTTGCCTTTTGTAAATAAAATTGTGTAGGAAAAAAAAAAAAAACAAGCAAAAAACAGGATTTTATGTTTGATTATAATGAACAGATCTTCACCTTATTCTGTAAACTATTATAACTTCAATGTGAAAATGATCTTTTCCTTTAGTAAAGCCTCTCCACTGTGTATCGTTAACTCTAAGCTTAAAGGAGTGGTGTCTGCATTCTTCTTTATTTATTTATTTATTTATACATTTTTAAAGTTAGTTTTTTCCCTTTGTTTTCACCTGGTGACCCAGCCAGTATTTTTAGGGTGATCCCCATCTGGCATAGAGGAGCAACTGGAGACACCTTTGGACAACAGCATTGACAGTCTGGGGGGAGGGTAGTGATGCACTTGTAGATTTAGGACTTTACATAAGTGACCAACAAATTCCACACTTCCTAAGCAGTTACAGCAGCAATTTCTTTTCTCATTTTGAGATAAAGGTTGTACAGAGCTGACTATTGTAAGCACCCCTGTTGATGGTAAATGGTTTGTCTCAACCCTCTCCCTGCCACTTTTGCTACACAGTTGGTAATAAAGGAAGATAACAAAACATAGCAGTATCAACAGGTGAAATAAAAGAAAAAAAACCCTACAAAAGAAAACTTTGTGCTAAAATGCACTAACCTTCACAGTACACAAGGATGAAATAAAATGTATACATGTTGGAGATTTGCTGGCCATACATTATACAATTTTCTTATTCAACTACCTTTCGATTTACCTTCAAGTATGTATTGTGAGGGCTTACCTGATTGCATAGTGTTGATGATTTTGGTATTTTTTAAGAAAAATTGTAGAAGAAAATTGTAGAATGTAGTAACATTCCAATGGGGGCCATACACGTCTCAATTTTTTTATTCGATCAATGGGGTTGATTTACTAAAGGCAAGTAGACTGTGCACTTTGTCAAGTGCAGTTGCACGCTGCAACGGTTCCAAAGATTAGTCAATGAGATAAAGCTTCACTTTGCACAGAATACCCAATCACATGCAAGGAAAATAAAAAAAAACAGCATTTTCTTGCACATGATTGGATGGTGGAAGTCACCAGAGCTTCTGCTCATTTACTAAGCTCTGGAGCAACTGCTCTTGCAGTTGTGAAGTGCACAGTCCATTTACCTTTAGTAAATCAACCCCAATGTGTGCTCTGACCAAAATGTTTAATATAGCAAAAAATAATTGAATAGGCATAATTTCCCTTTCAATCAATTTAAAATGGATTCGATCAAGCTAAGTCGATCAGCCATAGTGCAGAAAAACTTTTTCCATTTTGCATTGATCTACAGCAGTGTTTCTCAACTCCAGTCATTAAGGTGCCCCAACAGGTCATGTTTTCAGGATTTCCCTCAGATGAAACAGCTGTGTCAATTACTAATGCAGGCCATACACGGTCGAATTTCGAACAAATTTTCTTTTCAAAATCAGAAAGTTCGTTTTTTTTTTTGTGATCTGATGATGCCACCATTGATTTTCGAAATTCGGCCGACCAAACCTTCATGTTGCCGGGAATATTCGTTTCTCTCCGGGAATATTCTTTTCTTGCACATGCGCATTTTCTTTTCTATTACATTTCTCGCACGATTCTCCCATCATTTATCAGAAAATCGTTTGTTTTTCAAAAAATTTCCAACATGTTGGATTCCTCGAATTTGATTGCCGCACGAAAATCGGCTGTTGCTGCAGCCCACTAACGGTGCGAAATTCGAACGAAAATTCTTTGATACGATTTTCGAAAGAAAATTCTTTCGAAATTCGAACCGTGTATGGCCCCCCTAAGGCAGTGAAACTGATCAAATCACCTGTGCAAAATAATGGAAAGCCTGAAAACATGACCTGTTGGGGCACCTTGGGGACTGGAGTTGAGAAATACTGATCTACAGGACTGGTCTTGAACTTGATTGCATTTCAATTGATTGGATTATTAGATTGTATGATGAAAACAGAGAGTCAATGAATAATGTACAATAATATTTTCAAACTATTGATTGAAATTCACTTAAACCTTGTGTGTGCATATCGAACAAATAGGCTGTGGGCTATAGATCGACTATTCATATTGGAAAATAAATTGATTATTCATGGA